>LPNX011158054.1:121831-179097 GCA_001517045.1 Pseudotsuga menziesii
AGCATAAGCTAGGGTGAAAACCCTAGCTACACCCATACAATGACTTCTTTAGCCTGCACACAAGACATGGGTTAGTAGCAAATACTTGAGGCTGCTGCATGTAAATATCTTCAGTGAGATCTCCATTTAGGAAAGCACACTTCACATCCATGTGGTGTACCTCCCACTGCTTTGAAGTTGCAATGGCTAAGGCTAGCCTGATGGAGTCCATCTTTGCCACTGGTGCAAAGGTCTCATTGTAGTCTATGCCATGTACCTGTGAGTAGCCCTTGGCTACCAATATGGCCTTGTACTTCAGAGGTGAACCATCAACAGCAAATTTGGTTTTGTACACCCACTTACACTGAACTAGCTTCCTCCCTGGGGGAAGATCAACCAGCTCCCAAGTGTTACTCTTTTGGAGTGAGATGAACTCTTCTTCCATGGCTGTTTGCCATCTTGGATCTTTTTCTGCATCTTCATATGTCTGTGGATCTGATTCAATCATCAGATAGCATTTCTCTACAAACATAGGATCTTTCATGCACAAAGCACTCTCAAACTGAGATCTAGTCCTCATAGGATCATTAGGATTTCCAGCTAGTTCTCCAGCTGTATGAATGGTCTTGGCTGCCCATTTTGGTCTTGTAGGGATGTTAGAATATGCAATAATATCATCATTATCAGAAATATCAGAATCAGCATGTTCAACTATCTCTTCACTTACATTCAGAGGTTTTGGTGGTGAAGAGGATTCTCCAACTTCCACTGCTGCTAGGGGCTCTTCTTGAAACTGAACACTCCTTTCAATGAAGGATTTGTTTGTGCTCAAATTGATCAACTTTTACCATTTTGAATCTTCATAGTACCCAAAAAATAGAAACTCTTGGATTTGGGGCTGCAAAGCCTTCCTCTTTTCTGTTGGAATTCTAGCCCAAGCCCTTGAGCCAAAAATCCTGAAATGGGTCACATCTGGCTTGTGCCCACTCCATGCTTCGGAAGGAGTCATACCATCAAGCTGTTTATGAGGCACCCTATTCTAGATATATGCTTCGCAGTTTATAGCTTCGGCCCAAAACTTTGGTGGAAAATTCTTAGCCTCCATCATGAAGGTTGCCATCTCTTTCAGTGATCTGTTCTTCCTCTCAGCAACACCATTCTGCCGTGGTGTGTAATGGATAGAATGATGCATATGAATACCTGCATCTACACAATATTTAATGAACTTATACTTGACATACTCACCACCATTGTCAGATCTAAGGACCTTGAGTTTCCTCCCATACTGGTTTTCAACCAAAGCCTTAAAGACTTTGAAGAGGCCAAAAACTTCAGACTTGTGTTTCAGGAAGTAAACCCAGCAATACCTGGAAAAGTCATATATGAATGTCAATGCATATTTGGATTAACTAATTGACATATGAGGAAATGAGCCAGAAACATCACTGTGGATCAACTCAAGAGGTGCAGAGGTTCTCTCATGACTAGCTTTCTCAAATTTATGCTCTGGGTTTTTTCCTAAGATGCAACCTTGACAGACTCCTTTGGAAAAGTTAATCTTTGGTAACCCTATGACCATTTCTTTTTCACTAAGATCAAAAAGATACTTGTAATTTAGGTGGCCAAATATTTCTTGCCTCATTAGCATGAATCAGAAGAGCAGAGGGGTTTGAGTAGGGTAGGAAGTTTGAGAACATGTATACCTTCGAAGTGTGGTTTGCAACTCCTTTTGCAATGACTTTACCACTTGAGATCTCTGTGATCTCAAATTCATCAGGGGAGAATATGACCTTCTTTGGATACACTGTGTGGGTCATCTGATACACTGATAAGAGGTTAGAGGCAAGACCTGGAACATACAACACATTGCCGAACTTACCATGGTCAAGATCAATCCTCCCTTTGCCCAAATTTTCAGTGAGAGAGTCATATCCTAGTACTATTGGTGGACCTTTCGACATGTCAAGTGAGGTGAATGCTTCCTTGGTTGAAAACATATGTCTTGAAGCTCCATAATCAATGATGAAACTAGGTGAGCTTGATGTGCCAACAAACAATGCATGAACTCTCTCTTTGTCTTTTGAATTTGATCCTCCTTCCATCTTCTTTGAGTTGTCTAGAAGGGAGATTCCATTCTTCTCCAGGAGTTGGGTTAGCATGTCTATTTGCTTTTTCATGCAGGAGGTTTCAGAATGATTTCCCTTACTGCAATATGAACACTTGCTCATTTCTCCTTTGTTCTTCTTCTTCTGGGGGTTCTTCTTGGAACCTTGAGGCTCCTTTGGATACTTGTTCTTGTCTCTCTTTTGCTCAGATGGCTTTTTAGCTTTCTTCTTGATTTTTGAATCCACCCTCAAATCTCCAGCAACCAGAGCTTGGTCTTTGGATGGTTTGATGGTGCCCATCATCACCAATTTATCTTGTTCTTGTGTGAGAGATTCCATGAAATATGCAAGGCTAGGCATTTTCCAGGGTCGACCTGCCAACTTTGTGGCATAGAAGGTCGATAAAAACACTAAATAGTCAGGGCCAAGCTTCGAGAGTATGGCCAAAACTAGTTTCTCATCCTTCTTTTTGATCCCACATTGTTTTAGCTGCAAAACAAGTGCTTTGAACTTGGAAAAATAGAGTTGCAGGGATTCAAAGCTATTGGGAATCAGGGAGATCAATTCATTTTCAATTTGATGTCCCCTCATCTCATCTATCTTTCCAAAAAGATCAACAAGATTCTCCCATACTTCATTCGGCGATGTCAATCCATCAAGATGGAAAAGGAGGTCTCTGGATATGCTCAGACACAGGAGACCATAGGCCTCATCCCTCCTGTTGTGCCATTTAATCTTCTTTGTGGTTGCATTGGGATTTGCTTCTATTTCCATAGTCACTCTATAGAGGTGTTTCTTTCTCAATAGTATCTCCATCTCTGCTTTCCATTAAAGAAGTTAAATGGAGTCAAGATGATCTTCTGAGATTGATCCATAGCTCAGAAATTGTCCCATCAGTCAGCAGAATGTTCCCAGTCAATGATGTCAAACCTGCAATACAAATTGGAAGGAGAGAAATAGATCTACAAAGGCTCTAATACCATGTGGAAATTGAACCCAGGTGTTATAACAATTACGCTCGCAACAATTGCCAATTACACATGCAAATTACTCACAAAAGGAGATTGAATATGGAGCAGAACACTAATCTATATTGAATAAGTGTACAATAGCCAACACAGTGAAGTCATAGGCTGCCACAATAAAAAATTACATGAGATATTTGAATGCATAAGGATGCCATTTGAATTTGGTCAAAAGAAGGCTTACTAAATCTAAGCAAATCACCCATATGTGCATAAAGCGGTTTCCAAAACTGTCTAGGAGCTCACGAATTGGAAAAATCAATTAGGCAAGCTAATAGGTGGTGGAAGGACAACTCATACATTCTTTTCATAGGAGAAAAGAGTGGAGGATGATGAGGACAAAAAACAAGTTAACTTCACCTAGTCAAACTTTCTCAATTGCCTTAAAACTCAGAAAAAGCAGGCAATAAAGTAGAAAAAGCAGACATGCGCTAGGGAGGCCAGGAATAAAGCAGATTTGATTCCAAGAGGTTTCCCAAGTGCTCCATGACTCAAATTTAGAAATTTTGACCACTATGGATGTGTGGAGGACAACTTGCATAAGGTAGAATATGGAAACTAGGCAAATAAGACAAAAATTGGATTAATTAATGTCTAAGCTAGCTAACTATGGGTTGATTATTCTAACAACAAAGAGACAATAGCCAAAATCACAGATCTACTGCATGAATTACAGGATCTATTTCCCATGTTGTTTTCCAAGATGAAGGGGATCCTTAGTGATTTGGGAGAAATGAAGATTCCGCTCAAGCCAAATGCAAAACCGATCCGCCAGAGGCCATATAGGCTGAACCTGCAGCATAAGGATTGAGTGAAAACTGAGCTTGATCAGATGCTTGATGCTAGGATTATCAAGCCAGTAGAAGAATCAGAGTGGATAATCCTGATGGTAGTCCAAGACAAGAAGAATGGATAAATCTGCATCTGTGTCGATCTCGTAAAATTGAATGACACATGTATGCACAACCCATTCTCGACCCCTTTCACAGATGAAGTCCTAGAAGGTGTAGGCGATCAGGAGGTATGTTCCCTCACAAATGGTTTTTCAGGATACCACCAGATCCGAATCGTGAAGGAGGATCGCCATAAGACTACATTTGTCACTGAGTGGAATTGTTTCCAGTATACCGTCATGCCATTTTGGCTGAAAAATGGCCCTGTTGTATTCTCCTATGTCGTTGTCATGGTCTTTAAGGATTTTATTTAGAAGTTCTTGCAGGTCTATATGGATGACTGGATCGTCTACGGTTTGGCTAAAGACCACCTAGACAATCTACGATTAATTCTAGAACAGTGTCGACAGCATCATATTGCATTGAATTCCAAGAAATCTATTTTTTGTGCACCCTTAGGTATATTACTTGGGCACATCATCTGCAAAGAAGGTCTGTGGGTAGAGCCAGCAAAGATTGCACTGATCCTCAGTTTACCACCTTCGATGAATGTAAAAACGCTCCGAGCAACACTGGGCCACAAATGATACTATTGCAAGTTTATTAGCGGATATGCTGTGATTACCACTCCTATGGAGAAGCTATTAAAGAAAGATGCTACATTTGAATGGAATCAGGAATGTCAAGGCAGCTTCAACACTTTGAAGGACAAGATGGCCTTTGCACCCATACTAGTTTTTCCTGATTGGAATAAGGAATTCCATGTGCATGTTGATTCCTCTTCTACTGCGCTGGGGGTTGTTCTTGTGCAACGAGGAAAAGGAGACTTGTATAATCCCATAGAATATTCCAATAGGAAGTTATCGTTTGTTGAATGGAATTACACCACGACTGAAAGGGAAGGCCTGGAAATGGTATATGCTCTGCAAAAGTTTAGGCACTGTTTGTTGGGTGGACACTTTAAGATGTCCACTGATCATTTAGCTTTGCAATACCTAGTAAATAAGCCAATGTTGGGGGGGAGAATCTACAGGTGGCTGCTTTTTTTTCCAAGAATTTGATTTTGAAATAGTGATAAAGCCAGGACGGTTGAACGCTGGCCCATATCATCTATCATGTATTGAGAATTGTGAAGAACCAACTAATATAGATGATGCACTTCCTGATGCACAATTATTCAGAGTTGAAATCACAGATGGTTACTATGGCCCCATTGTTCAGTTTTTATATACTGGCCTCACCCCTGCAGATATGTTGATTAGCCAGAAGAGGCAGCTGATCGTCAAAGATTCCGATTTTTCACTCATTGCAGGACATCTCTATAAAATTGGACTAGATGAGATAGTGTAATGATGTGTCTTAATGCATGAGTAGGGTCCCATTCTCGATGAACCACATGCAGGTGTTGCGGGAGGTCACTACGGAGGACGTGCCACTTCCCAAAAGGTGTTGCGTGCTGCTTTTTTGTGTCACATGTTGCATACTGATGCCACAGACTATGCCAGGAGCTATGATGTATGTCAACGGGTTGGTAAACCATCACGGAGAGAGGATATGTCGCTGGTGCCATAGGTGACTTTGCAACCATTTGATAAATGGGCCATCGACTTTGTGGGTCTTATCAATCCACCAGGTAAGCACACTGGCTCCTGTTAAATTATCACTGCAACTAACTACCTGACTCAGTGGGAAAAGGCTACACTAGTTGTTGATTGTACCTCCGTGACAGCAGTGCGGTTCATTTTTTAGAATATTGTGACGCACTTTGGGTGTCCTCAAATCCTGATGAGTGACCAAGGTAGTCACTTTGTCAACCAAACGATAAAAGCACTAACGAAGGAGCTTTAGGTACAACATAAGCGAACTACTCCCTACCATCCGTAGGCAAATGGTACTGTTGAGGCCTTCAACAAAATTTTGGAGACAACGCTAACCAAGGTATGTAACACCAACCGCGATGACTGGGATCTGAAAATTCCTGCAGTTTTATGGACCTATCGTACTACCTGCAAACGGCTCACAGGTCACACACCATTTAAGCTGTGTTGGAGCAGGGTCCCACAGCTACAGAAGAAGCTGCTAGTTTTGGCAGAGAGATAAGTTTTTGCGGAAAGAGGACAAGGCAGAGCTACGACGCCGTAGCACGTTTCTAGCTGGAGAGCAGCGCCGGAAACCATGACTTTTGGGATAGAAAAGTCAAGAAGGAAATGGTACCCGAGCGGTCGAGAGAAGAAAGCTCAACCACTGCATTGAAGGCAGCGGCGGAAGACAGGAGGGCTCAGCGACCCTCATAAAGAGGAAGGAGCAACGAGGCTCAAGCATTGAAGGCGAAGGACAGAAGAGAGAAGCGGTGCATAGTACCCATGATCAGTGCCGGGAAGCATGGAAGACTGCAGAGAGCTGTGGTGTGATGGGAAGCGGCTACCTCAAGGACAGAGAGGACTGACTGTCACTATTTAGGGTTTGGGTTTACTGTTGGGACAAGCCCACAGTTTTGTAATGGCGATACCTTTTGGCCGCCTATAAAAGCTTGCATTTTGTATTGTAAAGGGTTAGATAATCAGTCAGTTAGCCAGTTGGTTGGCTCATAGAATGAGTTGTTAGTTGGCCAGTAGACTCAGGAGTCAGTCGGACAGACTGTGTTGTAACGATCCAGACACTTAGCGTGTCTGTGAGTCATTTGAGTCTGTATGTAACCCTCTACAGAGAGGAAAGAGAGGGAAGGATATATGGAAAGAAAGGCAATATAGAGATAAAAATAGGCCAGGGATCTAGAAGAGATCTCGCGCTGCATATGCAGTGCAACAGACTGTGCTAACTTTCCTCAAGTTATATAATAGAAGCACAGTTTGGTGGACGTAGCTCCCATCCTGGGGGTGAACCACGTTAAATCTGCGTGTTATGTGTTGCATGAATGTGATTGTATTTGCTTATGGTTACTGGTTATTATGCATGTAATGTTAGTTGCAGTAAGTGAATGTATGTATTGTTCAGCTCATGATAATGCAAGAAGATAGAGATAAGTTGAAGTATTTTAGTAAGATGTTTAAAGACTCCTTTACGTCTGTTTCTAATGACCATTTAATCACAATATAACTTCTGGAAAGTAGAGTTATGTACGGTGACACAGTCAACGCTAAGAGCGCAAAGTCGTAGTGGTAGGATATCGTAGAGAGGCGATATTGTACCGGCAGAGGAGCTGCGGTGCACGAGACTGCGAGCTGAGGGCTTAGCGTTGAGGAGAGGTCGGGTGTCTCGCGGTGTGCGGAGATGTGATACGGTTGGAGATATTGTGAGTAAGTGGAAGTTGCGCGACGTGGGAAGAATCCGTACGACTTGCGCATGGATAGGAATCGCACGGCCAGAAGGGCTGCGAGTAGAAGGGGATGTGCGATGCGTAGATATAGCTGACCTCGTGACTCACAGGAGTAAGAGAAAGAAAAGTATGATGCGCAGAACATGGTCCAATACACTTGAGTCTTGGCCAACCCATTAGATTCACTTCGGGTGAGACTTCAGATCGCTTCGCGGTCTGTCGCCAAAAGGGCCAGTGAGTTAGGGGTGTTGTTGATTGATTATAGTAAACCCGGGTCTGCCCATGCAATCAACAAATGGTTCCATTGCCGGTTTAAACAACTGGGAGTCAATGTTCTGTTGGCATCCTACTAGAGAAGAGTTTCACCAGTGGCTAGATTCAGACTTAAGGGAGTTCGCCAAGAAAGAGAATAGGAGTCTGAGACTAAGCACAGAGGCCTGGTTAGAAAAGCATATCGCTTCAGACATACACGCTATATTTTTTATAACCTATGGAAACGAGCTATTCGACTGGTTATCCAAGTTGACAGATAGGAACACATTCAAGAAGAAAAGACACATTGTCTAGACACAAGAGCTGATTCAGACCGTGCAGAACCTTGACAATCCGATTACGAGAGCAGTGGACTTCTGGCTTACCAGTGTGCTAGAAGGCTACGTTACAAAATTTGCAGTTGACCAGAGAAAGAGCTTCAGTGCAGCTGAACGATACTTCTTCAGAGGATATCACGGTAAGTACCTAAGATCTCTAAACTTGTCCCTTAAGATGCTGCTATATGAAAAAGGAACAATGGATCTAGTCTCAAATGAATAAGTAAAGATAGTAATGTCACAAGAGTTTGAAAGTGATTTTGATGACATTGGACGGACACGTAGTGGAAAGAAGTACAAAGTAGATTTTAGTTCTCCTGTATTTGAAGACAGTTCAGACAGTATTAGACAAAAGAACCCTAATACCACAGAAGAACCAGAGGGGGGTATCCCTTACCACCCCTATACTCCTCAGAAACAGACAGGGACTCAGAATAACCCCGTAGGTACTCCATCTACTAGCTCACAGTCAGTACCTACTCCCGCTACAGCACCTTCACCTACACCGCTGAGTGGTAGTACCCCAGTCAGTCAGAACCCACCACAGAGAAATAGAATGGGAGACGACATGAAGCTGCCTATTTTTAAAGGTACAGGAGCAGAATATCTGGAACAACATTGGTTCCTATGCGAAGCTATGTGAACCATTAAAAAAATCAACGATGATAACCTTAAACTTGTACAGTTGGTCACCACACTCAGAGACAGAGCCTTGACATGGTACATAAAGTACACTACATTACCCAAGACGCTTGCCCAGGTCAAGAATGCCATGATTAAAGAATTTAAGAAACCTAAGTCTGAGTCTCAGTGCATTACAGAGCTTAAGGATATTAAGCAGCTACCATCAAAGTCAGTATGGGACTTTGACCAGAAATTCAAAGCCCTTATAGACCAAGTAAGTTTTGAGTTTGCGCCGGAGCAGCATAAGGAATGGTTTATTGCAGCACTGCTCCCTCATATCAGAATGCCACTAATGCAACAGAAACTTACTACTCAAGATGAAGCGCTGGATATGGCAATGAAACTAGAGGCTTCACCTTTAGCAGAAACCAGTACAGGCATGACAACTCTGCAGACCCAGTTGGCCAACCTTACGTTACAGATACACAAACTTAAAAAAGGGAAAGAGGTTATGCAGGACATATGGTGCGTAAAGTGTAGAACACAGGGCCATAGTAAAGACAACTGTCCAGTCTTTGCAGAATATTTAGCGTCAGGGGCTCCTAACCCCTTACCACGAACGCAAGGGCCATGGTGTGAAATATGTAAAACACAAGGACATCCACCTCAGCAATGCCCTTTGCTTCAAAAGTATGTACAGACATCGAAAAACCTATATTGTATCTTATGTAAATCCATCGGGCATGATCAACAAGATTTCCGAGCTTATGATCTCATGTCAGAAAGAACACAGGATGTGTACAGAGTCCAAGCAGACACACAGGGTCCAGCAACAGGACCACAGTCGGATCAGACTTATGGAGGCCGTGGAAGAGGATTCAGAGGATGAGGCCGTGGAGGAGGCTTCGCACGAGGAGGAGGTTTTGGCCAAGGTCGCGGACCAGTCACTTGTTATAATTGTGGAATCACAGGACACTATGCTAGGGACTGTCAAAACGCTACTACTACTTGTAACTACTACAAATCTTATGATCATACCATAGAAGAGTGCCCTATCTTGATAGCTAAGATCAGAGACCCTAAGCTCACAGCACACCAGAACATCCAGCTTATTGCTGCTGAGCCTAAGGATCCAGAACCAGCAGTTAACATTGTGACTCGGAGCGGTAGTTCCACCAGAGGCACATCGCAGGAGACCGGAAAGAACACAAGCCAGGGGTGGGTGCACAGAGCTCCTACTAAAGCAACAGCACTCGACCTACAGAAGAATAAAGAGACCTTTCAGGAAGCTAAGGCTTCCTTTGATGAACTTATGCCATCAGGACCGCAGGTACCACCGTCTAGGGGCGTGCCGCAGCAAGTACCTTGTAGCGATAGCCTTGAGCAGGCACAGCAGGCTACCACATCGGGAAGATGTGACGAGGATGAATCGACAGGAAGTGTACAAGCCTTCCTGCATAGCTGCTTGAAACTCCTGAGAAATGATAAAGCTGTCGGAGAGCTACAGCATATGATAGATCAGTGTCAGCAACCCTCTCTCTCGGGCAATGCACACCGCGCTGTCCATAATATTACAAGACATGCAAGGACAGGAAGGGAGATGAAATTCACAGCCCAGATCGATGAGTTTGAAATGGATGAGGTTGTCTTAGACCTAGGATTAGAGGTGAATGTTCTAACTAAGCAGACATGGGAACAGATGGGTAGCCCTCAGTTAGCCCTATCACCTATCCACCTGAGATTAGCTAATCAGCAGTGAGTATCACCATTGGGTCGACTACCGAAGGTGCCAGTTGATATTGACGGAGTTTGTACTTTCATGGATTTCGAGGTTATAGAAATCATTGGTGACAGTCGACCATATCCAGTACTATTGAGTATTGATTGGGCAATTGGCAGCAAAGCTGTCATTGACCTAAAGAAAAGACAAATGACCTTTGAGGATGCGCAGATCCGGGTCATTGCACCGCTGGATCCTTACCAAGGGCCTAGATATATTAAACCCATCCGAGTAGAGGAAGAGGCACATAACATCGATAGTCTCTACCAGATGACTGCGAACCAGAATGACTACATCAATCCAACTGCAGAAGGGCATATTAGTTGGCGATGCGACAGCTCATGCGCATCGGATTCGGATGTTGGTCTAGAAAACTGGCAGAACAGACTTTACGAAGTCTCATCGCGCAGATGTGCGTTTATAAGTAAGTCACTGCGATGGATTGGCGCCGAGATCGCTGAGACTCCATCATATCATGGTCTGACGGATATCCAGGATTTTTTTGAACAGATTGAGCAACAAATTCCTCATGAGCAGAGGATCGCAGCTATAGACCTTGCAGTTCGAGCCACACCTGTGAGATGTTGGTATGCACATAAAGAGAATATCGCATCATGGGATAATATAAAAAGACTGATGGCGATCAGATTTTCTAACGACAAATGGTATGTTCAGTAGAAGTACACAGGAGAAACTGACCCCAGGATACACCTTCAGACATGTGAACAGAAATGGTCGGACATTCCAGAGGATGAATGGGTTCACAGATTCATTCACACATTGGACACAGTTCCAAGGAATTGGTATACAGAGACTGAGCTGCGCAAGGGAACAACCACATGGCCGCTTATGACAGACAGCTTCCTACTCACCTTTGCGTTTGAATCAGAACATCCAAGTGTTGCTCAGGCCCTAGACATAATCAAGACAAATATTTTTGAGGATCGTACCATCTCAGTACCAGTCCAACCTGAGTGGACTACCCAGCTAGAAGAGGCGTTGGAATGCTATAATTTTGCATCAGAATCAGAGGAGGCGGATGAGGATCCTCGCAATACCAACATTCCAGAATCAGAAGGCACTCGCGATGTGGAGGGACCACAGTTAGAGATTCCAGCGATCACCGAGCCTATCAAGATTAAAAAGATCAATATTGGCACCGACGCAGAACCTAAGTTTGCCTCTATTGGAGACTACTGGAATGATGAAATAGTCGGCCAGATTGCAGATCTGTTACATGACTATCAGGACCTATTTCCCACCAAGTTCACAGAGATGAAGGGAATAGTTGGAGATCTGGGAGTCATGAGGATACCATTAAAGGAGGATGCTAGACCAGTTAAGCAGTGCCCATATAGATTGAATCCGTGCTACAAAGAAAAAGTAAAGGACGAAATTGATAAAATGCTAGCAGCAGGCATCATTGAGCCAGTAGAGGAAAGAAAATGGGTTAGCCCTATGGTAGTGCAAGAGAAGAAAACAAAAGGGGACATCAGGATCTGTGTTGATCTGCGAAAACTCAACGATGCATCACTTCATGATCCATTTCCAACACCGTTCACTGATGAAGTACTAGACAACGTGGGAGGACAGGAGGTCTACTCCTTTACCGACGGGTTTTCAGGCTACCATCAAATCAGAATACATCCAGAAGACTGATCCAAGACCACCTTTGCAACAGAATGGGGCTCGTTCCAGTATACGGTAATTCCCTTTGGTCTTAAGAATGCACTAGCTATATTTTCTAGAGTAGTAGTTGCTATATTTAAAGAATACATTCATAAGTTCTTAGAAGTATATTTCGATGACTGGACTGTATTTGGGTTAATTGACAAGCACATAGGCGATCTAAGATTGATGTTAGAGAAATGTAGGCAGTACCAGATTTCTCTAAACTTGAAAAAATGTATTTTTTGTGCACCATTCGGTATTTTGTTGGGCCACATTGTTTGCAGACAAGGCTTGATGGTAGACCCCGCCAAGATCGCTATCATTGTAAACCTTCCAACACCCAACTCAGTCAAGCAACTGAGGATAGTACTTGGTCATACCGGGTACTACAGAAAGTTCATCAAGGGTTACGTAAATATTACAGCGCCGATGGAGAAATTGCTCAAGAAGGATGTAAAATTCCTATGGAACGAGGAATGCCAGCAAAGTCTAGACATACTTAAGGAGAAGATGGTTACAGCACCCATCCTAGTATTTCCGGATTGGACTAAGCCTTTCCATGTACATGTGGATGCATCCGGCATCGCATTAGGAGTCGTCTTGACCCAGCCAGGAGAAGGGGATCTTGACCATCCCATTGCATACTCCAGCATAAAGTTATCCACAGCGGAAAAGAACTACACCACAACAGAAAGAGAGGGCTTAGCTATGGTATATGCGCTGCAGAAGTTCAGGCACTATTTATTGGGCGCCTCGTTTAAAATGTTTACTGATCATTCCGCATTGAAGTACCTAGTCAATAAACCAGTGTTAGGGGGGAGAATCTGCAGATGGTTACTCCTCTTCCAGGAGTACGACTTTGAAATCATTGTGAAACCAGGAAGACTGAATGCAGGACCAGATCATCTGTCGTGGTTAGACTCAGGAGAAGAACCCAGTAACCTAGAAGACAATCTGCCCGATGCGCCGTTGTTTTCCATACAAATTGCAGATGAGTACTATGCCGATATTATTCAATTCCTCACCACAGGAGTAGCACCTGACGAGTTTACTAAGCAGCAAAAGAAACAGTTGGTTGTTAAGGCAGCAGACTTCACCCTCATTGCAGGATGCCTATACAAGTTAGGCTCGGATGAATTCCTACGCAGATGTGTAATGCCGCATGAAAAAGATGTTATTATCAAAGAGGCTCATTCAGGAACCGCAGGAGGTCATTTCGCTGGAAAACCGACTGCGTAGAAAATCTTAGAGGCAGGATTATGGTGGCCTACATTGCACAAAGACACCAAGGACTTTTGCAGATGCTGCGATATCTTCTAAAGGGTAGGAAAACCCTCGCGACGCGATGAAATGCCGCTGCGACTGCAGGTCACGTTGCGCGCATTTGACAAATGGGCTATAGATTTTGTGGGTCCAATCAACCCACCAGGGAAGCACACAGGTGAGAGATATATTATCACTGGAACAGAGTACCTCACCAGATGGGCGGAGGTTACTGCAGTAAGAAATTGTGATGCTGCTACAGCTGCACAGTTCCTCTTTGAAAACATCATCAGCAGGTTTGGATGCCCAGTAATTCTAATGAGTGACCAAGGTACACATTTCTTGAACAGTACTATTGAGGCATTAACAGAATAATTCCAGATCCAGCACCATAAGAGCACTCCCTACCACCCGCAGGCTAATGGGACAGTAGAAGCCTTCAATAAGATTCTAGAAAATCCTCTTACTAAGATCTGTAATATCTAGAGGAATGATTGGGACCTCAGAGTTAACGTTGTCTTATGGGCATACAGATCCACATGAAAGAAACTTACGGGACACACACCTTTCAGCTTGGTATATGGACAAGAAGCTGTTATGCCTATGGAGTACATTCTCCCAAGCTTAAGAATCACTCAGATTACCGAGATGACTGATATAGACACAGTTGAAGCAAGGCTAGCGCAGCTGCTTGCCTTAGAAGAAGACAGGTTCATCGCTGGATTCCATCAGAAAGTGCAGAAGGCCCGAGAAAAATCTTGGCATGACAGACACATTAAGAATAAGACTTTCCAGACTAGAGACCTGGTGCTCCTCTATGACAGTAAATTCATCAAGTTCCCAGGGAAGTTTAAGACGCATTGGCTGGGGCCATACCAGATCCAACAAGTTACAGAAGGAGGTGCCGTTCAGCTCAGCCAGCTGAACGGGGAGCTCTTGCCCACATGGATTAATGGAAATAGGCTGAAACTCTATAGTGACAGCCTCCCCACCTCTCAGCCTTAGCATGAACAGCTTATAACAGTGCAGATGTCCAGTGTAGTTGAAAGGAGGCATCACACCGGGAGCGAGTCTACACCCAAAATAATAATAATAATAATAATAATAATAATAATAAATAAATAAATAAATTTTTAACATTGTTTGTTTGCGCAGGTGATGCGGAGTTGCATCGCAGCAGTAAGATGTTTCCCCCTACCACGTACCCAGTTTGCAACCAACAGTGGGCTAGTCAAGTCACTATCTGACAGGTAGTTAATGAAGAAATGACCGGTATCCCCTACCGTAGATTTGGCAGCAGTATAATAAATTTTTCTAGATTTGGTAAATCTCCGACGACACCGGTGCCTGGATATGCACGCTTTGAGGGACATGTGATCAGACCTCAGCAATTATGACAGATCAGAATGATGGGTAGGGTCTCGTCCGAGTAATTATGATGGCCAACGGGGTTGACCCAGGAGGACCATTGCATCCGGTAGTATTCCTTCGGCATAAAAGCAGACATCCTTCAAGTAGGAAGGGTACAGTTGCTAAATCTCGAGAGACATGCAAAGCAGTGATAAATGCCCCCTGTGCAGAGCCAATTAAGTTGCAGAGTACAGTGACTTCCAGAATTCGAAGCCACTGCACGCCCAGAGTATTGAGCTGAGCGAATTCTGACTGAGGCTGAACCTATAGAAGTAAATCTTAGAAAGAACGTATTGGCCGTGCATTCGCCATGATGACGCCACCCAAGGTTGTGAAATTAGAGACAGCACAAGTTAGACAGTCGCTAAGGATGAAGAGTCAAGCACCAGAAGTAGAAGTTGTCACTAAAGTCTCTGCTAAGGAGAAGAAGAATGCCGAGCCGATCACTGAAGATAAGAAAGCAGAGCAGAAGAATGATGAGAAGAAATATCCCGCTAGGAGAAAGGTAAAAATGAGAAAAAGAAAGCAATGGGAGAAGATCGTTGACCTATCTGATCAGCTAAGAAAAGCACGAAAGATTGCGAAGGTACTGAAACAGAAACCTGAGGTTCAGTGGCAGCAGGTGGATCTGGACCACTTCGAAGAGAAGAGAAGTGGAAGAAGACTGCAAACCCAGTGGAGGGGAGACTTCCAGAACGAGGACAAAGGCTTGTTCTCGGAGCGGAGTTCATGGGTTGCTTCTTCTCCATCCACGAGGCTCTAGATGGAAGGAAATGTTTGAGAAGGCTGGAAGATACAGATTTTCCTTGTGATAAAAGATCTAACCCGGATAAAAAGGAAAGGATATCTGTGGAACACTTCTCAAACACTAGAGCGCTCATATAGAAGAAAGAGTGAAGAGAGCGAAACCATGACTAGGGGCAGAAAGGATAAGAGAGCCCAGTGAACTAAGTTACCGAAACTCCAGAAAGAGCGTGCCGAGGAAATGAAGAGTGAAGTCGCAGGACTTCAAGGCAGGTTACAGCGCACTTCGCAAGAGGCGAAGGATAAGTTGCAGCAGGGGAAGCCTGGTGCAGGTGGCTCGAGGACGAGCCACAAGTAAGTGTTAGGGGACTGTTGGAGCAGGGTCCCGCAACTACAGAAGAAGCTGCTAGTTTTGGCGGAGAGATAAGTTTTGGCAGAAAGAGGACAAGGCAGAGCTACGACGCCGTAGCATGTTTCCAGCTGGAGAGCAGAGCCGGAAACCATGACTTTTGGGATAGAAAAGTCAAGAAGGCAACGGTACCCGAGCGGTCGAGAGAAGAAAGCTCAACCACTGCATTGAAGGCAGCGGCGGAAGACAGGAGGGCTCAGTGACCCTCATAAAGAAGAAGGATCAACGAGGCTCAAGCATTGAAGGCGAAGGACCGAAGAGAGAAGCGGTGCATAGTACCCATGATCAGTGCCGGGAAGCATGGAAGACTGCAGAGAGCTGTGGTGTGACAGGAAGCGGCTACCTCAAGGACAGGGAGGACCGACTGTCACTATTTAGGGTTTGGGTTTACTGTTGGGACAGGCCCACAGTGTTGTAATGGCGAGACCTTTTGGCCGCCTATAAAAGCTTGCATTTTGTATTGTAAAGGGTTAGCTAATCAGTCGGTTAGCCAGTTGGTTGGCTCGTAGAATGAGTCATTAGTTGGCCAGTAGACTCAGGAGTCAGTCGGACAGACTGTGTTGTAACGATCCAGACACTTAGCGTGTCTGTGAGTCATTTGAGTCTGTATGTAACCCTCTACAGAGAGGAAAGAGAAGGAAGGATATATGGAAAGAAAGGCAATATAGAGATAGAAATAGGCCAGGGATCTAGAAGAGATCTCGCGCTGCATATGTAGTGCAACAGACTGTGCTAACTTCCCTCAAGTTATATAATAGAAGCACAGCTTGGTGGACGTAGCTCCCATCCTGGGGGTGAACCACGTTAAATCTGCGTGTTATGTGTTGCATGAATGTGATTGTATTTGCTTATGGTTACTGGTTATTATGCATGTAATGTTAGTTGCAGTAAGTGAATGTATGTATTGTTCAGCTCATGATAATGCAAGAAGATAGAGATAAGTTGAAGTATTTTAGTAAGTTGTTTAAAGACTCCTTTACGTCTGTTTCTAATGACCATTTAATCACAAAATAACTTCTGGAAAGTAGAGTTACGCACGGTGACACAGTCAACGCTAAGAGCGCAAATTCGTAGTGGTAGGATATCGCAGAGAGGCGATATCGCACAGGCAGAGGAGCTGCGGTGCGCGAGACTGCGAACTGAGGGCTTAGCGTTGAGGAGAGGTCAGGTGTCTCGCGGTGCACGGAGATGCGATACGGTTGGAGATATTGTGAGTAAGTGGAAGTTGCGCAACGTGGGAATAATCCGTGCGACTTGCGCGTGGATAGGAATCGCACGGCCAGAAGGGCTGCGAGTAGAAGGGGATGTGCGATGCGCAGATATAGCTGACCTCGTGACTCACAGGAGTAAGAGAAAGAAAAGTAGGATGCGCAGAACCTGGTCCAAGACACTTGAGTCTTGGCCAACCCATTAGATTCACTTCGGGTGAGACTTCAGATCACTTCGCGGTCTGTCGCCGAAAGGGCCAGTGAGTTAGGGGTGTTGTTGATTGATTATAGTAAACCCGGGTCTGCCCATACAATCAACAAGTTGGTTTATGGGAAATATGTAGTCATGCCAATGGAGTACATCATTCCCATCTTGCGCATTACTGTGGCAACAGGCATGGTGGATACAGAGGCATTAGAACCACATGTTGCACAACTGATTCAGCTCGACAAGGATCACTTCATCACAGGATTTCAGCAACAGGTGGTGAAAGATTGACAGAAGGCATGGCATGACCACCATATTAATCACAAGCAATTAGTGGTAGGTGATTTGGTGTTGTTATATGACAGTAAATTTATCAAGCATCCAAGTAAGTTACAAATGCACTGGCTAGGTCCCTATCTTATTTAGTCTATTACCTTTGGAGGAACCATGCAGTTGCAACAATTAGATGGTGTCATGCTACCAAAGCTCATTAATGGGAGTTGCTTGAAGCCCTATAGAATGGGGCCGATGATGCACTCCACCTGAAGCGATGAAAAAAAAACCATTTTTGAGTCAGCATAAAGAGGTAAGCCTCGGGAGTGAGGCTACACAAAGAGGATACAACTGTTGGCAGTAGTTGGTGGACCATTCGCGATAGTTGTCGAGTTGCGGGATGGTCAAATCAGGTAATAAATGCAGGTAGTTAAACCATTTGGCTGGCGGTGCTTGTTGAAGTGACCTGTATTAATGGGTGATCCGACCGTTAGCCACATAAGATCACCGACAGATTTGGCATCATTATATAACCAATTTGGCAATAATGGTGTAGTTAGAATTGGTAATGATGGATTTGGAGTTAGAGGTGATTATAAAACACCGCGCGGGAGGCGTTGGTTGGAATTATTCAGTTGTGAGAGCCAAAGTCAAAGGTGAATTTGGTGTAGAACATTGAGCTAAGTCTTGAGCATAGTTTGTGTTGTTGAGTGTATCTTCTCGTTCTATGGGATGAGGGATGCTGAGTGGTCTTGACGCCATTGAAATTTTGAGTGAATAAGAGTACCCTGTTTGGCACATGGATGTGGAAGAGGAAGTTATGAGTATTCCAGTGGGTTCATTTTCCATTCCAAAGTGGAAACGATAGGCTCAACGACCTAGTCCGACACCCCCTGAGAAGCAGCAAACTTGCACGTCTATGCGAAAGCGGGGAGAAGGCACTGCCCACACGGGGCCGTCGAGCTCAAGAGTGGTTGAGTCTGTGGCACCCCATGGTGTCTCAATCAATGATATTTTGGGATACGTTGCTCCCACACATTCAGGATTTAAGCCACGATAGCTGTTGAAAAACCAGAAGTACCCACCCAAATTTCCACCACTGCTAGAAGGGATAACATGCTCCATCGATATCATCCCTACATTAATTAGGCTCAAGTTTGACGACCATGACTTTGTTTTGCTAAAAATAAGTCCGGGACGATCCCTACGAGTCTATTACGAAAATGCTTGGTGGCCCCATTCAACGAATTCCAAATCCATGGGCCAGTTGCTTAGAGAAATGTGGATTGTTGGGGCTCATCAATATGCCCCACTTTGGCCATTTCAATGAAGTGCATGCATGTGTAAAGAAACTATTGGCATGCTTCCATGGAGGAATGCTTTGGCAGGGGAGGACCCAGCGCAATATATTCATGGACAAGATATGGACAAAAGGCTTACGAAGTAGCTGGAGGAGTGCTTCAGGTTACAATGGGATGGTTGTGCCTATCGCATCGACAGTATCAACTTGTAGAGGATGTGAATTGGCGCTAGAATTCTAGATAGAAAAGTTGTTTGTGGCAATCACCCTATGCAATGCAATTCAGGAGTTATCACTTGTGCTCAAAAATGTGAGGAGGGGATTTAGATGAATTGGTCATTATTTTTGTTAAATCAGTTGCTCATAGATGCGCTCACTCCTCAGAGTGGGCACCCATTTTCTTATAGTGGGATTTTGATTCTCATCGCCCTGGTTGCTTGGATGGAGCTACAGGATTACCAACCCATGACGGTTGAGGCAACCAAGTTTTGTCACAGTGCCCACTATCAAAACTTGTGGTGGGTCGAAGAACCCAGTCTCCAAATAGATTGCACGATTCATTTTTGGATCTACTGGGAGGCACTGCAGACAGTCATTGTAGCTGTTCTAAGGCTCTCTCCTTACACCATGGCTAAGTATCAAAGGATCATTTGGTTTGCTGTTGGACCCCACTCCATTCACATTCAGGCTAGGTGGGATCCCGATAAGTAGTGACTGCCATTGCCTTATAAGATTACCATAGAATATTTGGATGCGATAGTGCAAGAATGGCTGGACGATTGGCGCGTCCCAGTAAGTCAAGATGAGTTAGATAAGGAGATTCCCCTAGAAGCCCCCAAATACCCTATCCCACTGGAATTAAGTTCCCATGACTTTGACAATGAGTCATCCATGGACCCTAAAGATGTGGACCCTAAAGATGCAGCGCAGTGGATACGGGAGGAGACTCACACCAAATGGCGACAGGAGTACGAGGCTGGCAGCACTACTAAATCTGGATTAGAAGATCAATTACATTGGCTTATCAAGGACGTCATGGATTCATCTACAGCTGTTGTTAACACTCATAATGTACTCAGGTTGTGAAAGGTAGATCCCAAGGTAATAGCAAAAACCACTTTAGAATGTATTTCTAACCTAATACAATCAGAGAGGGATCTCTCACTATTTACAAAGTTTTTATACTCAATATATTCAATCAAATACACTCAGAAGGTCAGATTTATGATGGGACAAATAGGGCAAGTTTGTTTTAAAGACTCGGTAGGACAGTCATGGAGGAGACCATTGGGCAATGGAGTCAACAATCAGATATGAAATAGGTTGCAGGAGGTAGGGTTTTGAAGGTTTATGATCAGAGGCAAGGTAGGCACCATTTCCTCAGTCTTGAGGTATTATCAGGTTGATTAGTAGACAAAGGGAGACATTCCATCAAACAGAGCACCTAACTAGGGTGAATTCTACAAGACTTTAGAAGAAAATGTTTTGAAAATGCTTGAACAATGGACCTAGAGCATGTAGGATGAATTCTATCCCATAAACACTAATGCTCAAGCATGAAATAAAATACAAAATGGAGTGGGAAACGGGATAAACAATCACATTAAGAAATTACTTACTGAAGAAAAAGATGGCACAAGAATCTCTGACATGAAAAAGATTTTACATTCCTCCTATGCAAATTTCATTCATTTACTGAAAACGTGAAGCCATTACAATGTAGAGCCTCTCCGCTCTTGAAAATCCTCTCTTAAATATCAATTACATTTTAATTTATATAAGAATAACGTCTACCTAACTTTGAATTCAAAACCTAACTGAACTCTAAAAATAGAAACAGTTACAACAACGTCTCTCATTCCTATCTCTAATGGTGATATATGTGTGAAATCTGGGAGAGGTTTTTATAACTTGACATGTTCCCAACAAAACCCATGTCTTCGTTTCTCCAAAATCATCTCAATCTCCTCGAAATATTCCTTTGAAACTGATGACTCAAATAATAAAATTGTAGATTTCTGGAAAAATGACTTGTGAAGATATTTTAACTTTTCCCAACCTGTGATTATTGTGTAAAACCGGAAGGAGGTTTTTTATTATAGGCCTATTAGGAATAAAAACCTCTCTCATTTTTGTGAAATTAAATTCCATTTGTCCAAAAACATTCTTTGAATTTGATGGCTGAAATAGTCCTTTGGAAAACATGAAAAATGGCCTGTACAACTGACTTTGTTGCTGCTAAACCATAGCACCTGTGTGAAAACTGAAAGCAGTTATTGTGTATAGATATGTTTTAAATAAAATCCTCTCTCACTTTCTGACAATTGATTTTCATTTGATGTAAACAATTATTTTAATTTTATGACTATAATAGTCATTTTGACATCTGAACATTTTCCCTGTGAAGATGACTTTTCTGCTCCCAATCTGTAGCACCTGGGTAAAAACTGAGAGACTTTATTGTATACCACAATGTTATGATGAAAAACCCCTTTCAGTTTTTGAAAATTCTTCTTTGTTTGCTGGAAACAGGTCGTTGAATAAAATGACTATGTAAGTGGATGGTCCACTGCCCCCCTATGTGGCAAGAGGGGCAGTGTGTGTGGAGGGGCCACTTCCCCCGTGTGTTGCTAGTGGGACAGCTTCGCTAGTCAAAGTCATTTTCAGAAGAAAAAAAAATATGCTATGTTGCTTCTAAACCTTGAATTGTTTAACTGTAATTCATAAATAAAGAACATATAGCATCTATCCTTGTCAGATCATCTATTGTAAGAGAAATCCCATGAATTGATTGATCAAGGTAGCCATATTTGTTAATAGTGTCTCCAAACACTTGAATAATCCCAAGATTTGGCACACTCTCCACTGTAAATTCTGTTTGTAAGACTTTAAACACATACCAATACCTTCACGTATGCTCTCACTGTATATATTTCTGCAATGCTTCTGGGCTGATGTTATTTTTGGGATTCCATTCTGCATTGTTGAGTGGTGGCTTCCCTTTTCTTTCTCTATTAAAATCAATTTCCATCCCCTTGATCAGATTCTTTATCTTCATTAATTTCCCTATAAACATGTAAAAGTTGATGTTGGAAATATGGCAGATTGTCTCCTTCCTTTCGTGCACAGCACACAAATGAAATAATTTTTTAAAAACCAAGCCAACTTTACATAATGGTATATTTCAGAGCCTTCACTGAGTTGTTTTTCTTAAACCATTTTTCTCTGCAGAATTCACCAAAAGTTACCACGTGGAAAGTGGTTTAAATTCCGCTACCACCTTTCCAATTTAACCACCTCACAACTTTACTCTCCGGAAACACTAATACCCGTTGATGAGTTTTCACTTTTTACATTAGCTATTGGATTATTATATGTGCTAGTGGTTTGATTATACCTTAAGAAAGGTAAGAAATCTTGTTTAGCACTTAAACCTTCATTAAGACGTGTTTTGGTGAATAAGAGGACGCTTTTTGACTTTGGAAAAAATATCCAAAACTATATAAGTTTGAATATAAATAAAATAATAGGTTTATAAAACCCATTTTATAAATTTCATTCAAAAGTTAACAAAACTTTTTGCCCCACTTGTGAAAAATTTATTTCTCTTTTTACCTAAAATTCCTTTAACTTCTCTTCTTTGCCTACTTGGAAATAGCTTAATGAGAAAACGTTGGAAACCAACTCAATCACTCATGAAAACTTAAAATTTTGAAGGCAATAAGACCAATTCCGACAAAAATAAATTTAGTGCTAACAGCTGTGACTACGGCAATCCCTGAATCAAACCAGGAAGAATTTGGCACGATAAGAACTAAGCTCGAATCCATTTTTGATATTGTTTCCAAGAAACCATCAGCACAACCTCTATTATAGGATAGCTCGTCGATCAACACAGAGCCCCAAGTTTGGAACATGCAAGTTCCCCTGATTGTGATCGACGCGGGAAATATAGAAGGTTCTCAGTAGTTGCACCCAATCTAAACCGTGACTCTAGACCTGAACAAACTGTCCACTATAGAATTGGTTGAGTTGTAGCATGGCACTGCACTAGAGTTGGTGGCA
This sequence comes from Pseudotsuga menziesii, assembly GCA_001517045.1. NCBI lineage: Eukaryota > Viridiplantae > Streptophyta > Pinopsida > Pinales > Pinaceae > Pseudotsuga > Pseudotsuga menziesii. The sequence goes on from LPNX011158054.1 coordinate 144,695, forward strand.
TGATAGCGAGCATTGATGGTAGTTTATATCGAAGCCCGAGATTCTGCTGAGCAGCTGAAGAAGGATGTTGTGGAGCTGCACCAAGTCTGTGTGTAGTTGGCCCAAGAAAAATTACAAGAAATCAATACACTCAAGGTGACACAGGCTGAGATGCAGTGGAAGGTTGCTGTGGAGATTATGGATCTCAAGAAATCACATGATCTCCTAATCATGGAGCAAGTGTAGCTGTGTGCACGGTATAGCAAATTGGAGTAGGCTATCTCTGCATTCTGTGAGGACATGGTTGATGCCACCACCGAGCTCACCCCAGTCAAGAAGGCCAAACGATTGGGGCAAAGCTTAGTTCAACTTTAGGACCATAACTTGCTGCTTCAAGCTCAAGTGCAGCCCACTACCCTACCAGAGCAGGTTGCGGAGAGTAAGGCCTCCCTTGAGGAAATTGATACTCATTTCGGCCACATGGAGCAAGAGGCCAAATCTATTATGGAGGTAACCACATAGTTCTGGTAGATTATTGTTCAGGATGAGTAGCTAGACCATCTCACTGTGTAGGAAGCAAAGGGTCAATTGAGAACTTTGAAATCAGGGCTGAAGGCCATGCTGCTGATGGTACAAATCACCCGGGCTGCTGAACTGAAGGATCTCTAGCAGCGCGCTGCCTATGCCCAAGAGCACCGTGAGCAGTTTAATGAATTTCAAGATCTTAGAGGCCAATTGGATATTAAAAATTTTGACACACTTCAGGATATTCATAAGACTCAGCAAATGGTCGACAGCAAGGCACCTAAGAAGCACTCAATTCAACAAATGGTGAGTAATTGTCAGAATACCGTTGCTAAAGTGCAGGTCCAAGTTCGGGATGTTGCTCAACAATTTGCCAATTTTAAGGATAAGACTGTTGCATATACACCTTGTGAACTTGACATGGCTTGAGGATGAGCCACAAAACTGTGTTGGGGGCCTATTGGCAAGGGGTTTGGATGAGTGAGTTGCATAGTGTCGCGTTAGCTACGTAAGCTCATGTAACACCGCACAAGGGCCATTTAGCACGATAAGCGGAGAAGTAACCAATTTTTGAATATTTTATGTATATGTGGGCCCGATTTTGTTGTAATAGGTTAGTAGCGGTTAGAAATTAGTTAATAGTGGACCCTTGTGTTGAAGGTGTAAGCCTATTTATAGATCCATTTTTGTAACAATAAGGAGACATCAATTTGGCATCGCAACTAGCGCACTCTATGCTAGGGATTGTTCTATCTTCACTGCGGTTTTGTCTAGGTTTCTTTTGATGCACTCTCCAGTTTTGGAGAAGGATGGTGTAATGTGGCATGCTTGTGCAAGATTGATATAAGATGTGTTGAGTATGGTTCAATCTTTATTTGTTGTCTGTTATGATGTGGCAGTACTGCTTTTTGTTATAATGATGCAATGCGACTTATGTAGATTTTTTATGATGTTATGATTCTGTTTCTGAGACAATGATGCAAGTTAGTTTCTCCTTGCTCTGTTAATGCGATCTGTTAAATCTCTATGAATGTTGAATGCAATATGATGTTTCATGATTAATACTATGATAAGTTAGGGTGATCTCATAAGTCATGGTCCCCCCCAGTCGGATCACTGTGTCTTCCTTCCCCACTGTCGAAAACTTGGTTCTGACAGCTCTCCCTTGAATTCCTCAAGTGAGACCTCATCTACTTCTTAGACATTGCTGGGCAGGGTAAAACCTGTTCGGGCTAGTACTTAGGGAGATCGCGCTGCAAGACATCGACAGAGCTAGAACCCTTGCCGACGAGGCTTTTTTTGTGGGTCACGCCAACAAAGGGGAGGATGTAAATGGTATCCTATGTATTCTAGTAACAACTACTATAGAATATCCAATAGTAGGACTCACATATACAAAAGGAATAATCACTCGAGTACTAGGTGAACTCGAGGTTTCCAAACTGAAGTTTAAATATACTACTGGAGTAAAAACAAAATGAGTATTAGATACTAGTATACTGACATGAGGAGTGAGTAATCCTCCTGATGACATAGTTGTTATGGGAGTATAAAGGTATCCCAATCCTTCTGCTATAATATCCATAACAAAACTAGAAGTAATCATATATGCACTAATCTTAGGTTTACCAAAAGAAATTACTTGCACAAGAACATAATCCTCTAAATTGGTTAAAGGTGGGTTACACTTTTTTGTGAAACTCTCAACTTGCATATCTTCAACCTAAACCATATGAGGAGTAGGTGCAGTATTCCTGATAATTTTAGGTTCCCTAGGAATTTCACTCATCACTTTTAGATCAAAAGAACCGCTTGTGTTGACTCCTCGCCTTTGAGGTGGCAATGGGGGATCCACTATAAGTGGGGGAAGGTTTTGCAAGCTTCATGACCTATGAATTGGATGATCCTCCATAGATATTGACGCAAGTCAAATAATCCTAAGGCCAAATAAAGCACAAGAATCCCAACCAACACACCACTAGAAAATTCCCTAAGTATTCATACCAATAAAACAAATATACATTCCAAAGGGAAATCGGGGATGATAAGGGCCCAAAACTAACCAGTGAAGGGAAAAGAGTAGTTTCCTAGGGTCGAGAATACAATCACTTTGGGGTAAGGTTTGAATCACCAACCCTTTTTCCAAAGAGTTGCACGGGGTTTCCTCCCATGTCTTCCCTAGGTACAGTGGAAATAACCTTCCTCCAACACCTATGTATATCCCTAGAAGTCAAGATACTATGGATACCAAACTCACAAAAATGGTATGGTGGAACAATCATTAGTCCAGTTGATGTGCATGAGAAGGGTAACTAAGCCCAAAAATAAAATATCATCTGAACCATATGGGGCCAAGTGTGGTACTGAATGAATCCATGAACATGTAATGACTCTGGTGTATGCCCAACCAAGTATTGGAGGGTTATCTACGTAGCTCAATATCGAACGACCTAATTCTTAACTCTTTTGTGAGAGGACCTTAATGGTTCACTATTCCCATTGATTTTACCACACATGGTGGATCACACCTTTATGGCCTTCCCTATCCCTCCGCAGAGTCTTTGGACCCCATGGACCATTTTTGTACCTTTGATGTTTCCAAGATCATCCCTAAAAACATGCATTATTTGCTATACAAGACTTTTAAACCTATTCTTGCGTATATACGTGGATATAACCCTCAAACCTGCGTACATCAAGATGTGTGCAAAAGGCCAAATAGTTTTGGAGTTTTCCTTGATGTGGATCCTAGTCACTTTTCTCTTGGCCTTCCATATATCTTGAGATCACTCATATTTTACCTTCCATTACCCCATTGAAGCACTACATAAGGAACCCTTTTGATACATTGAAAGGAGAGGAATTGAAGAGCAAGAAAACTATATTCCATTGTTGTCGGAGCTTATACTTGAGTCTGCATCCCTTTGTGTTCTTCCCAAGATTTCCTTTTCTTGTGAGCTTGCTATCAAGAGATGGAGGATTGAAGTGGTAGAGGCCCAGGTGGAGGACTTAGTTTCTCCAGTTCACAGACGTGCCGAAAGAGGTTGTCACTATTGTAATCTCTGATTTATATTAATAGAAATATCTTTTCCTGTCCAATAATGTGTATTTAAATGAGTATTGAATCCATGGATTCTTTTAAATGCTTATATGTTATTGATTATATATGTTAGAGTAGGTCTAACACCATTATATAGCATGCTTGTCTTGTTTACTGAATGTTGAGAGAGCAAATTGCTAATACAAGTGAGAGTGGAAAAGCTCAATGGGGATCTACATCAACCATCTGAAATAAGGTATGTTGCAAGATCCTTTAGTGTTAGATGTTTGGTTTATCTTGCATATGGGAAAGGATTGATTTCTGTGGTTACTATGTCTGTTGTGGTACCCCAAGCCATAACAAGTTTTCTCCATAATAGAATTGGAAACCATACTGGGGAGCTCCTAGTCATTTCCTTTGGGGGTTTTATCGACATTCAATGTTCTTGAATTGCTCTGATTTCTCTATTTCTGAGTCGGGTCTGGGGGCATGTTTTCCTAGTAGTGTCTGATAGGAGTAAATTTTGTCTCAGCTTGTCTCTTTACCTTCTTTTTTATCTCTTTTTCTTCCTGTACATGATTTTTGTCTTCACAGTCATGTGTACACATGGTTTTTATTGGGATATTTTCCTATATACGTGGGTTTTCTACACACAGTCGCGTATGCCCTGAGTTTTTCCTTTTTGGGAAAGATTAAGTGTTGTTGGGTGAGCTTGCATAACTGCTAAGTCTTCTTGGATGCTTCTAGAGTCTGTATACACCTTTATTTCTGACCAGAGACGCTTCTTAGTTTGAATTTTTTGAGAATGTTCTTGTCATTGCATTTTCTATTTTTTGATTTGAGATTAGTGCATTAGGTCTCTTTTACCTTAGTGCTTTGCTTGGGTGATTTCTGATAGTGCTTGTAGAGTCTGGGGGTTGTAGGGTCATGATTTTGCTTTATTATCTCATTTTAATTCAAAAATTAGAAAAACATTTTCTTTTTGCATCATTATGCATTGTTGCATTTTTCATTTTTCATTTTGCATGGTACTTGCACTACGTTTGCTTGGAGAATTCATAGTCAGATTTTCATATAGGAATGATTGCATCTTCATTTGAAGGAAAAATTTTCAATTCACGTAGTAGAATACCCTATTTTTCATTTGACACAATGCATTTGCATTGATTATTAGGTGTGCATTTTACTTCTTGTTGCATCATAACACCATTAGTTGCATGATCATTTACCCTTTTGAGTAATAAGCCAATTAAAATCAATGCATAATAAAATGAATTACACTCTTTTCTTTTATAGGGTGCACCAACAAGTTTAGGTTTTAGGGTCTTGGAATAGTTCATTGTGAGTAAATTCTCCAAGACCACTAAACGAAACATGTATGTGTCTGTCCAGGTAAGAGCGTGAAATTCCTTTATATAATTAATGTTTCTCAGGATCCTCCTCTTACAAGGGAGTTAAGAACGAGGCAGTGTGAGCGGTTAATGATTGGGATGACCCCTAGTCATAACTGAGTTGCACTGAAGATATTTCCAGGATTGTATTCGTATCTAGGGACTCTTTTGAGAGTTTCGAGCTTTGCTACCCTGCCCATATAGTCAATCCCGCCTATGACTATCAGCTTGAGCATTGATTATATTGAGGTGACCTTATTTTTCTTACCTAGGTTATCAATGGGGTACTTCACAGAGGTTATTCTACAGGTGTCCTGGCCAGGTAGGGGTCAGACATCATAGTCGCTATATGCGTTGAAGCTGAGGGCTACTATAATTGGTTACGAACCTTTGCTTGTTGTGTATGGGAGTCTCAAGATTCTCCTAGGCGAGACATACCTTCTTCATTTGAGATCTCACATATCCTACCCTTGTTTGCTTGTGATTTGGATTTACATTGTATAGGTGTATGCTTTGTGCACGCTAGTTTGCCTAGGGTTTGTGTAGTTAGATAGAGTCTTTTTCATTTTTTGAGTCATTGTGGATTCAGGCACAACACTTCATCGTTCTCGTTGTTTAGCAAGAATTCTTCCTTCCACATCTCCTCCTCCTTTGGGAAAGAGAAACAGACGGTCCGGGAAGACTACTTCTCACATTGATTCACACATGATGGGAGATCACAAGGATGATATTCCTGAGATGTCTTCTCCACCTCAAGAGGTTGGGGATGTATATTCTACTCCTGTATATGATCCTTCACTAGAAATACCTTCACATTCTGGTTATGATCCCTCATTCACAGGTCACTGGTATTTGTTACCAGGTGATGAGACTCATCATGAACCCATAACCACTAGTTATGTTCATTATGGCATGCTTAATATCCCTGCACATGATCCGGCACATCATGCCAAGTCAGAAATTGAACCTAGCACTATGCCTGGGGGCACTCCTATTCCTTTCCATGCGGAGATATTTGGGAGCACTAGTCACATTGCAAATTCCATCCCGATGGTGGAATCTACCTCACATGTCTGTCCTAGACCTAGTGTTAGTAGTCATATGCAGATACCAAAATCAAGATGGGTGACCATAGGGAGCACCACTTACATCCCTTCACATGTCCCTTCGTCCTCAAACCCTACTCCTTCGAATGCATTTTGGACAACCCTTCCTCCCCCTTATTCACGTGGTCCTTCAGGCTGGAATATTTCTACTAGCCATGTTTGTACTGCGACTGCTCGCATGGTAGTATCTCAGAGTCAAGTACCTCTTGTTGTATCAGGAGGTCATATTCTTGTTTCTGGATCATCTCACGGTCCATCGCAAGTATTTCTACATATCACTAATTATGGAGCTTCTCATGGGACATCCCATGGGACACCTTATGGAGCTTCTCATGGACAATTTTATGGACCATAGTATGGACAAAACTATCAACCCTATGGGTACGGGTATCAACAACCCACTTACTCCTCTAATTATGGCTTTGTAGCATCACATAGTTAAGATACACCACATCATAATGCTTCCATGCAACCCTACATGGGTCAAAAGGGAGGAGGATATTATGGCCAAGGCCATGGTATATATAGTAGTCATCCTTATATGAACCAAAACTATCAGGGAGTGTGGCATAGACTGGATCAACCTAGGCTCCCTTTCCTCGCAATGTTAAACTTACCTGACTTATCGAGACTCGTGAACGATCCTGTATCTCATGACCCGTCTTGGCCGACTGTCCCTAACAAGCTACCCTCAGACATTCCCAAGTTAGAGGGAAAAGCAAGAGAATATTCTAGTGAACATGTCACTACTTTTTACCTTTGGTGCTCTTTCAATTCCTTACACAACGACTCAATCTGTTTAATGCTATTTCAACGCACCCTCATCGGGCCTGCAGCAAAATGGTATATAGAGTTACCAAGGGGGGCATTCATTTTGTTTGATGGCCTAGCCATGACTTTCCTCAATCAATTCTAGCTACTCATGCATTACGACATTGGTACAGAACTCTTGTTTACATTTCGGAAAGACAAAGCCACACATATCTCGGACCATATCCAAGAGTGGCATATACGGAAGAGGTTGATTAAAGCCTTCATACCACTAGAATTTTTCCTTGAGTGGTTCCTCAAATCGTTGTTACCTTACATCACGAAGGATATTTCTACATCCGGAGTCCAAAATGAGGAACAAGCAATCTTTAGGGCACAGGATTTGGATTTGATTTATGCTCAATATGGAATTTTGTATGAGATCATACCTAACGCTCCGCATTCTAGTTTCGATCCCAAGATCAAGCCTAGACCACATGCCGATGGAATTATGGGTTGTAAGAGTGCCAAGCCTGCATATTCTGTTGTAAACCAAGTGAGTCAATTGTCTATTGATCAATCCACTTCAAGACAAGCCATGGCTTCATCTCAACCCACCCAAACGATGAGTGTACTTTCCATGCAATCATCGGACTAGAAGGGAAACTAGCAGCTCGGAAGGAATAAGAAAAAGGGTAAAAATAATCGTAAAGGTGGGAACAAGAATGAAAATGGCAATTTTAATGACAAGAACACATGCAATGCTGGGGGGGACAAGCAGTCTAAATGTAAGGTTAAGTTTCCTTGAAAATTGTGTAAGGAAGACCACCTCACTCACTTGTGCCTTCATATGGAAGATGCCTCAAGATTCATAGCATAGGGCCCAACTATGCTAACCAATCCTTTACCCCATAATCAAAATATGAACTCGAGGACCAATGATCCTCATTGTGCTGGAGGTAGAGATCAAAATCCATCGGAAGCCAATACTGGTCATGGTTGCATCAACATGGTATGTGCTACTAAGGTTGTGACTCATGCAAAAGATTATGGTTCGTCACAACCAGACCTTGGAAAATAACCCGCTCCACCTGAGAGCCCTTTGCGTATCAAAACCCTATGGATAAACCTAAAATTGAACCTCGCATTCCTAAGGGAGTCCTAAAGCATTCGGGCCACAATCCTAATGCTCGAGCCGCCTAGAACTATTCTGTTGTTGAGGATTTGGACCAAACTCCTTGTGCGATGTCCGCACTTGAAGTACTTTAGAGTTGTCCTCCGCAAAGGAAATCCTTGCTTTATGCTCTTGGTATTAATGATGATAAATCTTCTTCCATCATCAAATTTGAAACCATGGGACTACAACCTCGCTTTCCTTACTACGTGTCTCTTTTGATTCATGTAGAGTGTTTTAATATGACTGTTAAATGCACTATGATTAACGAAGGCGTTGCTGCTTCCGTGATGTCTTTGTCATGATGGAAGGGTTTGGGCTCTCCAGAGTTGTCTCAATCTGCTACCATGTTGACTTCTTTTGATGGTAGATCATTTAGTTCACACGAGATTCTTCCCTTTATTAAAGTCCAATTAGGAGGGAAGACCGTCACGATCGAGGTCGAGGTGGTTGATTCACCCCTTGACTACAATATTTTAGTGGGCCAGAATTGGAAGTATAATATGCAAGCCATAGCCTCTTCTCTATTTCGAGTAGTATGCTTTCCATTTAATGGGAATATTGTTACGATTGATCAAACATCATTCCCTAATCCTAGTGTCAGTGCATCATCGAGAGCTTCTATCCCGATTATCGATCATTCTCAGCTGGTAACTGGGAGTGTGGGTGTGGGTATGTATCCATCTCTTATGGGGACCTTTAGTTGTCCTACGCCTGTTCTTATGATCGGATCTAGTTTCAGTGGGGCTTCATATTCGTTGAAGTCGGTGTATTTTCGCACTATCCATATGGAAGATCCTTGGATTCTTCCTTCACCAAGTCCTTCGAATGGACCTGTCAAAACAGATGTGCCATTGCTTACAACAATGATAGCATATCAAGTGAATCTTGATTGTGTTGCAGAGCCTAGTCCTTACCCTTCACGGACAGAGGAGGAGGACCCGTATGTGCTTCCTACATGGGCAGTTGAGTCCTCTCACACACATGATTTCCTTGATGATGTTTTTCCATCATATGAATCCATTATTGAGGCCATGTCTAGGGTTGAGCCACCTTGGGAAGAGTTGCATCACAAATCTTATTTTCTTCCCAAGCTTAACCGTATGGAGCATGAGGACTATAGGATATTCTTAGCGAGAAGATTGGTAGTCTCATGGTTCCATTGAGCTCTCTTTATTAGATGTCTGATGGGAACGTTGCAAACTTATCACCTACCATTCCTATCAATATTTCTTGCGATCCTGACAAATTTGAGAATGTCTACATTGGGACGGATTGTTCCCCTGATGAGATCAAGGAGTATACCGAGCTATTTAAAGAGTTTCGTGACATATTTGCTTGGTCATATGAGGAAATTCTGGGTATCAACCCTTGTATTGTCGAACATGAAATTAAGACCTATCCAAATGTGAAGCCTGTTCGACAACGTTTGCATCTAGTGAATCCTAGAAAAGCACCCGCTATTAAGGCTGAGATAGAGAAGTTGTTAAAAGCCAATTTTATCTATCCCGTTCCCTTGATGGAGTGGGTTTCAGACCCCATTCTGGTTGATAAGAAGAAGGGAGTGATATGTATATGCACTAATTTCTGTGATTTAAATCATGCTTGCCTTAAGGATAATTTTCCCACACCATTTATTGATCAGATTTTGGATGAGTGTGCGGGAAGCGAGGTATTCTCCTTCACGGACAGTTTTTCCAGATATAATCAAATTCAGATCAAACCCGAGGATCAACATAAAACTGCATTTATTTGTCCTTGGGGTACGTTTGCATATCAGAAGATTCCTTTCGGTCTTAAAAATACTGGAGCCACATTTTAGTGGGCCATGACCTTGGTTTTTCATGATCTCAAAACAATTATCAAAGTGTATTTGGATGATCTTGTTGCTCATTCTCCTCTGAGAGTGCGTCATCCATACCATTTGAGATTAGTATTCGAAAGATACCCCCATTACCAGGTTAGGTTAAATCCTCATAAGTGCATCTTTTGCGTAACCGTTGGTCACTTGCTAGGGTTCATTGTATCCAAGGAGGGTAGAAGAGTTGATCCCTTAAAGGTTGAGGCAATACTTCAATTATCTCCCCCACATAATATTAGACATCTTCAGTGTTTGCAAGGCATAGAAAATTTCTTACGGATATTCGTGGTTAACTTTTCCAATTTGACTAAATGCTTTATGTGTCTTTTAAAGAAGGACACTACTTTTTGCTAGGATGAGCGAGCCCAGGAGTCCTTTGATGCTCTTAAGTGAGCCTCAGCACCGGCCCCCGTGCTTAGTCCACCTGACTATAGCCGTGATTTTTTTATTTATGTGGCTGCGTCCATGGAGACGATTGGTATGGTTTTGGTTCATGAGGATGAGGAGCTCCATGAGCATGTCATATATTGTTTGAGCCGGAACCTTGTTGATGTGGAAATTAGTTATTCTCATGTGGAGAAACTTGCCTTGGCCACCATTCATGCAGTTCAGAGATTGAGACATTACATTCTCTTTCGCCAGAACTTAGTGGTAGCTAATGTCAGTCCATTTCAATTCATCCTCACTAGAAGTATGATCGAGAGAAAATATAATAAGTGGATTTTTATTTTGCAAGAATTCGATCTCGAATTTTTTTCGGTGAAATCGAAGAAATCGTTGATCTTTGCAGAGCTCATTTCTAATTTTCCAAGTGTGGAGGAGGAGGAGGTTTATGAGGATACGTTTGTCGATGAGTATATTTTCCTTATCTCAACTTTGGACCCATGGTATGGGGATACCATTATATATTTGCAAACATTGAAGGTCCCTACTCACCTTTCACGGGATGAGCGTCGATGATTAGGTCATGTATCTAAGAACTACCTTATAGTGATAACACTTTGTACCACCGTGGGGTAGATTCTATTTTATGTTGTTGTTTAACCCATGATGAGGCTGAGGTTGTGCTGAATGATTTCCATGGAGGTGCGTGTGGTGGTAATTTATCTGGGATTTCTACAACCCAAAAAATATTGAGAGAGGGATATTTTTGGCCGTCGATCTTCAAAGATTGTCTCAATGCGGTCAAGAAGTGTTACCCTTGCCAGGTTTTTGCACACAATATGCTCTCGCATCCTACCTTGTTACATTCAATTATCATCGTCTGTCCCTTCACCAAGTGGGGGCTTGACTTCATGTATTTCAACCTAGCTTTGGCTGGGGGGCATCATCACATTATAGTGGCTGTTGATTATTTCACAAAATGGGCTGAGGTTATGCCCATGATTAAATCCGACGGTGGGACAGCCGTGCATTTTGTGTTCAACCAAATTATTACTTGGTTCATCATTCTGAAATAGCTTGTCACTGACCACTGTAGGAACTTTCAGAATAGAATGATGGAAGATTTGGCTTTGAAGTTAGGATATAAGCAGGAGCACTCCTCTTCTTATTACCCTTAGGCGAATGGACAGGTTGAAGCAGTGAATAAATCACTTAATCCCATTCTCCAATGAACCATTGCGCAAAGCAAGATGAATTGGCATATCATGTTATATCCTACTTTGTGGGCCTATAGAACCATGGTTAAGGCTGCCATCGGTTTCTCGCCATATCAGCTTGTACATGGGGTGGAGTCTGTCTTGTCGGTTGAATGCGAAATGCCTTCATTGAAGCTAGCTATAGAGCTTTTACCAGACACTTTCACATTGGATTAACATTTGGTCCACTTAAAGAAGCTTGATGAGCAGCGTCGGGATGCCTTAGTGGCTCTAGAAGTAAATAATCATCGTGTTAAGGTCCAATATGATAAGTATGTCCGTCCGAGGAGGTTTAGTGAAGGTGATTTGGTCCTTATTTGGGATCAAGCTAAAGAACCCTTGGGCGCAGGGAAGTTTAATCCCATGTGGTATGGTCCTTACATAGTTAAACATGTGTTAGCGAAGGACACCTATGAGCTGGTGGATTATGAAGGGACAGCCTTGGCGGAGCCTAGAAATGGGCTCTATCTTAAGAAATACTATGCATGATCTTCAGCTAGGGCTGATTATTGTATATTATTGTATAGTTTTTTGCATAGTTAGGTTTTCTTATGGTGATCAGGTTTGTTGATTAGCTTTTGTTTCTTATGGCAGATGTTAATGGAGTCTTCCACTTACATAGGATTTGCTGATGGTGCTAGACGCCACACTCAAAACTTAGCTTCTGCTACTTGGGTGATTTATACTCCTATGGGTCAGGTATTATCTTCAGGAGGCATATGTTTAGGACCTGCTTTGAACAATGTTGCTGAGTATAGTGTCGTTATCAAGTTATTACGGGATGCCATTTCACATGGTGTTCACTCTCTTGAGGTACGTCTTGATTCGTAGTTAGTGGTTTCACAACTTAATGGTTTGTATCGTATTAGGGATCCGACATTATTACGAAGATTCTTATGTGTGAGATTACTAGAATGACAATTTGAGAACATAACATACATACATGTTTCAAGAATTTTTAATCAAGTTGCTAACTCATATGCTAACTATGTGTTAGATTGGCATTTGTTTCATAGACCATAAGCATATCACAAACATACATTTTTACACACATGTAAATAAATAAAATCGATCATCATAAAAGTTTTTCATTAAACATCCAAAATGTGACGCCATAATACATAAGTGTCATAATACAAAAATGGGGCTTCCGAGCCACCAATATATAATACACGGTAGTACAAAAATGAAACACTCTCAGGTCTCTAACCCCATGGAGGAGGAGGGGGGTTTTGATCGTGGTAGCACACCACATCTCTAGCTAGCCGTCAGAATAATCGAACCCATGCTCGTGGTACACCAACCACCTGATGCTACATGGCCTCAGGCAAGTCCTCAACTTGCGCCATGGGTATCCTGTGTGTCAAGTGTACAATGTTTGTGTGGATACTTTGAAGCATTCGCTCTGCATCCACACCCATGATGTCATCTCCTCTTCCCCTCTGTCTATGATTAAGAAAACCATCAGGTCACCTTGGTCCAACATCTACATACACATGACAGATTGTGACTATGTGTCATCACACCAAAACATGTCTTTTGAGTCAATATATCAAAAAACACAAAAAAAATTTATAATTCAAAAACATAAAAAGAGGGTTTGGGATTCGTTACCTATGTCGCCATATGCCGCTCCTGGTGGTAGAGGCATGTCTGGATCTCCTCAAAAATCTATTCTCGCATAGGGATAGTCATCGATGGAAATGATCTGCCACCACCACCATGGAAAGAAGTCTGGTGGGTAGGGGTTAGCCACCCTACCTTCGCCTAGTCTATGCATAACATTTTCCCAACATCATTGGGATGGATCTCGAACTCCGTGTGGAGGAATGTCCACTCTAGGGCTTAGCCCCAGTACACGCTTAAAGAAGAACGTGCTCAATATGCTGCCGAAACTGAATTTTCTCACCCTACCCATCTTGCAGTCACTACGCTACTGCTTCATGTTACTCAACAGTGTAGTGCTTCAGTCGTACACTGTGGGTCTCATACAATGGCTGTGAGGCCTAGTGGAGTGAAGCTAGACCGACTATCCTATCGAGTTCCAATAGTATGGCCTTCAGTCCTAGTACCTGAATGGAGTTTTTCAGGATTTGAATCCCAACCTTTTTTGTGTCCAAAAAATAGTATACTGCAATGTACTCATCAATGGTAAGGCCACCTCCAGGCCCACGAGAGCATAGATTCACCACCTCTCCCCGTTGGGATAATCCAGTAATAAAATATATGTCCTCAACCTCTATAGTGAGAGACATCTCATTGATATGAAAAGACTCTGAATCTGGATCCCAATAGTCTAATAGCATCTGTATGAGTCTTGGTTTGTCCCTCAGGTTGCCAAGAAACCAAAACTTATATAGACCGCATGCACATAGAGCTTGTTGAGCCATTAAGTCACCTTGAACAACCACTTCTACATCTCCATGTTCCCTCTTTCTCCATTATAGAACCATCCTGCACATAATAATAAAAAAATTGGTCATTATATACCTTAAAAAACCTTGTGCATGGCCGCGTACATGACTATTTGAAAACAGCCGCATAAGTACACAGTTATGGGAGGTTTTTCCGCGTATGGCCATGCCTATACGCGAAAAAAACCCCAATATCTGCATGGGCCGAAATGACCATTTTAAATTGGCATAAAAATTAAATTTGACCATGGAAAATGAAAAAATTTGCATGAAATAGGAAGAGGAGGACATGAGGAGTTACCTGGAACAAACGATGTCGAATTTCGCCAGACGAAGCTCCCAGAATTTGAGTTGGAAGTTTTGAGCTCAAATGGGTAAAAATTTCAAATGATATGGAATTTTTGAATTTTTTACTATTTATAAAATTCTTTTGAAATTTTTGAAATTTTTTACCCACTTTCTATAGTTTTGGACTGTTTCGGACTAATTTGTTGGTGTAGGAGTCCATTTTGAGCACCGTTTTGACCGTGGTTTTGACCCGTTCATGCCGATTTCAGGTATTATGTCTAAACTGGAATATAGGTTAGGTTTCATATCCATTTGCACTTTACATGACCTTATGACCTTTTCATTATAACCTTAGGTACGAACCCATTCTATCTTGTCACGGAACCTCCTTGTTGCTTTTAGAAGTGACATGATGTGAATGGTAGAGCTTAACCATACATGGGTGCCCTCGTTAGCTCCTGTTTTGTATTTTTGCTCAAGTCAACATTTTTCCCTTAGGGTGTGAGAGTCCTTTGTATAGTATCGCCATGACTTTGCGCAAGAGCCTCATACTCCTCTTGATCTTTTTGTTGGCCTTTTTCCCCCAGGACTCCCTTATGTCAAGTTGTAATTGCATTATCATGAGTTTTTCTTGCCTTATTGAGCCTTATGCGAGCTTCCTTCACTTTTATTATTAGATATATAGCCCGAGCTTGTCTCATGTCTAGCCATGCAGAGCCATTTTACATATCCTTTGCAGCTTGATCCCCCATTTTTTATCGGGAGGGGACTTTCCCCTAAGTATCATTATCCTACACATGTGTCCTTACATTGATCATAGGTATGTTCCACTGCTTGGAACTAGTTTGTTTGCCCCTTGACACTCGTCTCCTCCTAGTCTGTAACTATAAAGCACTTTTATTCCTTTTCAAAATATTTGAGAAAGTCCAAAAAAACCAAAAATCTGAACGGGAAAAGATGTTATCTTTGGCAGCATTCAAGTCGTGTCGCCTTTGAACAGAGAAATGTATATCACATCCATTGGTTGGGTTAATAGTTTGACTTTAGGAGCTGTACTCATTTCTCTGAGTTTATCTCCACCGACTGGTTAAGCTTCCAGTCCCTATGGAGCCTCTATCGATGCCTCCTGTGTCGCAGAGATGTCCTAGTTTTGTATATTAAGTCTATGCTGCCTACATTCAGTCACCATTCTCCTTTATTCTCTTTTTTGAAGGAAGTTGAAACCTAATTCCTCCATTCCTCAGTTCTCTTGAATTTGCATGTCAGCCATTCCCGGTACCGATACTTATTCATGCACATTATGATCGAGTCCTTCCACATTATAGAGCTTTGCTGAGTACCTCATGTTGGATGATGACAGATGCCTCAATGCCCTCCTTCCAGTGGATTTCATCCCATCAACTTCAGATCATTTATTCTGGGATAGGAATCTAGAGTCATTTTGAGTGCCTTGAGACTTGCAGTCATCAGTGGTAGGTTCTCTCGCCATCAACAGTTTTGGGAATACATCAATGTCCCCTGATCGATGGATTCTATCAAGTGTTTGACCTCAACACATCTATTCACACTTGTTAGTTTGCACTCTAGTATCTTGATTCCCATTTTCATTATTGGTGGGTGATCTTGCATCTGTTAACGGTATACATCAATGACCGGTAATCAAACGATGGACTACTATGTTCAACCTCGACACCTCTATTCACATAGTAGGACATGTACTTGTAGCGGATTGTGTAGAACACCTTCCATATTGGTGGCATTTCACATATGCTACCTCCTTGATTGTGCCAATGTTCATGAGATTTCGGCTC
Organism: Pseudotsuga menziesii; assembly: GCA_001517045.1. Classification (NCBI taxonomy): domain Eukaryota; kingdom Viridiplantae; phylum Streptophyta; class Pinopsida; order Pinales; family Pinaceae; genus Pseudotsuga; species Pseudotsuga menziesii. The sequence continues at coordinate 160,674 of LPNX011158054.1, forward strand.
TCGTGACTTGATTCCAGTGTATGTCAGATATCTTCAGCCATTATGGAGATCTTGATCCATTGTATATATTCATCCATCATGGAGATCATGATCCTTTGTATATATTCATCATGGAGATTCTGATCTATCTATATTGTACGTGGTGATGACCACACATCTCATATTTTGTATTGTTGGTTGCTGGGCAGACCCGGGTTTACTATAATGAACCAACAACACCCCTAGCTCACTGGCCCTTTCGACAACAGACTGCGAAGTGGCCTGAAGTCTCACCCGAAGTGATCCTAATGGGTTGGCCAAAGACATAAGTGTCTCGACCAGGTTCTGTATGGCGTCCTGTTTGCGCCTCGCAACTCTTCTTAGCCTGCGAGATGTCTCTCTCCTCTCTGCGATGCGCAGTTTCCTCTTACTTGCGATGATTCTATTCCTTATCGCATCGCCGCATCCTAGGCAACACGTAACTTTCTCCTACGCTTGATCCTCAACCCGCGGTACCGCACACCCCAGCTCCTCCGATGATGCGATATCGTCTCCCTGCGATATCCTACCGCTGCGACTCAGCGTACCTAGCGTTACTTGTGTTCAACTTACAGGACTCAACACACGAGGTTGTTTTACACTGTGACTCTTAATTGTCTCAAGTGAGACTTAGACAGACTCTTATATAGAATACTTAAAGACTTCAACTTGTATTTATCCTTTCAACTATGCTATGAACTGAATAACACATACATACATTTAATGTAAGCAAAGTTCATGTAATGAATGACAGATATAACAAGTAAATACAATCACATGAATCAATCACATAATGCTCAGATTTTACGTGGTTCACTTCCAGGGTAGAAGCTACGTCCACAGAACTGTGTTTCTATATTATAACTTGAGAGAGGTACATAGTTCTGCTGCACCGCATATGCAGCTAGAGATCTTCTGGGTAACTCCGCACACAGCCTGGAGCCCTTCTCTCTTAGATCTCTTCTCTATATTGCCTTCTTACAATATACTCTCACTCTCTCTCTCTCCCTCTCTGTCAATCCCTGCGGATTGTTACAATACAAAATAACAGTAAACTAATAGACTACTGATAATCTGACTAGCTGGATGGCTTAAAATGCCCAAAATTCCAACCTTTTACAATACAAAATACATCCCTTTATAGGCGGCCCGAAGGTCTCACCATTACAACACTGTGGGCCTGTCCCAACAGTAACCCAAAACCCTAACTAGTGACATTCAGCATATCTGTACTTGGGGTAGCCGCTTTTCATCACACCAATGCTCTCTACAGTCTTCCATGCTTCCTGGCGCTGACCATGGGTACTATGCACCGCTTCCCTTCTTCTATCCTTCGTCTTCAATACCTCAGCCTTGTCACTCCTTTTCCTTTATGAGGGTAGCTGAGCCCTACTGTCTTCGCCGCTGCCTTCAATGCAGTGGTTGAACTCTCTCTTCTCGGTCACTCAGGTACTGTCATCTTTCTTGACTTATCTGTTCCAACAGTCACGGTTTCCAGCTCTGCTCTGCAGCTAGAAACATGCTATGGCGTCGTAGCTTTACCTTATCTCTTCGTCTTCGCCAAACTGTCTATTCACCAAAATGGCATATTTTCCTGTAGCTACGGGACTCTGCTCCAACAGTCCCCTAACACTTACTTGTGGCTCATCCCCGAGCCACTACCAGCGGGCTTCTCTTTTTGTAGATTCTCCTTGGCTTCCTGTGAAGTGCGTTGAAGCTTGTCTTGAAGTCCTGCGACTTGGTTCTCCATAGCTGCGACATGCTCTCTATAGTTTCTGTAACTTAGTTCGTTGGGCTCTCTTATCTTTCCTTCCCTCAGTCATGCTCTCGCTTTCGTCGCTTGCGAGATCTTTTAAGGATCTTCAGGTTTTGAGAAGTATTCCACAGATATCCTTTCCTCTTTATCTGGGTTAGAACTTTCATCACAAGGAAAATCTATATCTTCCAGCCTTCTCAAACATTTCATTCAATCTGGAGCCTACTTATGCGAAAGGTATACAAACCAAGAATTCCATTCTGAGAACAAGCTTTTGTCTGCATCTTGAAGTTCAGCTTGTTTGGTTTGTTTTCCCTTTCACTTTTCTTCTCAGCAAATCGCTCCAGGTATTCATGCTGCTTGGGTTCCGCATATTTTCATTCTTGACCTTTGGAACCTCTTGTTCTTCTCTTCGCTGATGAGATAGGTCATCTCCCTTCTCCCGTTGCTGTCTTTTTCTCATTTTTACTTTCTTCCTGGCTGGAGATTTCTTCTCATCATTCCTCCGCTCTGCTTTCTTATCTTCATTGATCGGCTCGGATTTCTTTTTCTCTTCAGCAGAGACTTTGATGAAATCTTCTACATCATGCGCTTGACTCCTCATCCTTGGAAATTGTCTGACTTGTGATGTTCCTAATTTCACAACCCTGGGTGGCATCGCCATAGCGGACATACGGCCACCATGCTTGAAGCATCTCAGAATGTCTTCTAAAGGTTCCTCCTCGGGTAGAACCTGCTTGGTGTTATACTTTGGATTGGCAATGGCTGCAACTCTGGAAATCACAACACTCTGTAACGAAATTAGCTCTGGATAGGGGAAACTTAACAATGCACTCTATAGCTCTAGGATCTTTGTAAACGTAACCCTCCTGAATGAATAATTTATGCTTTTATGCTGAAGGTGACAATCCCGGTCATAACGGTCATCTAGACTGAACCCGTCGGTCGTATTAATTGCTTGGACGAGACCACACCCGTCATCCCGATCATCAATAAATGCTGAAATATGATCAATTTCCCTTGAAGCGTGTGTATGCAGGCGCCGGTCTCATCGAATATTTTATAAATATGGATAATTGATTATGCTATTGCCAAATCTACAGTAAGGTATACCAATCATTTCCTCATTAATTTCCTGTCAGAATGCGACTTGACTAGCCCTCTGTCTCGTTACAAAAACTGGGTACATGGCATGGAGAAACATCGCGCTACTGCGATGCCACACCACATCACTTGCTCAAAACAAAATTAAGCATTTTTTTTTCACAAAATGAACCATCCTTATGCGATTCCTGATACTTAGAATACCTGTAGGTGTAGACTAATTCCTGGTGCGATGCCTCCTTTCAACTACACTGGACATCTGCACCCTCTCGACTCTGAGTTAGGGCTGAGAGGTGGAGTGGCCGTCACTATAAAGCTTAAGCCTACTGCCATTGATCATCGTGGGAAGAAGCTCCCCATTCAGTTTGCTGAGCTGAACGACTCCTCCCTCTTTAACTTGTTGTATCTGATATGGCCCCAACCAATGCGTCTTGAACTTCCCTGGAAACTTAAGAAATTTACTGTCATAGAGGAGTACTAGGTCTCCGATCTGAAGAGTCTTACTCTTAATGTGTCTGTCGTGCCAAGAATTCTCTCGTGCCTTATTGGAGCAGGGTCCCGCAGCTACAGAAGAAGCTGCTAGTTTTGGCGGAGAGATAAGTTTTGGCGGAAAGAGGATAAGACGGAGCTACGACGCCATAGCACGTTTCCAGCTGGAGAGCAGAGCCGGAAACCATGACTTTTTGAGATGCGAAAGTCAAAGAAAGGCAACGGTACCTGAGCGGCCGAGAAGGGAGAGCTCACCCACTGCATTAAAGGCAGTGGCGGAAGACAGGAGGGCTCAGCGACCCTCATAAAGAAGAAGGAGCAACGAGGCTCAAGCATTGAAGGTGAAGGACAGAAAGCAGTGAAGCGGTGCATAGTACCCATGATCAGTGCCGGGAAGCATGGAAGACCGCAGAGAGTTGTGGTGTGATGGGAAGCGGCTACCTCAAGGACAGAGAGGACCGACTGTCACTAAATTAGGGTTTGGGTTACTGTTGGGACAGGCCCACAGTGTTGTAATGGCACGACTTCGGGCTGCCTATATAAGAAAATATTTTGTATTGTAAAGGGTTAGCTAGTCAGTCAGTTAGCCAGTTGGTTAGATAGAGAGACAGTTGTAATTGAAATAGGCAATAAGGATAAGTAGACTATTGTAAAAGCCGATCTCTGGTTCTGGTCTTAGCCGTAGCAATCTTACTAAAACTAGTAGCTGGCTTGTAGAGCATGCATGTAACGATCCGCAGGGATCGACTGAGAGGGAAGAGTATGTTGTAAGAGAGACAGCATAAAGGTAGAGAAGAAATATCTAAGAGAGAAGATATTGAGCTGCATTTGAGGTGCAGCAGAACTGTGTTTGCCTTCCCTTAAGCTATAATAGAGAAAACACAGTTCTGTGGACGTAACTCCCATCCTGGGGGCGAACCACGTTAAAATCCCGTGTTCAGTGATTGATTTGCATATTGTGTTTATTTGCTGCATCTATCTGATTATGTTATGCAATTTGCTTACAGTTGATGTATGAATGAGTTTTTTAGTACAGCACTGCAGAAATATATATAAGTTGAAATCCTCGGCACGTCGTATAAGGGTTACTTGTGCATGCCCTAAATAGTTAATTAATCACAGTAAGACAGTCTGGGTATCAGGTCATGTGCGTCGACACGAACAAGGCTAAGTGCGCTAAACCGCGGTTGGAGGGTATCGCAAGAAGGAGATACCGCACAGGCAGAGGAGCTGCGGTGCGCGAGTCCGTGGGTTGAGGACTTAGCGTTGAACAGGAGTTTCGTGTCGCACGGTGCACGGTGATGCGGTGAGATTGGGGATATTGTGAGAAGGAAGAATTCGTGCGAAGAGAGGAAAACCCGTGCGACGCACGCAAGGGTAGAGACGCTACGGCTAGAAGAGCTGCGTGGCGCGAGCAAGAGGTTGCGCGACGCTCAGACACTAAGGGAGATCTTGCAACTAGAAGAGCTGCGAGCCACCAGTAGGACTGCCATAGAACCTGGTCCAAGATGCTTGAGTCCTTGGCCAACCCATTAGATTCACTTCGGGTGAGACTTCAGGCCGCCTTGCGGTCTGTCGCCGAAAGGGCCAATGAGTTAGGGGTGTTTTTGGTTTATTATAGTAAACCCAGGTCTGCCCATGCAATCAACAAATGGTTCTGTTTCCGGTTTAAACGACTGGGAGTTAATGTTCTGTTGGCATCCTACTAGAGAAGAATTTCACCAGTGGCTGGATTCAGACTTAAGGGAGTTCGCCAAGAAAGAGAATCAAAGTCCAAGACTAAGCACAGAGGCCTGATAGGAATACATTCAAGAAGAAAAGAAACATTGTCTGGACACCGGAGCTGATTCAGACCGTGCAGAACCTCGACAATCCGATTACAAGAGCAGTGGACTTCTGGCTGACAAGTGTGCTAGAAGGATTTGTTACAAAATTTGCAGTTGACCAGAGAAAGAGCTTCAGCGTAGCTGAACGATACTTCTTCAGAGGATACCGTGGTAAGTACCTAAGATCTCTAAACTTGTCCCTTAAGATGCTGCTATATGAAAAAGGAACAATGGATCTAGTCTCAGATGAATAAGTAAAGATAGTAATGTCACAAGAGTTTGAAAGTGATTTTGATGACATTGGACGAACACGTAGTGGAAAAAAGTATAAAGTAGATTTTAGCTCTCCTGTATTTGATGACAGTTCAGACAGTATTAGACAACAGAGCCCTAGCACCACAGAAGAACCAGAGGGGGGTATCCCTTACCACCCCTATACTCCACAGAAGCAGACAGGGACTCAGAATAACCCCGTAGGTACTCCATCTAGTAGTTCATAGTCAGTACCTACTCCCGCTACAGCACCTTCACCTACATCGTTGAGTGGTAGTACCCCAGTCAGTCAGAACCCACCACAGAGAAATAGAATGGGAGACGACATGAAGCTACCTATTTTTAAGGGTACAGGAGCAGAAGACCCGGAACAGCATTGGTTCCTATGCGAAGCTATGTGGACCATTAAAACAATCAACGATGATAACCTTAAACTTGTACAGTTGGTCACCACACTCAGAGACAGAGCCTTGACATGGTACATAAAGTATACTACATTACCCAAGATGCTTGCCCAGGTCAAGAACGCCATGATTAAAGAGTTTAAGAAACCTAAGTCTGAGTCTCAGTGCATTACAGAGCTTAAGGATATTAAGCAGCTACCATCAGAGTCAGTATGGGACTTTGACCAGAAATTCAAAGCTCTTATAGATCAGGTAAGTTTCGAGTTTGCGCCGGAGCAGCATAAGGAATGGTTTATTGCAGCACTGCTCCCTCGTATCAGAATGCCACTAATGCAACAGAAATTTACTACTCAAGATGAAGCGCTGGAGATGGCAATGAAACTAGAGGCTTCACCTTTAGCAGAAACCAGTACAGGCATGACAAATCTACAGACCCAGTTGGCCAACCTCACATTACAGATACACGAACTTAAAAAAGGTAAAGAGGTTATGCAAGACATATGGTGCATAAAGTGTAGAGCACAGGGCCATAGTAAAGACAACTGTCCAGTCTTTGCAGAATATTTAGCGTCAGGGGCTCCTAACCCCTTACCACGAACACAAGGGCCATGGTGTGAAATATGTAAAACACAAGGACATCCACCTCAGCAATGCCCTTTGCTTCAAAAGTATGTACAAACACCTAAAAACCTATATTGTATCTTCTGTAAATCCGTCGGGCATGATCAACAAGACTGCCGAGCTTATGATCTCATGTCAGAAAGAACACATGATGTGTACAGAGTCCAAGCAGACACACAGGGTCCAGCAACAGGACCACAGCCGGATCAGGCTTACGGAGGCCGTGCAGGAGGATTCAGAGGACGAGGCCATGGAGGAGGCTTCGTACGAGGAGAAGGCTTTGGCCAAGGAGGAGGTTTTGGCCAAGGTCGTGGACCAGTCACTTGTTATAATTGTGGAATCGTAGGACACTATGCTAGGGACTGTCAGAACGCCACTACCACTTGTAACTACTGCAAATCTTATGATCATACCATAGAAGAGTGTCCTATCTTGATAGCTAAGATCAGAGACCCTAAACCAGCCGCACACCAGAACATCCAACTTATCGTTGCTGAGAAGGCAGAACCAGAACCAAGAGTCAATATTGTGACTTGGAGCGGTGCTTCCACCAGTGGCACATCGCAGGAGACCGGAAAGAACACAAGTCAGGGGTGGGTGCGCAGAGCTCCTAGTAAAGCGATAGCACTCGACCTACAGCAGAGTAAAGGCACCTTTCATGAAGCCAAGGCTTCCTTTGACGAACCTACACTATCAGGACCGCAGGTACCGCCATCTAGGAGCATACCGCAGCAAGTACCTTGTAGCGATAGCCCTGAGCAGGCACAGCAGGCTACCACATCGGGAAGATGTGACGAGCATGAATCGACAGGAAGTGTACAAGCCTTCCTGCACAGCTGCTTGAAACTCCTGAGAAATGATAAAGTTGTCGATGAGCTACAGCGCATGATAGATCAGTGTCAGCAACCCTCTCTCTCGGGTAGTCCACACCGCGCTGTCCATAATATTACGAGACATACAAGGACAGGAAGAGAGATGAAATTCACAGCGCAGATTGGTGAGTTTGAAATGGATGAGGTTGTCTTAGATCTAGGATCAGAGGTGAATGTTCTAACTAAGCAGACATGGGAACAGATGGGTAGTCCTCAGTTAGCCCTATCGCCTATCCACCTGAGATTAGCTAATCAGCAGCGAGTATCACCATTGGGTCGACTACCGCAGGTGCCAGTTGATATTGACGGAGTTCATACTTTTGTGGACTTCGAGGTTATAGAAATCATTGGTGATAGTCGACCATATCCAGCACTATTAAGTATTGATTGGGCGATTGGCAACAAAGCTGTCATTGACCTAAAGAAAAGACAAATGACCTTTGAGGATGCGCAGATCCGGGTCATCGCACCGCTGGATCCATACCAAGGTCCTAGATATATTGAACCTATCCGAGCAGAGGAAGAGGCACATAACATCGATAGTCTCTACCAGATGACTGCGAACCATAATGACTACATCAATCCAACCGCAGAAGGGAACATTAGTTGGTGATGCGACAGCTCATGCGCATCAGATTCTGATGTTGGTCTAGAAAACTGGCAGAACAGACTTTACGAAGTATCAGTGCGCAGATGTGCATTTATCAGTAAGTCACTGCGATGGATTGGCGCCAAGATCGCTGAGACTCCATCATATCATGGTCTGATGGATATCTAGGATTTTTTTGAACAGTTTGAGCAACAAATTCCTCATGAGCAGAGGATCGCAGCTATGGACCTTGCAGTTCGAGCCACACCTGCAAGATGGTGGTATGCGCATAAAGAGAATATTGCATCATGGGATAATATAAAAAGACTGATGGCGATCAGATTTTCTGATGACAGAGAGTATGTTCAGCACAAGTACACAGGAGAAACTGACCCCAGGGTACACATTTAGACATGTGAACAGAACTGGTCGGACATTCCAGAGGATGAATGGGTTCACAGATTCATTCACACATTGGACACAGTTCCAAGGAACTGGTATACAGAGACCAAGCTGCGCAAGGGAATAACCACATGGTCACTTATGATAGACAGCTTCCTACTCACCTTTGCGTTTGAGTCAGAACATCCAAGTGTTGCTCAGGCCCTAGACATAATCAAGAGAAATATTTTTGAGGAGCGCACCATCTCAATACCAGTCCAACCTGAGTGGACTATCCAGCTAGAAGAGGCATTGGAATGCTATAATTTTGCATCAGAATCAGAGGAGGCGGATGAGGATCCTTGCCACACCAACATTCCAAAATCAGAAGGGACTCGCGATGTGGAAGGACCAAAGTTAGAGATTCCAGCAATCACCGAGCCCATCAAGATTAAAAAGATCAATATTGGCACAGACGCAGAACCTAAGTTTGCCTCTATTGGAGACTACTGGAATGATGAAACAGTTGGACAGATTGCAGATCTGCTACATGACTATCAGGACCTATTTCCCACCAAGTTCATAGAGCTGAAGGGAATAGTTGGAGACCTGGGAGTCATGAGGATACCATTAAAGGAGGATGCTATACTAGTTAAGCAGCGCCCATATAGATTGAATCCGCGCTACAAAGAAAAAGTAAAGGACGAAATTGATAAAATGCTAGCAGCAGGCATCATTGAGCCAGTTGAGGAAAGCGAATGGGTTAGCCCTATGGTAGTGCAAGAGAAGAAAACAAAAGGGGACATCAGGATCTGTGTTGATCTGCGAAAACTCAACGATGCATCACTTCATGACCCATTTCCAACACCGTTCACTGATGAAGTATTAGACAACGTGGGAGGACAGGAGGTCTACTCCTTCACCGATGGGTTTTCAGGCTACCATCATATCAGAATACATCCAGAAGATCGATCTAAGACCACCTTTGCAACAGAATGGGGCTCGTTCCAGTATACGGTAATGCCCTTTGGTCTTAAGAATGCACCAGCTATATTTTCTAGAGTAGTAGTTGCTGTATTTAAAGAATACATTCATAAATTCTTGGAAGTATATTTTGATGATTGGACTGTATTTGGGTTAATCGATAAGCACATAGGCAATCTAAGACTGATGTTAGAGAAATGTAGGCAGTACCAGATTTCTCTAAAATTGAAAAAATGTATATTCTGTGCACCATTTGGTATCTTGTTGGGTCACATTGTTTGCAGACAAGGCTTGATGGTCGACCCCGCCAAGATCGCTATCATTGTAAACCTTCCAGCACCTAACTCAGTCACGCAACTGAGGACAGTACTTGGTCATACCGGGTACTACAGAAAGTTCATCAAGGGTTACGCAAAGATTACAGCGCCGATGGAGAAATTTCTCAAGAAGGATGTAAAATTCCTATGGAATGAGGAATGACAGCAGAGTCTCGACATACTTAAGGAGAAGATGGTTACAGCACCCATCCTAGTATTTCCGGATTGGACTAAGCCTTTCCATGTACATGTGGATGCATCCAGCATCGCATTAGGAGTCATCTTGACCCAGCCATGAGAAGGGGATCTTGACCATCCCATCGCATATTCCAGCAGAAAGCTATCAACAGCGGAAAATAACTACACCACAACAGAAAGGGAGGGCTTAGCTATGGTATATGCGCTGCAGAATTTCAGGCACTATCTATTGGGCACCTCGTTTAAAATGTTTACTGACCATTCCGCATTGAAGTACCTAGTCAATAAACCAGTGTTAGGGGGGAGAATCTGTAGATGGTTACTCCTCTTCCAGGAGTATGATTTTGAAATTATTGTGAAACCAGGAAGACTGAATGCAGGACCGGATCATCTGTCGCGGTTAGACTCAGGAGAAGAGCCCAGTAACCTAGAAGACAATCTGCCAGATGCGTCGTTGTTTTCTATACAGATTGCAGATGAGTACTATGCCGACATTATTCAATTCCTCACCACAGGAGTAGCACCTGATGAGTTTACTAAGCAGCAAAAGAAACAGTTGGTTGTTAAGGCAGCAGACTTCACCCTCATTGCAGAATGCCTATACAAGTTAGGTCCGGATGAATTTCTACGCAGATGTGTAATGCCGCATGAAAAATACGTTATTATCAGAGAGGCACATTCAGGAACCGCAGGAGGTCATTTCGCTGGAAAATCGACTGCGCAGAAAATCCTGGAGGCAGGATTATGGTGACCTACATTGCACAAAGACACCAAGGACTTTTGCAGATGCTGCGATATCTGCCAAAGGGTAGGAAAACCCTCGCGACGCGATGAAATGCCGTTGCGACCGCAGGTCATGTTGCGCGCATTTGACAAATGGGCTATATATTTTGTGGGTCCAATCAACCCACCAGGGAAGCACACTCGTGCGAGATATATTATCACTGGAACAGAGTACCTCACCAGATGGGCAGAGGCCAAAGCAGTAAGAAATTGTGATGCTGCTACAGCTGCACAGTTCCTTTTTGAAAACATCATCAGCAGGTTTGGATGCCCAGTAATTTTGATGAGCGACCAAGGTACACATTTCTTGAACAGTACTATTGAGGCATTAACAGAAGAATTCCAGATCCAGCACCATAAGAGCACTCCCTACCACCCGCAGGCTAATGGTACAGTGGAGGCCTTCAATAAGATTTTAGAAAATGCTCTTACTAGGATCTGTAATAGCCAGAGGAATGATTGGGACCTCAGAGTTAACGCTGTCTTATGGGCATACAGAACCACATGCAAGAAACTTACGGGACACACACCTTTCAGCTTGGTATATGGACAAGAGGCTGTTATGCCTATGGAGTATATTCTTCCCAGCTTAAGAATCGCTCAGATTACCGAGATGACTGATATAGACACAGTCAAAGCAAGGCTAGCACAGCTGCTTGCCTTAGAAGAAGACAGGTTCATCGCCGGATTCCATCAGAGAGTGCAGAAGGCCCGAGAAAAAGCTTGGCATGGCAGACACATTAAGAATAAGACTTTCCAGAACGGAGACCTGGTGCTCCTCTATGACAGCAAATTCATCAAGTTCCCAGGGAATTTTAAGACACACTGGCTAGGGCCATATCAGATACAGCAAGTCACAGAGGGAGGTGTCGTTCAGCTCAGCAAGCTGAACGGGGAGCTTTTTCCCACATGGATCAATGGTAGTAGGCTTAAACTCTATAGTGATAGCCACCTCGCTTCTCAGCCCTAGCTTAAACCAGCCGCAACAGTGCAGATGTCCAGTGTAGTTGAAAGGAGGCATCGCACCGGGAATGAGTCTACACCGGTAAAAAAATTCAAAAAATAAAAAAATAAAAAATAATAAAAAAAATTAACACTGTTTGTTCACGCAGGTGATGCGGAGTTGCATCGCAGCAGTAAGATGTTTTCCCCTGCCACGTACTCAGTTTGCAACCAACAATGGGCTAGTCAAGTCACTATTTGACAGGTAGTTAATGAAGAAATGACCGGTATCCCCTACCGTAGATTTGGAAGCAATATAATAAATTTTTCCAGATTTGGTAAATCTCTGACGAGACTGGCGCCTGTACACACACGGCTCGAGGAAAATTCTATCAAGATTTTAGCATTAATCAAGGATCGGATGGCGGGTCTGGTCCTATCCGGGAAATTAATATGACCGACACACCCAGTCTAGACGACCGTTATGTCCGGGATTGTTGTATTTGACATAAAAGCAGAAAGTATTCAATTGGGACGGTTACGCTTGCAGAAAAACCGAGCGCTGGAGAGTAAGTGTTAAGCATTCCCTGTGTCGAGCTAAGTTGTTACAGAGTGCTGTGATTCTCAGAAGTTGCAGCCATTGCACGTCCGCCATTTTATGCTAAGTGGGTCCTATTTGAGGACGAGCCGCTGGAACACATTTTGAGAAGATTTCAGCGTCACGGCCTTGCAGGAGCTATGGCGTCACCATCTACAGCTAACCCACCGAGCTTGTCCCGAACCAGAGAACCACCAAAGACGAGAATCCATTCCCAGCTCATGGAGGAATCCAGTTCCGAGCAGGAAGATGAAGTTCGTAGTGCAATGGACTACCTCATACCATGAGTTGAAGGCGCTCCAGATATCAGACTTTCCAAGAGTGATAAGCTTCATGTGCCCATACCGCTAACAGATTCGCGAGTAAAGTAAAATGGTGATTTAGTAGGATATGCTGGTGTTGTCAAGTTTATTGATTACAACCTGGGGGACGGTAAGACGTACCCTCACTTCAAGTCAGATGCATATCTTGTGCTTGAGAAGAATCCAAGGACAGGTAGAGAAGAACTCGTCCCCATGCCACATGTCCATATTCTTGAGCCATCAGGTCTGCTCAGCGTGTTGAGACTTCCCCATTTTGGACGTAGCAAAGAGGTTAATGCTGTGGTGCGTTTCCTCCTCTCTTGTGTACATGGAGGCTATCTCTGGCTAGGTCACAAAATCGACCTCAATGTTGACTTGATACACCGTGTTACTGGCCTGTCTAAGACTGGTAAAGCTCCCGAGATACAGATAACAGGAAAGACCAAGGACTCCAAACTGCCACCAGCATTAGTTAAAAAGTATCAGCTACAACGAGGAGGCAGGGCTTATGATATCATGAGTTTACAGAATGAGACACTCAAATTTATAGCCAGTCTGCTTGCAGGCAGACTGCTTACCAAGGTCCGACCAAAGGAAGTTACAGGATCGATGATCAATCTGGCCATACAAGTTACCGAAGGAGAGCAGTTCAATTGGTCGTTATTTTTATTAAACATGTTTTAGGAAGATTGTTTGGCAGCCCAATATCAAGCCAACCACCCTCTCCACTTCTCGTGGCTACTCATACTGTGTGCATTCATCGCATGGAAGGAACCGCCCAACAGCCAGTTTCCACAGATCCCAGGAGGAACGCCTAGGGGTGTGCGCTATGCCAGTTTATGGGACATCAGCAGTCAAGCAAGGAAACAGGTTAACACGATAGTATTTTATGAATACTATTTGATGTTGAAGAACCTTATCCAGCAATCACCAAGGATCAGTACAGAGATTGTGGACGCATATGATAGCCGGCTTAATTTTATGGCGGACAGCCATAGAATCTACCTAAGGCCTAAAAGGACTAAAATGGACGACTGGGCTCCCGGCTGGTTCAGAATGACAATACAGGACGTTGAGAATGTCATCAAAGGCTTTGATGACCAATGGCGACAAGAATACGAAGATACCACGCCACTACCAATGGAGACCGACCAGACAGACTCACCAAAAAGGGGCAAAGAAAAATTGGACACCCAGGCACAAGGAACAATAGAAGTGCCACCACCACGCGACAAGAGAAAAGACCTACCGGAAGGATCAGCAGAGACACATACGACAAAGACTGGAAGCCAAGGGACCACAAAGACACAGTAGAGAAAGAAGCAGAAAACCTCAAAGCCAACCCTGAACACAGAATTGACATACGATGACTATGAACTCATCGCAACAAGGATGTGTGATACATTGAAGGACTTGCTTAACGCGATGAAGGAAGCGTAGGAAAATAGCCATAGCGCAGTCAAAAAACAACTTCTAGACTTAAGAATGATTACAGAAAAAACTGCCATGAGGTACATTCCACCTGACAAGACAAACATTGGAGAGACTTCAGCCCCACCGATGTCCCGCTAAGAGAGCTTAGTAACGGATCGCCTCAACACCGTGTTGATTCCACCAGGGAGTATCCGATTCCCTGCGACAATGAAGGACCCACCAGTTCAATTGGGGCAATCCATTGAGGTTAACCTTGCGGAATTCAACATTGACCAATTATACATGATCCAGTAGCAGCTAACCGCAGAGCTCAAGGGAAGAGAGCTCGCGACTTACAAGCAGAACACCCAGCTGAAGAAGCTGAATGCAGCACTCGCTACCAACTATCAGAAAGCGGTAGATGAGTTAAAAACATGTCAGGATAGGGACCAGGAACTTTCTCAGGCACTACAGAGTATTGCCTTGGAGCTACCCAAATGCAACATTGAGTTCGCATTACCTACCCCCCAAAAGTTAAGGAGAGTAGCAGACAGAGCAAAGGCTCTGGAAGAAACTGTGGTTAGAATGGACGAAGAGGTGGCCAGGTTGAAGGCAGAACACAAAGTACAGATTGCCGAAATTCAAGCTCGTCTACGAGAAACCGCTGAGGTAGACCAGAAAGAGCGAGTCGAAGCCTTTCGAATCACTTCTGCGCAGGTTAAATCTCGCATTGAAGAAGCAGTGTCGATACTCAAGGAAGCCACAGACACATGGGCCGAGTTAGATGAGTTTCCGGAGAGGGCAGCAATCCAACAGAATATTCAGCGGGTAGAAGCTACTACAACGGCCATGAAAGAAGAAATTAAGAGCTTAGCCGCTCTCCAGAAGATGAGGAAAACAAAGGAGATGAACCAACTGCAGCAGAAAGCGCAGCGGCTAAGAACACAGGAGATCCACATTAGCGACCTGCTTCAACCCTATCAGGAGCAGATCACTGAGCTGGTTGACGCAACCTAGCAGAAAATGAAGGAATTCACCACTGTAAGAGAAGAAATTGATCAGACAGATGACTCCAAAGTTGACCAAGCCTTGATTGACTCGGCAAGAGAACGTGTCGAGGTAATGAAGAACGAAGTCGAAGGACTTCGGCAGAAGTTGTAGAAGACTTCGCAGGAGGCGAAGGAGAAGCTACAGCAGGAGAAGCTGCAGCAGGAGAATCCCGTTCCAGGTGGCTCGAGGATGAGCCACAAGTAAGTGTTAGGGGACTGTTGGAGCAGGGTCCCGCAGCTACAGAAGAAGCTGCTAGTTTTGGCGAAGAGATAAGTTTTGGCGGAAAGAGGATAAGACGGAGCTACGACGCCGTAGCACATTTCCAACTGGAGAGCAGAGCCGAAAACCATGACTTTTTTAGATGCGAAAGTCAAAGAAAGGCAACGGTACCTGAGCGGCCGAGAAGGGAGAGCTCACCCACTGCATTAAAGGCAGCGGCGGAAGACAGGAGGGCTCAGCGACCCTCATAAAGAAGAAGGAGCAACGAGGCTCAAGCATTGAAGGTGAAGGACAGAAAGCAGTGAAGCGGTGCATAGTACCCATGATCAGTGCCGGGAAGCATGGAAGACCGCAGAGAGCTGTGGTGTGACGGGAAGCGGCTACCTCAAGGACAGAGAGGACCGACTGTCACTAAATTAGGGTTTGGGTTACTGTTGGGATAGGCCCATAGTGTTGTAATGGCACGACCTTCGGGCTGCCTATATAAGAAAATATTTTGTATTGTAAAGGGTTAGCTAGTTAGTCAGTTAGCCAGTTGGTTAGATAGAGAGACAGTTGTGATTGAAATAGGCAATAAGGATAAGTATACTGTTGTAAAAGCTGAGCTCTGGTTCTGGTCTTAGCCGTAGCAATCTTACTAAAACCAGTAGCCGGCTTGTAGAGCATGCATGTAACGATCCGCAGGGATCGACTGAGAGGGAAGAGTATGTTGTAAGAGAGACAGCATAAAGGTAGAGAAGAAAGATCTAAGAGAGAAGATCTTGAGCTGCATTTGAGGCGCAGCAGAACTGTGTTTGCCTTCCCTTAAGCTATAATAGAGAAAACACAGTTCTGTGGACGTAACTCCCATCTTGGGGGCGAACCACGTTAAAATCCCGTGTTCAGTGACTGATTTGCATATTGTGTTTATTTTCTACATCTATCTGATTATGTTATGCAATTTGCTTACAGTTGATGTATGAATGAGTTGTTTAGTACAGCACTGCAAAAATATATATAAGTTGAAATCCTTGGCACGTCGTATAAGGGTTACTTGTGCATGCCCTAAATAGTTAATTAATCACAGTAAGACAGTCTGGGTATCAGGTCATGCGCATCGACACGAACAACGCTAAGTGCGTTAAACCACGGTTGGAGGGTATTGCAAGAAGGCGATACCGCACAGGCAGAGGAGCTGCGGTGCGCGAGTTCGTGGGTTGAGGACTTAGCGTTGAACAGGAGTTTCGTGTCGCATGGTGCGCGGCGATGCGGTGAGATTGGGGCTATTGTGAGAAGGAAGAAGTCGTGCGAAGAGAGAAGAACCCGCGCGACGTGCGCAAGGGTAGAGACGCTGCGGCTAGAAGAGCTGCGCGACGACGGGATTGCGCGGCGCGAGCAAGAGGTTGCGCGACGCTCAGACACTGAGGGAGCTCTTGCAGCTAGAAGAGCTGCAAGCCACCAGTAGGACTACCACAGAACCTGGTCCAAGACGCTTCAGTCCTTGGCCAACCCATTAGATTCACTTCGGGTGAGACTTCAGGCCGCCTTGCGGTCTGTCACCGAAAGGGCCAGTGAGTTAGGGGTGTTTTTGGTTGATTATAGTAAACCCGGGTCTACCCATGCAATCAACATGCCTTCTACACTTTCTGATGGAATCCGACGATGAATATGTCTTCCTATAAGGCAAGCAGCTGTGCTAGCCTCTCATGCACCGTGTCTATATCAGCCATTCCAGTGATCTGAGCAATTCTTAAACTGGGAAGAATATACTCCATAGGCATAACAACCTCCTGTCCATACACCAAGATAAAAGGTGTGTGTCCTGTAAGTTTCTTGCATGTAGTCCTATACGCCCATAATACAGCGTTAACTCTGAGGTCCCAATCATTCCTTTGGCTGTTGCAGATCTTAGTAAGAGCGTTTTCTAAAATCTTGTTAAAGGCCTTCACTGTACCATTAGCTTGTGGAAGGTAGGGAGTGATCTTATGGTGCTGTGTCTAGAATTCTTCCGTCAAGGCCTCAATGGTGCGATTCAAGAAGTGTGTGCCTCGATTGCTCATCAAAATTACTGGGCATCCAAATCTAGTGATGATGTTTTCAAAAATGAACTGTGCGGCTGTAGCAGCATCACAATTTCTTACTGCTTTGGCCTCTGCCCACCTGGTGAGGTACTCTGTTCCAGTGATGATATATCTCGCACCAGTTCATTTTCCTGGTGGGTTGATAGGACCCACAAAGTCTATAGCCCACTTTTCAAATGCACACAACGTAACCTGTGGTCACAGCAGCATTTCATCTCGTCATGAAGGTTTTCCTACCCTCTGGCAGATATCGCAGCATCTATAAAATTCCTTAGTGTCTTTGTGTAACGTAGGCCACCATAACCCTGCGGTCAGGATTTTCTGCGCAGTCGGATTTCCTACGAAATGACCTCCTGCGGTACCTGAATGTGCTTCTCTGATAATAGCCTCTTTTTTCATGCAGCATCATGCATCTGTGCAAGACTTCATCTGGACCTAACTTGTATAATTGTCCTACGATCAGGGTGAAGTTTGTTGCTTTAACCACCAACTGCCTCTTTTGATGCTTGGTAAACTCCTCAGGTGCCCTTCCTGTGGTGAGAAAGTTAATGATATCAGCATAGTACTCATCTGTGATCTGGATAGAAAACAACTGCGCATCTGGCAAATTGTCCTCTAGGTTACTTGGCTCTTCTCCTGAATCTATTCGCGACAGATGATCAGGTTCGACATTCAATCTTCCTGGTTTAACAATGATTTCAAAATCATACTCCTGAAAGAGGAGTAACCATCTGCAGATTCTTCCCCCTAACACTGGCTTATTGACCAGATACTTCAATGCGGAATGGTCAGTAAACATCTTGAACGAGGCACCCAACAGGCCTGAACTTCTGTAGCACGTACACCATAGCTAAGCCTTCTCTTTCTGTCGTGGTGTAGTTCTTTTCTACTGTTGATAGCTTTTTGCTGGAGTATGCGATAGGATGATCGATACCTCCTTCTCCTGGTTGTGTTAAAACAACCCCTAGTGCGATGCCAGATGCATCCACATGTACATGAAACGACTTAGTCTAGTATGGAAATACTAAGATGGGTGCGGTAACCATCTTCTCTTTAAGTGTGTTTAGACTCTGTTGGCATTCCTCATTCAATAGGAATTTTACATCTTTCTTTAACAAATTTTCCATCGGTGCTGTAATCTTTGCGTATCCCTTGATGAATTTTCTGTAGTACCCAGTATGACCAAGTACTGTCCTCAATTGTTTGACTGAGTTGGGTGCTGGAA
>LPNX011158054.1:179167-224536 GCA_001517045.1 Pseudotsuga menziesii
GTCTTTCCTGCAGACAATGTGACCCAACAAAATACCGAATGGCGCACAGAATATACATTTTTTCAAGTTCAGAGAAATCTGGTATTGCCTACATTTCTCTAATATCAGTCTTAAATCTCCTATGTGCTTGTCAATTAATCCAAATACAGTCCAATCATCAAAATAAACTTCTAGGAATTTATGGATGTATTCTTTAAATACAACAACTACTACTCTAGAAAAGATAGCGGGTGCATTCTTAAGACCAAAGGGCATTAGCGAATACTGGAATGAGCCCCATTCTATTGCAAAAGTGGTCTTATGTCGATATTCTGAGTGAATTCTGATCTGGTGATAGCCTAAGAAGCCATCAGTGAAGGAGTAGACCTCCTGTCCTCCCACATTGTCTAATACTTCATCAGTGAAAGGTGTCGGAAATGGATCACGAAGCGATGCATCGTTGATTTTACGTAAGTCGACACATATCTTGATGTCTCCTTTGGTTTTCTTTTCTTTCACGACCATGGGACTAACCCATTCGCTCTCTTCTATGGGCTCAATGATGCCTGCTGCCAGCATCTTATCGATCTCATCCTTAACTTTTTCTTTGTAGCGTGGATTTAATCTATATGGATGTTGCTTGACTAGTCTGGCATCCTCTTTTAATGGTATCCTCATTACTCCCAGGTCTCTGACTATTCCCTTCATCTCTGTGAACTTGGTGGGAAATAGGTCCTGATAGTCATGTCGCACATCTACAATCTGTCCAACTTTTTCATCGGTCCAATAGTCTCCAATAGAGGCAAACTTTGGTTCTGTGTCTGTGCCAATATTGATCTTTTTAATCTTGATCGGCTCTGTTATTGTTGGAATTTGTAGCTTCGGTCCATCAACATCGTGAGTCCCTTCTAACTCCGGAATGTTGATGTTGCGAGGATCCTCATCCTCCTCCTCTGGTTCTGATGCAAAATTATAGCACTCTAGCGCATCTTCTAACTGGATAGCCCACTCAGGTTGAGTATGTACTGATAGAGTACAATCCTCAAATATCTTAATCTTTATTACATCTAGGGCCTGATCAATATTTGGATACTCATATTCAAAAGCGAAGGTAAGTAGAAATTTGTCTATTAGAAGTGGCCATGTAGTCGTTCCCTTGCGCAATTCAGTCTCTGTGTACCAGTTCCGTGGAACTGTGTCCAAAGTGTGAACGAATTGGTGAACCCATTCATTCTCGGGAATGTCCGACCAATTCTGTTCACACGTCTGAATATGTGACCTGGGGTCACTTTCTCCTGTGTATCTCTGCTGGACATACTCTCTGTTGGTAGAGAATCTGATCGCCATCAATCTCTTAAGATCATCCCATGATGCGATATTCTCTTTATGTGCATACCACCATCTTGCAGGTGTGGCTCGTACTAGCTGTAATCCTCTTCTCATGAGGAATTTGTTGTTCAAACCGCATGAGAAAGTCCTGGATATCTGTTAGACCATGAAATGATGGAATCTCGTTGATCTCTGCACCAATCCATCGCAGTGACTTAGTCATGTACGCACATCTGCGCGTTGAGACTTCGTAAAGTCTGTTCTGCCAGTTCTCTAGACCAACATATGAATCCGATGCGCATGAGCTGTCGCATCTCCAACTAATGTTTCCTTCTACTGTTGGGTTGATGTAGTTGCCCTGGTTCGCAGTCATCTGATAGAGACTGTCCATGTTACGTGCCTCTTCCTCTTCTCATATAGGTTCAATGTATCTAGGACCCTGAAGAGGATCTAATGGTGCGATGACCCGGATCTGCGCATCCTCAAAGGTCATTTGTCTTCTCTTTAAGTCGATAACAGCCATGTTACCGATCACCCAATCAATGCCTAGTAGTGTTGGATATGGTGTACTATCGCCAATGATTTCTATAACTTCAAAGTCCGCAGAGCTACGAACTTCGTCAATGTCAACTGGCACCTGCGATAATCGACCCAGGGGTGATACCCGTTGTTGATTAGCTAATATGAGATGGATAGGTGATCTAACTAACTTAGGGATACCCATATGTTCCCATGTCTGCTTAGTCAGAACATTTACCTCTGATCTTAGATCTAGGATCACCTCGTCCATTTAGAATTCTCCAACCTGTGCTGTGAGTCGCATCTCTCTTCCTGTTCTAGTATGTCCCATAATATTATGAACAGCATGCTATGCACTGCTCACGGAAGAAGATGGCTGACACTGATCTATGATGCGTTGAAGTTCTACAATAGCTTGCTCATTTCTCACGAGTTTTAAACGGCTCCGCAGGAAGGATTGTACACTTCATGTCAACTCGTCCTCGTCACAAGCGCCTGATGTGGTAGCCTGCGATATCTATACAGGGCTAACGCCACAAGGTGCTTGCTGCGGTACGACCCTAGACGACGGTACCTGCAATCCTGATTGCATAGGGTCATCAAAGAAAGTCTTAGCTTCCTGAAATGTCTGTTTATTCTTCTATAGGTCAAGTGGTGTTGCTTTGTTAGGAGCTTTACGCACCCACTCCTGACTTGTGGTATTTTCAGTAGCCTACGATGTTCCATTGGTGGAAGCACCGTTGCGCGTCACAATGTTGACTCTTGGTTCTAGTTCTTCCTGCTCAACAGCAATAAGCTGGATGTTCTGGTGTACTGCTGGCTTAGGTTCTCTGATCTTAGCTATCAAGGTAGGACAGTCTTCTATAGCGTGATTGTAGGATTTGCAATAGTTACATGTGGTGGTAGGGCTCTGACAGTCCCTAGCATAATGTCCTACAACTCCACAGTTGTAACAAGTAACTGGTCCGCGACCACGACCAAAGCGTTTTCCACGGCCAAAGCCTCTGAATCCTCTTCCACGGCCAACATAAGCCGGATCATGCTGTGGTCCTGCTGCTGGACCCTGTGTTTCTGATTGGACTCTGTACAAGTCTTGCTTGCTCTTGACCATGAGATCATGGGCTCGGCAATCGTGTTCATCATGGCCTACGGACTTGCAGAAGACGCAGTATAAGTTCTTAGGTGTCTGCACGTACTTCTGAAGTAGAGGGCACTGGTGAGGTAGGTGTCCTCTTGTTTTGCATATTTCACACCACGGCCCGTGGGTTTGTGGTAAGGGGTTAGGAGCCCTAGTTGCTATATATTCTACGAATACTGGATAGTTATCTTTAGTATGACCTTGTGCTTTACACTTTACGCACCATATGTCTTGCGCAACCTCTTTCCCTTTCTTAAGCTCATGCATCTGTATCATGAGATTAGCCAACTGGTTTTGTAGGTTTTTCATACATGTGCTAGTTTCAGCTAGAGGTGAAGCCTCTAGTTTCATCGCCATCTCCAACGCGTCGTCCTGCCTTTGGATTTTCTGCTGCATTAGTGGTAGTCTGATGTGAGGGAGCAGCGCTGCAATAAACCATTCCTTATGCTGCTCCGGCGCAAACTCAAAGATGACTTGGTCTATAAGGGCTTTAAATTTCTGATCGAAGTCCCACACTGACTCTGTAGGTAACTGTTTGATGTATTTAAGCTCTGTAATGCACTGTGACTCAGACTTAGGTTTCTTAAACTCTTTAATCATGGCAGTCCTGACCTAGACAAGTGTTCTGGGTACCACTGAGGTATACTTCATATACCATGTTAAGGCTCGTTCTCTCAGTGTGGTGACCAATTGTACAAGTTTAATATTATCATCATTGATTGCTTTAATGGTCCACACGGCTTCACATAGAAACCAATGCTGCTCTGGGTCCTCTTCCCCTGTACCCTTAAATATAGGTAGCTTCATATCATCCCCCATTCTATTTCTGCGTGGTGGATGTTGATTTGTTGTGTTACTACCACTCGGTGGTGTAGGTGGAGGTGATGTAGCGGTAGTATGTACTGTATGTGAGCTACTAGATGGAGTTCCTACGGGATTGTTCTGAGTCCCGATATGTTTCTGTGGGGTATAAGGGTGGTAAGGGATACCCCCTTCTATTCTATCTGTATGGTTATGACTCTGTTGTCTAGTACTATCTGAACTGTCTTCAAATATGGGAGATCTAAAATCTACTTTGTATTTCTTTCCACTACGTGTACGTCCAATGTCATCAAAATCACTTTCAAACTCTTGTGACATTACTATCTTTACTTATTCATCTGAAACTAAATCCATTGTTCCTTTTTCATGTAATAACATCTTAATGGACAAGTTTAAATATTTTAGGTACTTACCGTGATATCCTTTGAAGAAGTACCGCTCAACCTCGCTGAAGCTTTTTCTTTGGTCAACTGCAAACTCTGTGACGAAGCATTCTAGCACACTCGCAAGCCAGAAGCCTACTGTCCTCATAATGGGATTATCAAGGTTCTTCACGGTCTGAATCAGCTCCGGTGTCCAGACAATGTTTCTTTTCTTCTTGAATATGCTCGTATCAGTCAACTTTGATAACCAGTTGTAAAGCTCGTTTCCAAAGGTCGCAAAAAATATCGCATGCAGGTCTGTAACAATATGTTTTTTTAACCAGTCCTCTGTACTCAGTCTAGGACTCTTGTTCTCTCGTTCGAAAAACTCTTTCTCCATAGACATAACCCACTTGTTGAGTTTGTCTCTAGTAGGGCGCCACCAGAACATCAGTGCTCAGTTTGTCCAAAACCGGCAACGAAACCATTTGTTGGTCGCTGGGCAGACCTGGGTTTACTATAATGAACCAACAACACTCCTAGCTCACTGGCCCTTTCGGCAACAGACCACGAAGCGGCCTGAAGTCTCACCCAAAGTGATCCTAATGGGTTGGCCAAAGACTCAAGTGTCTTGACCAGGTTCTGTATGGCATCCTGTTTGCGCCTCGCAGCTCTTCTTAGCCTGTGAGATGTCTCTCTCCTCTCTGCGATGCGCAATTTCCTCTTACTCACGATGACTCTAATCCTTATCGCATCGCCGCATCCTGGGCAACATGTAACTTTCTCCTACGCTTGATCCTCAACCCGTGGTACCGCGCACCCCAGCTCCTCTGATGGTGCGATATCGCCTCCCTACGATATCCTACCACTGCGACTCAGCGTACCTAGCGTTACTTGTGTTCAACTTATAGGACTCAACATATGAGGCTGTTTTACACTGCGACTCTTAACTGTCTCAAGTGAAACTTAGACAGACTCTTATACAAAATACTTAAAGACTTCAACTTGTATTTATCCTTTCACTATGCTATGAACTGAATAACACATACATACATTTACTGTAAGCAAAGTTCATGTAATGAATGACAGATATAACAAGTAAATACAATCACATGAATCAATCACATAACGCTCAAATTTTACGTGGTTCACTTCCAGGGTAGAAGCTACGTCCACAGAACTGTGTTTCTATATTATAACTTGAGAGAGGTACACAGTTCTACTGCACCACATATGCAGCTAGAGATCTTCTAGGTAACTCTGCACACAGCCTGGAGCCCTTCTCTCTTAGATCTCTTCTCTATATTGCCTTCTTACAATATACTCTCACTCTCTCTCTCTCCCTCTCTGTCAATCCCTGTGGATTGTTACAATACAAAATAACAGTAAACTAATAGACCACTGATAATATGACTAGCTAGATGGCTCAAAATTCCCAAAATGCCAACCTTTTACAATACAAAATACATCCCTTTATAGGCGGCCCGAAGGTCTCGCCATTACAACACTGTGGGCTTGTCCCAACAGTAACCCAAAACCCTAACTAATGACAGTCGGCATATCTGTACTTGGTGTAGCCGCTTTCCGTCACACCACTGCTCTCTGCAGTCTTCCATGCTTCCCAGTGCTGACCATGGGTACTATGCACCGCTTCCCTTCTTCTGTCCTTCATCTTCAATACCTCGGCCTCTTCGCTCTTTTTCCTTTATGAGGGTAGATGAGCCCTCCTGTATTTGTCGCTGCCTTCAATGCAGTGGTTGAGCTCTCTCTTCTTGGCCGCTCAGGTACTGTCGTCTTTCTTGACTTCTCTATTCCAACAGTCACGGTTTTCGGCTCTGCTCTGCAACTAGAAACATGCTACGGCGTCGTAGCTTTACCTTATCTCTTCGTCTTCGCCAAGCTGTCTATCTACCAAAATGGCAACTTTTCCTGTAGCTGCGGGACTCTGCTCCAACATGTATCATGCCTATTCATGGCCATTGTACTCTTATGTATTCAGGACTACTATATCTACTTGCAGTTATGTGCAGAGTTTGATTATTGTATTATACTATTGGATGGTTGGTTCTTCCACCTGGTTCTTCATCACTCCAATTCTGGGATGGGCTCATAATGTATTTCGGCCATCTTATCACCCCTTTGACCTCACACATTAGGGGGCATCTATTACAGCTGATTTTACCACACCAAAAATCCAATTCACCATTTCTACTGCAAATCCCAAAAATATTAAGAAGGTCTAGCTGAATGTGTCATATTCTTTGGACAGATCAAGTTTCGAAGCAAAGGAGTTCATCTTCTTTTTTATTATCAAATGTATAGCTTCTTGAGTTAATGATACCACATCATGGATCTATCAATTGAACAAAAATCCAAGCTGTTCTTCATTAACGATTTGACTTAGGATTGGCTTTATCCTCTGGGTGATTATTTTAGCAATTATCTTGTAGACTGTATTGCAGCATGATATCGACAGGAAATCTCCGAAATCTCTAGGTTTTGTTTCTTAGGGATTAAGGCTAAAAAGGTGGAATTCATCGCCCCTAAAACCTTTTCAGACTATTGAGATTCTCTGACCACTTTCAGCAAATCCTCCTTAATGAGATCATAAAAACCCATGTAGAAGTCCACTGAGAACCCATCTGGCTCGCGAATATTTCCTTTTTGAAAAGAATGAACAATATTGCTCAACTCTTCTTCAGACACTTTATTAGAGCATTGTTCATCCCCTCAGTTATTGATTTTGGGAAGAGATGAATAATTTTTAGCATTTCTTATATCAGACGTCTCTCTAGTTCAGTAAAGAGGTTCTTAAAATAAGAGACACCAGTTTCACATTTATCTCTGAAAGAGCTTACACTGATGCCTTGATCATTTTGAATATATGTTATTGTGTTTACATTTCTCCTATGTGAAGCATATATGTGCACGAATTTAGTATTATTGTCTCCTTCATCTATCTAGAGATTCTTTTTAGTCTCAAAATATGCTCCTCTTTATCTAGTAATAATGAGTGTCTTTGTTCCAATTCTTTAAGATACTTTAGTTCTCAATCAGAGAAAAACCCTTCTTCATTCTCCTTATACAAAACCTTGATACCCTCTTCAACTTCCTTTAGTTTTGACTATTGAAGATCAAGAAAATTTTTGCCCCACTCCTTAGAGACTTTTTTAATCTTGATGGGGTTATCCATAAACGGTTGCATATAAGTGGCATTTGTAATTGACCTTAAAGGTGCCCAAGACCTTTCTACCAACTTATTAAAATCTTCTTCTCTTAACCAAGTTGGATTGAACTTGAAAGGGGCAGGAGGTTTCTGTTCTGGAATGTTGATACTGAGCATAATAGGGTGATGGTCCAAAATTCCTCCTCCTTCAATCCATGAGTCGATTGTTAGGGGCTTAGAAAAAGACTCTTTGAAATTAGGAATCAATCCAATATTTTAGAAATAGCGTTTTCCCCCCTTCTCCTATTCCTCCAAGTTGGCTCTAATTGTTTTGGTTGGACGTCGACAAGACCATTCTTCTTCACACCTGCAAAGAGCCATACCTTCTTGCAATATCGTAGATGTTATATACAAGATTAATGAAATAATATGCTTGCAATGAAATAACAAGACAATTCAAAAATCACAACATATAAGAGTACAAAGACACAAATTGAAAGAAAGTCTCTCTTTATTGATAAACAAGTGATGGAAGATTACAACCAGTGTCTGATACAAGTCCTCCTCGGCTAGCAAAGGAACTGAGTTATGATGCTCCAAGATCTCTAATCCACCAACATAACCTTGCTCTTCAATTGATCATGTTTAGCCTCAACCCCTATCCTCTATTTATACTTGAGGAAAGAGAGAGGTTACGAAGGTTGAGATGGTTGAGGAAGTTGGGATATTTATGATTAGGAGCCCAACTGTCCTCGACTAAACTTGTTTTAATTTTTTAATTTTTGGATTACGACATTCACGACTATTAATACTAGCAGGTCGTGAGTGATACACGATTTT
The DNA here is from genome assembly GCA_001517045.1 of Pseudotsuga menziesii. Lineage (NCBI taxonomy): Eukaryota > Viridiplantae > Streptophyta > Pinopsida > Pinales > Pinaceae > Pseudotsuga > Pseudotsuga menziesii. Next base: position 187,323 of record LPNX011158054.1, read on the forward strand.
TATAACGGAAACTCGCGTATACAAACCATGACCATGTATTCGCGAGTTGTAATGTCAATACTCGCGAATGATTCGTGGGTGTCAATGACAATAGTCGCGAATTCTCCTTAATCACCTTATAAAAAATAGGTCAGGCTGGCAAGATGACAATATATGAAGGCACATGCACATCTATAAGGTTTTGGCCACTTTCATCCATTTTGTCCTTTTACTGACACATTGAGGGTCAGTACTCAGACGGAGAAGTGCCATTTCACAGGATAACACTGACCGACGCATGCAGTGGCATGATGATCTGAAATATCTTCAATTCTGGTCTCCCTTCCTACCACTAGAGACGCTGACTCCTTTCTGGCTCTGGCCCCTTTCCTGCACTCCAATTTGGAATCTCGGTCACCCTTTTTCTTCCCTGGTCCATCAACTCCAGACGTGGGTGATAATTGTCGCTTAGAACTCACTGCCATGGACTTGTGAGTAAAGTGTCGCCTCGTCACCGTTATCCCTCTTGAAAGGATTGCTGCACTTAGTGTCTGCATTGGTGGCAAATATGGATTTCGTGGGAGAAGGATTGTCGTAGTCAACTTCGTCCAGATCATAATCCATCTTGAGCATTGGAAGTACGTCCTCACGCCCAGGAGTAACGTCAGCTCCCTCAATCCTCGAGTTCGCACGGGACAACAGCCCAAACATTGTGTCTATTCGCACCTTTGATCATCAGCTTTCGGGCAGCTAGCTTGCTGCAGAGCTCCATTTTCCCTTCCCATATAAACTTGAATATTTATATATATATATATGAAAACATTTATTATGAAGAAGTTTTTAATTGCTGAATGTTTGTTATAAGGAAAGTTGAAAATTGGTGCACTTATTTTAATTTATTTTTAATTGATGATTGGTAAAGATATGAAGACATTTATTTTTAAGTGATGATTGGTAAAGATATGAAGACATTTATTATGAATGTCGGTATAAGGAAGGTTGAAAATTGGTTTTTTTTTAAATTTATTTTAAAGATTATTTGCTGATTGGTATAGATATAAAGACATTTATTATTAAGAAGATTTTAATTGTTGAATGTTTGTTATAAAGAGTATTGAAAATTGGTGTATTTATTTTTTATTTATTTTAATTATTTTCAATAGTTAATATAGATATAAAGAATTTTTTTATTTTTTTTTAAATAAATCAAAGTTAATCTAAATAAAAGTTTAATTATCAACCATTTATATTATTTATTTTAATTATTATATATTATTTATTTTAATTATAAATATAATAATTAGTATAAATATGAAGATACATATTTGAAAATAAGTACATCCGCATATTCTTGGGATACACATTGTCTATTACATCCATGTGCCTGTACAGTCTGAGGATTGTTAAATCGGTTTTTGTAAACGATCGGTTTGGGGCTCTCCCATCGCTAGCCACGAAAAACTATTGAATTTACCAACTATAACCTAGTTTACCTTTAGACTTTGTTTAACCTTTCACTCCCCCAGCCACCCGATTACGCTAATCCAAATAACCATTGATTCAGAGCACTCCCATTAATGTACACTACGAATCGACTCAAGAAATATCTACTTAATATTGAATCTCGGTCGTCCTATCGGCGAATTATGAATTTAGTAGTAGCCAGTCAGTTTAAGCCAGAGCAGATTGTCGGTAGCATTAAATTTGTTACAAGTCTTTTCGACATTATAATCATAATTATGAATTTAGTAGTAGTCATAGTCCATTTAAGCGATCAGATTATGATCGCGAGATTAAAAAATCTGGCTTAGAATACAGAAAACGTTTTAGATTTTGATTGTTACCGGCAATTTTGACGGGTGTCCACCATTTGAAATTCCAACCCTGATAGCTGGGTAGCTTGAACGCTAAGCTGGCGACAATGGATAAAAGTCATTTTACTGGTGGAGAGAAAAGTCGTTTCGGTTTGAATTCAATACAAACAAAATCATTATTTGTTTGAAATAACGTTATCGCTGTGTTTACATTAAAAGCCCATTCAACCAACAACCAACAAATACAGGTTGGTAAAGCGCTGACCTACAGTTGTTCTATTTGTATTTAAGAGATATTATTAATTGTAAAAAAAATTGTAAGAGTTTTTATTGAGTTGCAGAGTATTTAATACCCCGTTGCAGCAGGTTTGATGATCGTTGGATTTAGGGTAGTTCAAGATTTAACAATCATCAAACTTATAGCCTCATTAAAAACTCTGCAACTCAATAAATAAATCTTGCCAAATATTTCAGTAAAACAAGATAGTCACAACCATTGAGATTTTAACTTTGAATCTCTCCTTCTGACAGCACGGTGTCTTCAGCCATCACGGGTGATTGATGCTGCTGCAAGTTGAAAACCACTGACATGGACATTTGTTTACTCCCTGTTTTGCCCAATTGTTGTTGTATTATAATTTATGTCACTGTTCATCCATATTCAGGTGTTTCCATCAATTCTTAAAAACGCGTTACGGGATTCTCGTGATTGGCTCACCCCACCTACTAGCAGCATTTAATTCAGCTCACTGGAAACCATTAATTCAGTCAGACCTGCCTACGCAAATCTGTGGCAACATTTTCTTGAACGCCTTTGCAGGTACACACAGGTTTTTTACTTCTTTCAATCAGTCTATAATGTCAAAATTACACTTGGAGTAACACATTGTATAAATTAGCAAAATTACACTAGGAGTAACACATTGTGTAAATTATAATTTGATGATTTTAAAGAGATTGTTTGGACTGTAAATATTTTTGTTTGTCGGATTTCCACGAAGATGAAGCGTTTAACTCACGTTTGGACTACGCCACCAACCAACAACCTTTTGTATAAAGATTCGCCGATTTTTGATAAAGTCATAAACATTCGGTGATGGATTTTTTTATAGTAATGTATTCGGTGATGAGAAATTTTCATCGTAATATGGCAAAATTTAAGCATGCGATAGAATTGTGCGAACACTGTATACCATGTGGCGGAGCGTTCACTTTTTTCGCAGGATAAGCGCTAACTAAAACACCCTCAACCTGCCGGATTCAGGCAGAGCCATTTTAACTGAAATAGCAATGGGGAGTGTTTAAATAGTAATTCTGACTATTTTGGTAGTTTTAAAATTGGTCATTGTACGATGGATAATTATGATTGAAATTGTAAAATTACTGAAATAGCAATGGGGAGTGTTTAAATAGTAATTTTGACTATTTTGGTAGTTTTAAAATTGGTCATTGTACGATGGATAATTATGATTGAAATTGTAAAATTAAGGAAATAACAATTTTCAAGAACAATTTAGACTAGTTTTAATCAATTTATGAAATACTAATTTAGAAGAACAATTTAGACCAGTTTTAATCAATTTAGGAAATAACAATTTAAACTGATTTTAATAAATAAAAATTGGAAAAGGCCATCATTTAATTTAAATGTTTTTTTCACTCACCATTTAACATATAAGGTTGAATAATGTATTTTTACTCACCACTTAACATATAATAAATGTTTTATAAAATTTGAATAAAAAACTTGTTACATCAAAATATATTTATATATTTATGAAAACAATGCATTTTTGCTTATATTCATGAAAATAATGCATTTTTCTTTTCTAATAGTTAATGCAAAACATATTAGATATTAGATTTGTACAACCGGCAAAGCATACTAGATTTGGACAACTCACCAATGATCAATGAATTATTGTATTTGGCCATCTCATCCTTTCAAAAGGGTTCAAACTCATTTTAGAAGTGTAATTCATAAATAATTAGTTTAAAATAAACTGAATTAAGTTATCCTTTATGAAAGGAAACACATTCCACATAATTAACATAATGTGTTTGTTGGTTTGTTATTGGTTAGATTGGATAATTAACATAATGTGTTTGTTGGTTTGTTATTGGTTAGATTGGATACCACCTCTTGTTTGGTGATATATTTGAGCTATCCTTGCAATGGAATTTATACATAATTGCTATAAAGAAATTTAATTGCAACCATCATAATTTATGGTTCAATTAAAAACACAAATACACCACAATAATAATCTATTTAATAGAGTTGTGTAATTGAATTAAACACAATGATAAATCTCACAACAACAATTCTCCACTATTTATTAAATAGATTAACCAAGTTGTGAGGGCTCCATTACATTTGCACATAGTATGCATGGGTCACTACACAGTACACAACCCCAATCATGTTCCATTTCATATCATGTTTGCAAGTTGTCTTGATTGCCTATGATAGTAACTTGGTATCATAGCCATAAAGGTGTTTCGAACATATGGATCAAAAGAGTAAAAGTCTGGAAAGAGAATATGAAGATTTGATTGCATTATCATGAATAGATAGCATGGAAACATATTAAGGAGTAGTCTAGTTTTGTTCATTCTTCATTGTCACTGAAAGGATAAAAAAAATAACCGACTCAAATTTGAAATTACTTTTATGAAGTTAATTTAAAATATATGTTTTTTAAAGTTTTTGTTCATTCTTCATTGTGACTAGAAGGATCAAAGAGAAAAAACAACCTACTTAAATTTGAAATTACTTTTATGAAGTTAATTTAAAATATATATTTTTTAAAGTTTCTTGCGTCAAGAAAATGTCAAAAAGACCATACTTACTATTGAGTAGATTTTAAAAAACTAAAAAGTAATAAGTTGCATGTCATTGACCATGAAGAGTTCTTAGAATTCACTAAACATTATTGAAAAAATTGAGCCAATTAAAACATTGGATGTGAAGACACCATTTAGCAACTAGATGAACACATCTTTTACAAAGGTGGAAGATTGCATAGGATTGCAACCTAGGGAAATGACAATAAAACCCATGAGAAGATGGCATTTATCAAGGAACACACAGCTTAGAGAAGAACAATATCAATATGTCAAAGAATATCCTTCCAAAAAGGATTAATGTGTAACACTCATTTTCAATCAATATTATGTTAAAATCGGAGTGGAGTAAGATTGACATGGATAAACACCGTATTCAAAATATTCCCCTAGATAACTAAGTGAGTGCCCTAGTTAGGCACCTCACTAACTTTGTAGATGGAGATATCTCCATAGGGATATTTGATGTTCAACCTTGTATCAATGTTTTCTTGACGTAGCAAAGAAGCATTTTCCCATGTGTGTGATCATAATAGAAGACCATCAAACAAATGATGCTTTCATGATTTCAAAGGTTCACACTTTGTAGATAGAGAGGGATGCAACGGTATGATATAGATAGTTGTTCAATAGTTTAAGGTGCTTATAGATCTCGAATTCAACATCATACATTTATGAGGTTTATGAGACATTACAAGTGCGAAAATGCTTTAGAAATAACTTCAAACTTAATAGGTTGTTTTCTCTTTTAAATCCTTTTAGTCACAATCAATATAAGCCCATAGTTTTAGAAAAAAAACTGTAAATCAATCTAAACCAACTACTCCATGCACATCTCATGGTACATTAAAATTATTTATTCCCCACTTAAATTCTCCTTAACTACTCCATCCACACCTCATTGGGGTATGGCACATTTAAATCATTCATTCCCGGCTTCCATTCTCCATTCTCCTTTGTTAGTTCCCTACCCAATGTTGTATCCTTAACCCATGGCAAAGTAATGACAATGGTGTTCCAATGCTGCATATATCAACACCAGGGCCTCTCACTTGCATCCATGCTAGCTATTCCTCCACTTATGCGGTTAACCATAGAGGTGTACTATACCATTGAAATCATGTGTGGAATTACTCCTCTTGTAGGAGTTAACAACATATGGTTCAAATTGAAATCTATCTAATCCTTTTAAAGGGTTCAAAGTCATTTTAGAAGTGTAATTCATAAATTATTAGTTTAAAAATAAATTGAATTAACTTATCATTTATGAAAGGAAACACATTCCACGTTAAAATAATGTGTTTGTTGATAGCACCTCTTGTTTGGTGAAGTATTTGAGCTATGCTTGCAATGGAATTTATACACAATTGCTACAAGAAAATTAAATTAAATTAAATTGCAACCACCCTTGCACATCTTATGCATGGGTCTTGGTTATCCAATCATTCACTCTACACTACACAACCCCCATCGTGTACTTTTGCTTATCATGTTTGTAAGTTGTCTTGATTGTCTATAATACTAACTTGGTATCATAGCCATAAAGGTGTCTGGAACAAATGAATCAAAATCAAAAGATTAAAAATCCCTAAAGAGCATATGAATATTTGATTACATGATCATGAATAGACAGCATGAAAACATATTAAGTTGTAGTGTGAGTTTCATGCATTCTTCATTGTGACTGGAAGGATCAAAGAGAAGAGAAAACGACCTATTAAGTTTGAAGTTTACTTTTATGAGGTTCATTTAAAATATATGTTTTTTAAAGTTTTTAAGTTGTAGTGCGAGTTTCATGCATATTCTTCATTGTGACTAAAAGGATCAAAGGATCAGAGAGAAGAAAAAACAACCTATTAAGTTTGAAGTTTACTTTTATGAGGTTAATTTAAAATATATGTTTTTAAAAGTTTTTCATGTCAAGAAAATCTCAAAAGACACATAGTAAAAAAGAAAAACTAATAAGCAACATCAAGAAAGATTCTTAGAATTCATCAAACCTTATAGAGAAATTTGAACACTAAGAATTCTTAGAATTCATCTAACATTATAGAAAAATTTGAGCCAATAAACCCATTAAAACATTAGATAAGAAGATACCACTGAGCAAAGAGACTTAGCAAAGAGAACACATCTCTTGACTACCACATGAACACTAACACTTGAAGACTAGTTGAGCGACTACCACATGAACACTAACACTTGAAGAATAGTTGAGCAAAGAGAAGAACACATCCATGAACACTGAAGAATACGTGACCCTGTTATTTACAAAGGTGGAAAAATTACATAAAAACGCAAACACCACCCTAATGACAGATACATGACCCTGTTATTTACAAAGGTGAAAGAATACAGAGGAATGCAACGTAGGGAAATCACAAGAAAAGCCGCGAGAAGATGGCAGTTTTCACAGAACCATGAATTACTTCAGTCCACATAAAAGCAGAACCATAGCTAAATATGATTGTAATCCAAGTTTTAAATGCTAGTTATGTCAAACTCCCACAACGACAAAGACCACAATGATTATCAATGTAAAAGGCGATAACGATGGCATATTTTAAGGGATATTGTTGATAAAATAATCCAGTTGCCAGCTATTAAGTCAAAGTAGAAACACCAATCCACACAGGGCCAGGGGCAAGGCCATAAAGCATGACACCGATTGAATTCCATTATAGCAGTGACGTGAAACGGTAAAAAGAAAACCGTTTTTTGATGAAACACTAAAAATTGCATGCCATGGAGCCTAATAACAAAAATATCCAGTGTTAATGAAAAAAAATTGCGCCAGTTGAGCAACTACAAGGGTTAAAATGAAAAACAAATCCCTGCAACATGAAAACATCACTTTTTTATTGGTGTTAAGAGTTCAAACACGAGTACATCTTCAAACAAAAACAATTGACAAAGTCCAGCCGATATTCCAAGAGACCATAGTCCAGTCTACAAAAGTATTTTCGAAGAGACCATAGTCCAGTCTACAAAAGTATTTTCGAAGAGACCATAGTCCAGTCTACAAAAGTAGACCGAAGTCCAGTCTTATGGCACATATTAGGCAGCACTATCAATGAGGCGAACAAAACCTACATGTGGTAGTTAATATTCGCCTTCAATGAACTGAAAGTGCATCTTCAAACAAATACAATGATTTATTCATTATCTGAAGAGAAAGAAGTCCGATCGCATCACACCGAGTTAGTAAACAATTATATTTTCAAACAAAAACAATTGACCATAGTCCAGTCTAATGGTAAATGTTAGACAATTATCCGCATGGCAACAAATACAATAATACATCTTCCAACCGATACAATTGAGAGTGTACAGCCCATGTTCCAAGAGAAATATGTCAAATCCCCTCAGACAGAGTTCATAAATAAATCTATTTTCAAACAAAAACAATTGACCAAAGTCCAGTCCTTTATAAGTACAAGATCACGGCAAAGACTAGAAGTTATTATGAATGTACAGTCCTCTATAAGTCCAAGCTCATGGCAATTTGGCAAAGACTGGAAGTTATTAAGAATGTATCAGCATAGCATTATCAATAAAAGCTGTCTATGAGATGTATATTTCCGAATTTTATCTATTTTTCAACTTCTATAATATTCAATTTAGATCATATTTATTCCACTTAAGTTGCTGCTTGCCTAACAATCTCCATCCAAACCACAAACTAATTCTCGTATATGTTAAACATAAAAAAATAACCATAAAAACAGCAAACAGCAGAAACCACAGTATCGCGTCCATAATATTTTGTGGAAGTATGCATAATCGTTAGTCTCGACACCGGCAATAAACCCATTCGAAAGAAGAACTTCTTGTGCTCAAAAACAGATCAGCTTAACCGTCAATTACAGATGGTAATATACTGTTTGGTGATGTTTTACAATCCTGCTTATGCACATGCACAGACTAAATAGTAGGCCGTTAAATGAAGTAATAGGTCTGGCTCAATCCAATGGAAGACACTATTCAGCTGAGAACAACCTCTAGTATTCACTAACAGATGGCAAATTTGGATATGGAAAAGGATCCATCACACGCCATGATATGGAATATAAATACTAACTGAGGTCTTTCTGATTATACCCAATTCCTCATTAGATAAGTTGAATCGAACTCACACAAGCTCCTTATGACTGTCTGTTCATATCTTGTCTAGTGCCTGCTTGGGTTTGGGCAATCTCAGTGCATGAAAATAGCCAGGTACATTGAGAAATTGTTATCTGGTTAACATTTACATCGTCTGCTTCAAAATATAAATAACAAATATATTTAAATTCAAATTCAAATATCTTTTTACATATGATATATACATTTTATTTAAAAGAAAAAAAAAATGGGCCCAGCTACGAGGAGAACACTCCATCTTTAATAAATTCAATTGATAACATCTGAAATGTAAAATATAAATATTTTAACAATTATTAAAATTATATTTTTATATATTTGCATACAAGACCTATAAAATTGAGCACTTTTACAACTAATTTGATACCTCCTGATAATTAATAAATAAAATTATATTTTTACATATTTATATTTGCATACTCAGACCTATCAAATTGAGCAAGTTTACACCTCATTTGATACCTCTTGATAATTAATAAATCAAGAGCTAAATATGCTCTGATGTTTTACATATGACAAATTGGGATATGCAAAAGGATCTAAATACTAACCGAAAGAAATATCGAGGCCCTTTGATGATAACCAATTCCTGGTTAGATAAGTTGAATCGAAGTCACAGAAACCCATTATGGCTCACTGCTCATATCTGATCTAGTGCCTGCCTGGGATTGGAGAACCTCATTTAGACCAAAGTTCGTGAATCCTTGTTGATGTCACTAATAATTTCTTAGGCTTTTTTTGTTCACTGTCTTTCTAAAGAACGAAATCTGTACCGGAGCTGCGTTTACTACCTGGACAACCATCTTCAACTTGTTTGATTTGCTGGAGCTGAGCAGCGACTTCCATCATATTAGGCCGATCATCCTTCTCATAAGCAAGGCATCTGAAAGCCAATTCAGCAACACCAGTAACCATTGCCTTGACATGAGGGTTACATTCAATCTCCAGGTTCGGATCCACGAGCTCATGTAAAGCCCCACATTGAATCTTGGACACGGCTAAATTTGCAAGCCCAATTTCTCTTTTCTCCCGTGTTACGTCAACGGCTTTCTTAGTTGATATTAGCTCTACCAGAACTACACCGAAGCTGTAAACATCGCTCTTGTCACTGAGCCGATAGCACTGCTGGTAATCTGGATCGAGGTATCCTGGCGTTCCTTGGGGAGCTGTGGAAACATGAGTGGCTTCATCAGGCACAAGCCTAGAAAGCCCAAAATCTGCTACTTTAGCCCTGAAATTCTCGTCTAGAAGAATGTTTGTAGATTTCACATCTCTGTGGAATATAGGCGGGTTAACGCAGAAATGAAGATATGCCAAGGCCTGGGCCGTTTCCACTGCTATATTCAACCGGGTTTCCCAAGATAAATTCTTTCCTCCGGTTTCTCCATGAAGATGGTCGGCCAAGGTGCCATTTGGCACATACTCGTAAACTAGAAGCAATTCTCTGCGATCCTGACAATACCCAATAAGAAGAACAAGGTTGGGATGTTTGAGAGAAGACAGTATCCGCACTTCGTTCCCAAACTGTTCAACTCTTCTGGAGTTATCGTGATAAAGCCTTTTCACTGCCACAAGACGCCCATCCCAAAGATTTCCGAGATAAACAGAGCCGAAAGCTCCATCTCCTAATTCTTTCTTTTCATCAAAGAAGCCAGTTGCCTGTTCAAGCTCTTCGTAACTGAAAAATGGCAAAGAAGAATCACTCTTGCACAGAGCGCCCAGTTCCTTGCCCTTGCCATAATCAGAGCCAAAATCAGTACTTTCAAGTCTTTGTTTAGTCTGAAGATCCCTTTTACGCATACGCACTACTTGAACCGCTACAGCGGCTATTAGTAAAGCGAATCCAACACAAACACCTGTGCGGCCAAACAAGAAGAAGATATCAAGATCATACACAGTGAGTAGCTACACTAATTTTGGATAATGTGTTAGAATTGAAATAATCCAGGAAAGCTTGTTTTATTTTGTTCCTCCTACTAGATCTTAGTGAAAATAATTTCTTTTCTGTAACAAATTTTAATAAAATTTGTTGCAGAATTCAAGTTTTGCATATTCTAAATAAACTAAAATTGTCAAAAATAAAATAATTCTAAAAATTTTGAACAAGATTTAACTGCTCCGTCTCTGAAATGTTGATATAATAACGAAGAATTGATAAAATCAAACCAAATTTGAATCTTCAACAAATGCTAATGATCAAATTCCCAGAGCAATGAAATCAAAATCGTTGTGAAGAGACACATGATTACCTGTGACAATCCCGCTAGAAGATTTTTTAGGCCTTGGCCCCGAATGGGAAAGAGCACCGATAGGACTTTTTGGAACAGTTTGAGTATGCGAATCATCTGCAACAAATCCAACCAAACAAATTCAGCAAAACTGAAACTACTTCAAATAAGTCACCTTCAACGCAATGGAATAATCATTCCTTCTTAAACACAAGGCAGACTTACCAGGTTGGCTGGTATTCTTTGCCGAATCCGGGCTCTGTGGCAGGGTAGCGTTCTTTGCCGTGTCTGGGCTTTGTGGGAGGTAGCAAAGGAAAGGCATGCTGTAAACAGAAGAATTATATCCGCAGATTCCCCCTGTTGATCTACACTTGCTGCAGTTTTTGAATGCTTCATCAATTCCATTCCATTCGATTTCAAAACCCCCACGCAGAAGCTGCCAAATATTCTGAGCAAAGGATGATAATTGTTCCAGGACGGGTATTTCAACAGATGTGTTGCAATATGACTTCAAAGAAAAGGTCGGACCGAAAGGACTGACCCATATATCCTTATCATTACAAGGCACGGGAATTAGAGGCTCATTCAATGCCTGGCATCCCGTTAGCAGGGTTATATTTAGGGCGGACGAACTAGCAAGGTTAAACGGAGAGCCAGTGAGATCAACAGAAGCTTTCGGAAGGCCGCAGTATGAAAAAACTGTGCCACTGGCGATTTTCATTCTGCTTTGATTGTTGTAGCTCAAAACCCTGTAGCTCACTTTGTTGATTCTGAGGTAGGGAGTGTTGAATTTATCACACTGGACCTGAAACCCAGGGTGGCCGCATCCTGATTTTTCTAAGCCGAAGGGATACGATATGTTGCTGAAGATTCCACAAGTAGCGTTGAGGCAATGAGGTATCTGCTGGTTGCAAGAACAGAAATTGAATAGAGCTACAAGAAGCAGAAGAAATCGCAGAGGTCTCGCAGATATCAGAAATTGGGGCAGCGACTGGAAATGGATTGTTGTCATCCTGCGAAGCGAAGAAAGGCAGAGCCGAGAAAAATGTTTCCCTTTCAAATCTTCAAAGTGGAAGACCATGGTTCTCTGTTACCATCTTTTAAATAATCTTATTCTTATTAGTTTTTTTGAAGTTTCTGATAAGATTTACCGTGTATTTTTGTTCAAATCTAAAATATTCCCAGGTACACACGCTTTTGTTTTACATGAGAACCTTCTGAAATGTAATCATTTAAAAACAAAAATAGTCCCTACTCCCCTTAATATCTGAACACGTCGCTAGCCGTCGGAAAATATCCAACTAAATTTAGAAAGGGTTTTATGAGCCCATCCTTACCCACCAAGTTTTAGTGGGTGTCACATGAAGCGGTGGGTTGTCATTTTGCACCAAATAGTTCACTTATGAGTAAAGTTGGCATGAGATCACTTTTACAAAAATAAATAAATAATTTGAAGTTGTGAGATTTCATTTAATGAATAAATAATTTTTTGAAGTTGTGAGATTTCATTTCTATGTTGTATAATTAGCTTACATTCATTTTTTAGTTTTGAATTTATTATGGGCGGACAGATAAAGTGTTTGGACATGCACACCTTTCCCATGAGAAATATACATTGTTTTAAAAATATCTTAAGTAGTTTTTTATAAAAAATATTTTAAGTAGCTAAAAATATATCTTTTGAACTCATCCAGATTTAAGTTTAAAAGATATATTCTTAACTACTTAAAATGATTTTTATAAAAAAATAATTTAAAATATTTTTTTTTATAAAAATAAATAAAAAGTCAAAAATAGGGTGGTAGGTTAGATGGATTTTATTTCATCTACCTGGGTTCAATTCCATTAAGACACGAGTCCTTCCTTAATTCCTTTGGAATAGCACGAAGGTGGTGTTTGTGTTGAAAACTCATCCAATTTAACACTTAAATAGATACTTTAATTATTAAGATATCCCTCCCCAAACGCCTAGGGATGGGGACTAAAGCACGACCATAGTTTCTCTAGTGCACTTCGTCCAAAGGGAATCTGGAGGGTTATCATATATGACAGGGAATCTGGAGGGTTATCATATATGACAAACGATGGTCTAAATTCATTCACGATTGGATCTATACTAGTCATAAACCAACCAATAATGCATATATCATGTAGAAGGCCATTATCTGCATCCCTTGACTATCCATGATTGGATCCGCACTAGTCATAAACCAACCAAGAATGCATATATCATGTAGAAGGCCTTGATATCATCCTATGACATTGTTGGTGACTGGATATCTTGGGATGTTGGTAATGGTAGATCCATCAGAATTGGATTTGATTCTTGGATAGGTAATCTGAATGAATACAAGCCCCCACCAAATATGTCTACTTATCTACTTGATAGACGCATTATTTTCTTACATCACATTCAGGATTATGCATTAACCACTCCCATTTAGTAGACATGGTTGAATGTTGCCTAGATTGGTTTCATGGGGGGTGAAGCCATCATATGGGACAACTACACTCGGAAGATGAAGGATTGTAAGATCCATTTAAATAATCAACCCGACTCTATTCTATATACCAAAAATCCCACAGGTGGCTACTATAGGCCTAAGATAGGCTAGCAGGTAATCACGGAGGAGGAGGAGCATCCTAGACCAAAATGGTGGCATTTTGCCATATGGAAAATCCATTGTCCTCTTAAAACATACTTTTCCTATGGCTTACATTAGCTGGGAAAATACTGGTATGGGACCATATATCAAAATTGATGGGAATAGGCTCGAGAAGATGCTCCCTCTACCCATCAGTAGAACAGCCCATACAACACATATTTATTCACTACACCTACTTCAAACAGATGTGGAATTATGCATCATCGGCATTGGGCTCTATCCTTCATTCGAAGGGATAGGTTTTCGAAGACATCATCAAAGATGGTTATTCAATCCATCTACCTGTTAGTATTGAGCACTATACTGATCCTAATGTGGGGTGCATGGATGGCATGCAATAAGAATATTTTTCACAATATCTATATTCCTCCAGAGGCTTATGCTGCAAAATGCCTTGTTATCCTCTAACATTTCTCTCGTAATAAACATCCTAAGCAATGTATTACCCATCCAACTCCATTGATTAATCTCACTATTCTTTGGTGCTACTTGGACGGAGATGCACAAAGCAGACCCAACTATGTGCCTCTAGGGAATTATCTATTTATTGGAATGCCACCATTACAATGGCTCGGTTTGACATCCAACAACATGGCAGATATGAGAGTGATTCTTATGGTCCTCAAACTTACACTCTCAATTAGATGGAACAGTGTACAGGTATTTGGTGATTGATTGGTTATCACATAATAGGGATCCCAAGAATATTCACCTTAAACTTATCTATGAGGAAATTATGAGAATTCTTCCTCTCTTCCAGAAGATCACATTCTCCCACTTACTAGGGAATGGAATCAAATAGTGGATAAGCTCTCCAAACAAGGTATGTCGCTCCTTGTTGGCACTGTGTCTGCTTGGTAGAGCAGCAACAACGATACCATTAAAGAGATTGACCTTGAACCATCTTTATATAAATACATCTTGCCCATTTAACTAGGGGTTGTATTTTGTGTATATGGGGCAATATGTATGGGCATAATTTGTATCTCAGTATATATGAACAAACTAACAACATATGCTTTTGGAAATACCAATACATTATAGGCTAAAAAAATGTAAATGGAATAGCTTTCTTGATGGATACAAGAAAGATTGTTTTATATGTAAGGCTTCCATAGCCAATGATCAATATAACCTTTGAGTTAATACAATTAAGGGTGTAATTTTTTTTTGGAAAATAAAACATTGTTTTATTTTTTTTATTTTTCTACATTCATGTGTCTTAAAGGCATCACAATCTACCGCATTAAATATATACTTTACACCTAGAGGAAAGCTTTAAAACTAATATTTATAAATGGTTTTGGATATGATTGGTTTGTTAAAATATATGTAAACTCAATAATGTGCCAATATTTAGTTTTATGTTTTATATTTTTAATGTTTTAATTTTTTTAAATAGTATTTACATTTTTTTCATTACTACTTTAAATGGAATTGATTATAATAACAAAATTACATTCTAACACAAATATTTATTTTGAAAACTTATATAAGGAAATCAATATTTAATGAAGTTGGCATGCTTTCCACCTTCTTATACTATGGAGATTACAATACATATGGTAAAACTCTCTAAACTTATTAAAAAGTGATGAGACACTATTTTCTTCTATGGTTTTTTACAATTTGATGATGTCTATTTGTGTAATGTACCTAAGGACTGAATAGACACACTAACTCAAGCTGAATATTAAACTTAATTTCCAATTCATTAATCAATAAGAACTATGTGCTAATAATGAGTTATAATTGACTAAATTGACTTTAATGCACAGAGGGGCCCTTCAAAAATTACAAAAGGCTAAGAGTTTGGCTCTGCAAGATAAATTACAAGCCTGCAAATATATATCAGATGTACACAAAAGCCAGAATTCAGGGAAGACAGCCAGAGGAGTGCTTGATCTCAGGAATCCTATACACAATGTATTAGGACCTTTGAGGTTTCAAGCATCAACGAGGTTGAAGTCTACTTCTAGGTTACTGGGAACCCTAGTATATGCAAAACAAATTTATGATCTCACTAAGGTTCAAATCCATAGGTTTAGGGAGAATTGGAGTAGATTTGAAAGTCAATTGGACATTGAGGTCATTCGGGACTACACATCTAGTTAGGATTCCATGATTTTGAAACGCAAGCTAAGGGTCACAAATTTTGAAACTAAGGCTTGGGATGGATTCCTTATGATGTTAATGACCTACAAAAACATACATAATCGAAATTGGACATATAGACTGCTCATGGTAGCAATTATGGAAAAACTAGTTAAAAATAAAGGCATAAAGAGCTAGTCTTAACAAGGAGGATCTCAAACCGCCTTCAGAATCCCTCGAACTTGTAATCGGATCATTATCAAAGGTTGTATAAATCATTATATATATAATCATACATTTAACTTAAATTAATAGTAGCAATTAATAGTGTTCAGGATGTCAAAATTGCAAGGAGTCCTCACTCAACTAATTCTTGCAATATAGGAGGAATATCCTTCAATGAGAGAGATGAAGAAGGTATGAGGATGTCATATCATAAACAAAAGAATATGATGAGTCTTATATGACACATGGTAGCACTACAACATCTTATATCTCTCATAGAGGGTGCACACACATCATTCTACCTCTCCTACTAGTTGAAACTTCATTGGAATCCACCTCAATATTACACAACTTTTTGTTTTCGCTTGAGAGGCTTGAATCCTTCATAAGATGGTATAATCAGGTATAAAAATTAGGCTTCCATGGATGCACAGGATTCTCTCGAATCACTGGTGAAAACTGTAATAGTTATTGTGGGGCACATCTCCCATAGTTGTCTTGTGCACATCTCCAAGACCTAGAGAAGCATCGGAGCTACTCATTCACAAAAAAAGAATGCTAAAATATGTGAGAGGGGTGTGCTATCATTATTTTATAGGAAACATGGATTTTAGGTTGAATTTACTTTTCATGTGGCCCACTTTCCTCAACCAATGCGCCATCATGAGTTGAATTGGAACTTTCCTTCTTTTCCACTGACTTGCTTTCCTTCCTTTTATAAATTGTTCCCTCCTTGTTTTTCCTGAGGTTTCCCTACTTTTCATATTGACATACCTTTCTCTCTTTTGGAAATTTCTCCCTCCTTGCTTTCCTAAAGTTGCTTGGTTTTCATGCTGATGTATTTTCCTACACTTTCCTGCTTTGTTCTTGCTTTTCTAACCTACTGCTTTATGCTACTTTCTATATTTTTCTTGGATTTTTGTATCTTGCTTGATTTGCTCCCGGTTTCCATTTAGGGTGACAACTCAATGGGTCCACAAGGCCCTAGGTACCACCTTATCCCCCTAGCACATCTACTATGTGAAAAAATTAAATATATTCAAAATATACAATTAATGAAATATTTCTAATCCTAAGTTTGACAAATTTAAATACTATGGGTAATTACTTTATCAAAATGACTCCTTACTAATTAAATTATTATTACACTAGGAATCATGGGGTTCTAAAGGACTATGGGGTTATCCATGGTGTTATCACAAAGTTTTGGGACATTACAGTTTGCTCTCTTAGCTTCTCCTTGACACCCTTGCTCATTTTGCAAGATAGATGGAGACCATGTGTTCATGTTTGAAATTTCAACATTTTGTGTTGAATACAACAGCCTATCATCCGGAAACGTTAGAATTTCAAACTTAAACGCAAGGTCTCCATCTATCTTGCAAAATGAATACATGTGAAAACACAAATCAAAACCCTTGCTCATGCTCAGGACCAATGGACATCTTTAATGAGAAAATGAATCTTCCTCTCACCCTTCTTCTAATGGGTTTTGATAGCTTGAAATAGGGCTAGGTTTAGGGTTTCCAAACCCTCTTGGAAGCTTCATGATTCTTGTAGAATTATTTAGTGGATTCTCACACATTAGTAACTCCCTATATTCAAATTATGAGCTAACATGGTTGTCACTTCATAGAGAGAATATTTGGAATGTTACCTTGTTGGGGCCATAACTTTGGATATGAATTCCAGTTTAGGTGCATCATAGGTTGTTGGTGTTTGATAAACATGTATTTCCACATAGGTTGAATACCTAAGGCAACCACTTACATAAAAAAATCAAAGATCAGTACATTTGTGGAATACATGGTTAAAACCCTGAAGCTGGGAAATAAAGCACAGTCCTAGCCAATGTGACCACTTGAGGAAATACATTAATACAAAAGAAAATAATTTAAATATGAAATTCTCATAATCAATCGTTAACAAATAACCCACCATGATTTTTAATTAGAGATCATGGGCCAATAAAGTGATAAGCGATGGATTAATGTAGTTGTTAGTATTGAGGAGAAAATAAACCATTAAACACTTTATGTTTAGAACATAATCATGAGTTGCTGAATTAGATAATTACAATGCACACTAAAAAAACACATTTACTTAAAGACGCATTAAACCAAATTGATCCTAACTAAATCCTTAGTGTTTAAACATAGTTACTAACTTCATGAGAATTATGACCTCAAATTGATAACTCTAACCTACGAACCCAATTTTTTCTTTAACAACACCAAAATCAACCCTTGAATCAAAAGTTGTGCTACCACTAGCACCAAATTTTTTCAAGGTTTAAATTATAACCTTTTGAAACCATGATTTAAAAAACCCATAATATTGCTAACAAAAACATTAAATTCAACCCTTGAATCAAAAGGTAGTGCTACTAGGGGAGAAGAGCTAGTGACAGAATGAGGTGACCAATAGTGGAGATAAGGTGACAAGTAGTGAATATAATCATGGTGTTGGTTGACCCGAATCTTGAAAAAATTAGCTACCACAAGTAGTTCACAAAAGTACTTTATGCAGAAGTAATTATCAATATTTTCATGTTTTTAAAATTATTTTTCAAAAAAAAATCTTCTACATTTTGAAATAAAATAAATATTTGAAATTTGAAATATCATTTTAAGTCACATCGATGTTCAAGTTTTGGTCCCAATAAAAAATATACTAAAACACACTAGGAATAAAAAATTTGGAACTTTGTGGCTGACATGGCATCATTTTGGTTCGTCACACCTCAAAACCAATATGGTAGATAGAGAACACACCAAAGTATATGTCATAAAAATCTAGAGAAAACATGATTTCAGGAACATGGAGAATTAAGCTGCACTACTACTAGTAAAAAAGATGCGTCGCCAATGGCTCCTCTCCCCTAGTTGCACCTTTTTTTCATGGTTAAAATTATTCTTTTTGAAGCCAGGGCCTTAACAACTAGGATCGTTGCAACAAAAAATTTAAAATCAACCTTCAACTTGAGAAGTGGCGCTACCAATGTCAAATCCCACTAGAACAATTTATTTTGACGAACCTCATTATGTAGGGTAACCCAAGTTCAAACCCCACAAGGTAGCCAAGAGGAGACACTTAAAAATCCACCATTGTTATGGGTTGATGTGACCCAACTGAATGCAATTCCTAAGTAATTTTGACAGTTTAGATACCCATAAGTTATGGTTTCTTAAACCACATGCTAGATTCAATAGTCGCAAAAAAACTACCAAAAAAATGATATTACCAATAATATTTGTTTTATTAAATAAATTAAAATTACAACATTTTAAAACCAAAACCTAAAACCAATATTATTAAAAAACAAACCATAAAAGCAAACTTATTATTATAGTGCCACTCATACCTATATATTTATTCAATACATTTTCAACAACATTTTTGTACCCCCACTTGATTGAAAGCCCCGAAAATATATCCATGAGGAAAATATGTTATAGGGGAGACAATAGTGGTAGTGAAGCATAACTTCCATGATTCAAAATGAAGATGCTTAATAAATGAATAAATAAATAACTTTTTTTTGGAGTGAAATTTGGTTAAATTTACCAAATTTCTAACTTGAAGGATGTTATGAGAATCACCCATCATGTTTGGAATATAAAGATATTTAGCTAAATTTTTCCAAAATCGATCAAATTTGGGCACATTCCACTCCATGAATGTAGGGGTAATTCCTATATCGTCGTTTTCTATTCATTGGCTATGAAGACATGGACATGTAGAATAAGATCTATGTCACAATGGTCATCAAGGCTAATGAATGCAATTCATGACATGTCTAAGTGTTTTATGTTTTAGATAAATTATTAGGCTCCACATTGTGTATCACCATTTTAATGATTTTTGTTTTTCATTCAAAACCACTAGTAGGATTAGTGTTATGGTAAGTTAAATTTAAGGAAACAATATTAATCAAAACCACTAGTAAGATTAGTGTTATGGTAAGTTAAATTTAAGGAAACAATATTAATCAAAACCACTAGTAGGATTAGTGTTATGGTAAGTTAAATTAAAGGAAGCAATATTAATCATTCAAAACCACTAGTAGGATTAGTGTTATGGTAAGTTAAATTTAAGGAAGTAATATTAATGGTTCAAAGCCACTAGTAGGATTTTCCACTAGTAGGATTAGTGTTATGGTAAGTTAAATTAAAGGAAGCAATATTAATCATTCAAAACCACTAGTAGGATTAGTGTTATGGTAAGTTAAATTTAAGAAAGCAATATAAATGGTTCAAAGCCACTAGTAGGATTTGCTATGGTAAGTTAAATTCAAAGAAGCAATATTAATGGTTCAAAGCTACTAGTAGAATTCAACGAAGAATATTAATGGTAAGAAATATAAATTGTAGTTTTGAGGGTTTAAAATAAGAAAATAATTTTAATTATTTATAAGTTAAGTTGAATTTATATTTATTTTTGTTAAGTGTATAAACTTAATATTTGTAATTTTAATAGTGAATCATTTATTAGTGATATTGAAAGTATACATTTTGCATGTTGGACACAAGGCGATGCAAAACATGGAGCCAAACATAGTAAATTATTGACTTATAATTTTGTTGTTAGAAAGATAACATTTTAGAAAAATATTTGAATGGAGAGATGGTAAACATTTTTCAAAAGTCACAAGCGCCAATTAATTATTATATCTAGATACATTTCAAGTGAAGGAGATTATTCTTTCGATTTTTTCTTAGATTTAGATAAAATTTACAAAATTATAGATACAAAAGCATACCAAATATTTATCATTTTAATTTATGATTATTTACATTCTTTTTCTTAATTCTTTTTCTTTATTTGTTGATTAGGTACAACACTAACATGTTGCTTACAAACAAGAAGAAATTGCATATCAATTGAAAATTATATACACTATAATGCAATTTTATTAAATATAGGATTAATGTTGTTAAAGGTCTTCTAGATGAAATACAAGAAGTTGGCTCAAAGAAATGAGATTTTAGTGTGTCAAATGTAACAAAAATTTCAAAGGAGCCTCAATCACCATTGAAAGGACTCTTTGAAAAGGATAACTTTGGACAAATTGTAGACATAGAATATCTAATGGAAGAGCATCATGTCCGAGAAGAAAGCTAAGCTCTTGAAAAAAAATATATACCTATTAAAAATGATGAATTTGGCATATTCAATAATATTAATTATTGAATATTAATATTATAATGATTAATTAATTCCTTTTAGGATCTCCTTAAAGAAGATGTTTACTTTGACATATTATCCATGCATTATAATGTTTTGGATTTAAATGTTTTACATTGAGAATAAATTTCTATATATTATTATTTTATGAAGTGTTTTAATTTGTTTTATATCATATCATTTGGTTTATTTTTTTATTTTCATTTTTATGTGAATCATTAATTCATAGAAAATAAAATTAATTTTTGTCAAATCTATAATGCATTCTTAAAAATATGTTATTACCTTTTTTTCTTTTTTTTTCTTTTTAATTTTGACCATAAAGATATTTTAAATGCTATTATTTGCTAAATTTATCACTATGCATTAAAGAAACACAAAAATGTTAAAAACAATATTTCAATTATAATTTATAATTTATAATATATAACATCCTATATTAATTTAGAATATATATTATATAAGAAAATCAAAACTTTAAAAAATAAATGACAACTTTTTTTGATAATGTTAAAAGAATCCCCCCATGTTGGGTGTAGTCCTAACCCATGCCTTGTGGCATGTCACTGATCGAAGCAAGGGGTGATTCGAATGGACAACCACCTAGTGGGAGGTTGTTGTTAAGGAATTGATCATATGGCTGGGGTTGAGGCCACCAACATGCTAGGGGTATACAGACTGATATATAATGCTCTGCAAGTATGAATTTAAGCAATATTTCAAGGGTTAGGAGGGTTCATACCTTATGCACTGAAGGTTTATCCAATATTTCTCTTTATCCCTCTTCTTGATATCCAACCAAGAGACCTGCAAAACAACTTCAAACCTTCCTCAAACCAGTTTGACCACATATAGAACAACGATATTCAAGATAACATGAAACCCTAATATGATAATCTTAACATATAACCATAAACTGATATATAAATAATGATTTGGAAAGGGAAGAACATAAAATCTTTAGTAATCAACGGAAGAAGTATAAGATATACCTTCTCGTCATGCAAGGCACCTCGTGAAACCTCTGATCTGGATCTCTTACTTCTCTCCAAGAATCCCAACCTCCAAGCTCTACAACAAGGGTAGATGACAACTAGGCCATAGGTGAGGGGGATGAGAGTCCAAATTTCACCATCATAACAATACCAAAGGATAAGTCCCTTTCATGGTCCCCTCTCCCTCTCTTATATAATAATCTGAAGAGTTAGGGTCGCGGATGGATCAGTTACAACTGAGGAGGCAGTTCCTAAACAACCCAAACCACCCAAAATTCAAGAATTTTATATTTTTTGACCATTTTAGAGGGTATACCCAGCTACAACACTAATAACATGCATATGTAAAGTGAAAAAAACGTAGGTTTCCCACTGATAATTAGCGTGTGGGTCAAAAAGGGAAAATTCTTAGGGTATTTCCAAGAGCTTCGAGTAGTTGGTTTGGTCTGGAGATTTGTTCCTTAGTCTATTACCTTTCTAATGGTCTAGAAAAGAGGTTAAATGGAGCTACAAAACTCCCGATATGGTCCTTCCATCCACATGTGCCCTTTGGTTGACTAACAATAACTTTCATGAAGTGTCGTCATGGAATGTGATCATGCGACCAAATATGTAAATGTCATCGTAGATGAAGAAGTGCCATTTTGGGCTATAACAGATTCCCCCTAATGTATGAGTTTAGAGGGTAAGACTATATCCGAAATAAATTACAAATAGGGAATGACTGAGTCATGGAGTCAAAGAAACTAGAGAATCCAAGATCATAGGCTCAAACAAAGGTACTTGAAAGAGAGATAAATGTCAAACAAACTGATTTATAGGACATACATGTCCATATATAAATGATCGCTAGAAACGTTACAAGGTGAATCCAACATGTGTATAATTGATGTAACTATCATGGCCGCACAATATGCAAAAAGGCGCCCTGTAAAATCTAGAGGAGTCATGGCCACAAATGAACAATGTGGGTCCATGCTTAATAATCGATTATAGCCATAAGAATACAAGGTGGATCTATGTCACGACAAATGTCATACGAAGAGTGATGAGGTCTTGCGCAACTTGGGTAATAACAAAAGATGATGATGCTACTGTTGATCCAAGGTCTTCAATCCAAACCACTTAAAGGTACAAATCCTAACAATGTGAATAGAGGAGCTGACATTGAACATGGAGGAAACTGTTTGATTATCGGTCATTGAGGAAAATCGTTAAAAAACATGAGGGGAACCACCAATAATGAAAATGGTCCCCAAGGTACCTCGTACATTCTAACAAGTGTGAATAAATGGTCATGAAGTTGAACACCTGAAGAAACCATCGAGTAGGAGACATTAAGGTATTCCTACTACCCAATAGCGAGGGACATTTCACTGATGACTGCAATCCCCAAGGTATTGTCATAAACTCTAAATCTCATTCCCAGAGCAATATGTGTTGAAGTCAATAGGAAGAGATCCATTGGAAGGAAGGAATTAAGGCATCCTCCATCATATAACACGAGGAAAATCAAAGGCTAGTTTGATTTGGAACTGGGACACAGTTTTGCAACAACGACCACCAAAAGACTTGATGTAATGAAATGATACCATGGAGTGCTCGAGACAAAAGGTCAAGGCAACTGTAGAATGATCAACACAGGTTTTATCCTTGAACAGTGATGATTAAATCAATGTGACTTAGGTAGCTTTAGACATAAAAGGATCAACGATACAAATCTGCAATGTAGGAGACATTGACAGATTCTCCATATAATTGGAAAAGTAACCAACCATAGGAGTAAGAACTATGAAATCAAGCTCAATTTTAAGGCCAAAAACTAGAACCCAACTGTTGATAAAATCAAAATTGGTGCTTTGTTCAAGGAGGAAAGACTTGCTGCCATGATGTAAAAGACATTTGGAAAAATTCCTCTTTCCTTCTTTCTTGTAAAGGTTTAACAAGTCCAAGAAATCCAACTTGAGACCTTATTCATTGTTGGAAATATCTAAGAAGAGATAGAATAATTCTTGATAAAGCATTGATATGTGGATCTTACGATCCTGAATTACAGGATGCTCGGTGGAGTTTTCACAAGTTGAGAGACTAAAAATGCCAAAGAAGACTCTAGGGGCAAAATTTTTCGTCAAGTTAGTCCAGAGGAGAACTCTCTTAGCTTAGAAGAACTAAGGTATTCCTTTTTCGTAGTTAGTCAGAAAGGTTTGCAAAAGGGGTTAACTATCACTGTACCGACGCTCCTTCGAGAGCAAGCATATAGCCTTAGTTTAATGAGTGTGAAGGAAGGAAAGATCACTCAGGATGTTCCATTTATTTAGGAGTATGGGGAAACCAACACTAAACTCGGTGCTTTTTACTGAGTTTTAACAATCATGGCAATGACATAAAGAACACTCAAAATATTTTTCATAGTTTAAAGAAGAGCACAAAAAAGAAAAAGTAAGCTCAAATAGGTTCATTTTTCATAAGTTTAGTCTCTCAGGCCCAAAAAAGAGATAAAGCTATACCTGGGAATACTCTTTTAGCCACATTTAACTAGAGTATTCCTTTTTCGTAAGTAATCCACATGGCCCGAAAAAGGGTTAAACTTATACCTATGTGGATGATATTTCAATTCCTTTAACGAGTTTGAAAGAACAAACAAATTCTTCAATCTAGTCATGTTTAGGGAGTCAGACCAGAGCTTTAAAGTAACTCCATATACCATTCCTGTGTTAGGATTATTAATCCTCCCTTGTCCAAATTTGGTCATATGTCTAAATCGGGAGTCCATCCAGTCTATTTATAGTCATTAACACCATTGAGTCCACTTGACCTAATTGGGGCACATGTTTCAGCTACTTAAGTGTGGGGAACACTAATTGAGGCTCACTGCCACTGATTGCACTTGATTGCATCAATTTAGGAGCCTCCTAGACCAATCCGTACAATTTAGGAAGCTACTGGGAGTGCCGAAACCAACCAAGGTCAGTTCACTTCAATTAATGACTAGTCAAGCTAAGTTAGGAGTCAGTTACATTCAGCTCTAGTCCTCTACATTTAGTTAGTGCTAGGTTTACTTGACTGAACACATGTGAGGCGCATTTCTCACCTACCACTATTAGTTCACCTTAGTCAACACTAAATGTAACACTTGAGTTATGTTTTAGAGCTCCGATGAACTCTAGTTATGGTTTAGATAAGGTCAGTTAACTATTGAGTCCTCCGATAATGATTTAGACAAGGTATTGGTTACCTAGAGTCAAGTAGAGTCTAATCAATTCGAACTTCCTCATGTGGATTCGAATTGCTTGTGGCTATTAAATCCATTGTACTTCATTGTAATAATCTATCTAATTACTCTTTGATTAATGAAAAGCATTCACAGCTGCAAGCCATTTTTGCATTGTTTCATTCTTCAATAACTGAGTAAATTGTGTGATCTATCATGTGAGTTGTGTGTTTGTCCATAGATCTATGTGCTCAGTTTAATATGGTATTAGAGCCTCAGCGGACAAGGCACTTCTCCTCCTCAGATCTCCTACTGGATCATTTTTTTTGTTTTGCAGGTACAACTTCGAAATGATTTCATCTTTGATGAGACAAGGTCTCTGTCGGGTGTCTATTAGGCTCGGTAAAGAGTGTTTTAGTAAGATTAACTGGCTGAATAAAAGTGATGGAGCTTTTGGAACAATAGCAACAGGTATTTCTCCTAGCTTGCGCTACCTCATTATATCTATTGAAGACCCGAAGGAACTCTAGACAAGATTGGACAGAACCTTTGGAATGATTTATGAGGATCATAATAGCACTTTGGAGAGCACATCCAGCACCATAAGCATCCTTGATCCAAAAATATCGGCCTCCACTCTCTCTGATGAAGTTGTTCAAGATAAAGAAGAAGTAGAAGCTTCTACACAGTCAATTCGAATTGAAGACAGTCTCCATGCGGTGACTCCTTCTCCTGATGCTCCGGAAGTTCATGAGATCTTTGATATCTCATCTTCTCATATTGCTGAAACAGAAGAAGACATTTGAATCTCTGATATTGAAGAAAATTTTTGCTGCACTTCCATGCAAACATTCATCGGTGATTTTCCTTTAAATTCTGTGAAAAATTTACTAGTAATTGCTTCCGAAAGTGAAGCGAAATTTGATTTTTCTCCCTCTAATGTTGCTGCTGGTGTGAAAATATGTGATACCTTGGATATTTTGGAAGAAATATCAGATTACCAGAGTGATCCATTCACTCTCCATGATCTATATTTTCCAGCAAATTCCTGCAGGATTGCATGCACCAAAATTCAGAATTTTGAAGAAGAAGAAAGGTGTGCATCCACCGTCTCGGTTAACCATTTATTTGAATCTGATATTAACCTTATTGGATCTGATATGATCTTATTTAGATATGATCTGATATTGCTTGGTTTAATATATCAAATTCATAATCTTTCAGTACCACTTGTAGCTGTTCTCATCAACGGTGTGAAGAAACAAGTACCACAAGTCTCCTACAAAACTGCTGCTGGGGATTTGATTCCATTTCACAGTTTTGGATCTGTTTTGAACCTATTTAAATATGATTTAATTTCTGATCTGATATTATTTGGTTCATATTTTAAAATCCAAAATCCTTCAGTCATGCTTGTAGCTGCTCTCACCAATTCCGGTGTGAAAAATCAAGTACCGCACTTTCTCTTCAAAACTGTTGATGGGGATTTGGTGTTAGTTTCCTCATATGAGGTTGCTGATATTTTATTATGTGATTCATTATCTATTTCAGAATATATATCAGACTATGGAGCTCAGGCATTCACTCTCAACAGTCCCAGTGCTTCTCTACCATTGATCACATGCTCATCTCCTCACAGAACTAGTAAAGATGAAGATTTTCTGCATTAGCCTGGACACCTGCTCCTAACACTTGGGGCTGTTATTACCACTCATGGTTTGCTGTTAATGGACGCAACATATCATTTTCTTGAGTGTTCCTCACATTCTTTGAATTCTCAAGAACCTTTTCTCACTTTTCAGTTGACTTCAGTTGCTCTACATGGGTCCAGTCTTCATCCGGCAGCTGTCTATATTTCTGATTTAGTTGAGCATATAATTCTTCTTCCAAAGAGGAAGATTCCTCCTGAAATAATGATGGAGAGGTTCACATGCCATGCCCCAGGATACCTGTGTTCAGAAGAACCTGATTGATCCTGATTCTACTTGCTTAATTAGAGGGGGGGATTTTTTCCCATGTGGTTTTTTCCCAGCACCTTGTTTTTGATAAATTACTTTACTTTACTTGATGTAATGGGTGACCTATGGTCTTAGTTACCAGGGCCCACAGCTTGTCCAAGTTAGCATTCAGGGGGGGTGTTAGGATTATTAATCCTCCCTTGTCCAAATTTGGTCATATGTTTAAATCGGGAGTCCATCCAGTCTATTTATAGTCATTAACACCATTGAGTCCACTTGAACTAATTGGGGCACATGTTTCAGTTACTAAAGTGTGGGGAACACTAATTGAGGCTCACTGCCACTGATTGCACTTGATTGCATCAATTTAGGAGCCTCCTAGACCAATCCCTACAATTTAGGAAGCCACTGGGAGTGCCGAAACCAACCAAGGTCAGTTCACTTCAGTTAATGAGTAGTCAAGCTAAGTTAGGAGTCAGTTACATTCAGTTCTAGTCCTCTACATTTAGTTAGTGCTAGGTTTACTTGACTGAACACATGTGAGGCGCATTTCTCACCTACCACTGTTAGTTAACCTTAGTCAACACTGAATGTAACACTTGAGTTATGTTTTAGAGCTCCGATGAACTCCGGTTATGGTTTAGACAAGGTCAGTTAACTATTGAGTCCTCTGATAGTGATTTAGACAAGGTCTTGGTTACCTACAGTCAAGTAGAGTCTAATCAATTCGAACTTCCTCATGTGGATTCGAATTGCTTGTGGCTATTAAAGCCATTGTACTTCATTGTAATAATCTATCTAATTAATCTTTGATTAATGAAAAGCATTCACAGCTGCAAGCCATTTTTGCACTGTTTCATTCTTCAATAACTGAGTAAATTGTGTGATCTATCATGTGAGTTGTGTGTTTGTCCATAGATCTATGTGCTCAGTTTAATATCCTGTAACGTTTTAACGAACCCAAAAAAGTCAACTCATGGCCTCCTTACTGTTTTTAACGAGCTCGAAGGAAAGCTAGAAGAATGCTCTAAATGTGAATAGACAAGTGTTAGAGGCATGCAGAACTAGTTCCAAGCGCAAGCAACAGACCTAAGTATAGTGCATGGAACACGGGAAAGATAAGGATAATGGGGGAGCATCTCCTCTAGGTAAAGGGTGTCAATTTGCAATGGAAAAATGATACAAGGTTGAGATATGATGAGAATACAGATGAGGGCTTATATACTAAACTAAAAGCGTGGAAGAGGACATTAGTCTCATAAGCACGAGTAAGGAATAAGCAAATGTGTCTACAAATTGAACAAAAAGGTGAAACTAGTAAGAAGTTGTGAATCCAACTAAGAATCATGTCTTCGAGAAACAACAATATCAATATCATATTGAAAAGAAGAGATCCTATACATGTCATTTTGGTAGAGCCAGTTGCAACTTTGCTATCTTCAATAAAAGGCATAGTCAAGGAAGAATCTATAGTGCTGAGGTCCAAGGATTTATAATCAACCAGATCAAACTCAAGAGGGAAGATAAAGTTAACAAAGGTAATGAAATCTACAGGAACAAACTCGGCATCACAGGATTTGAAAATTCTACAAGAAGAATCAAACTCATCAGGATCACTGACTTGCTGCTCGATGGGAGAGTCCAAAGACTCAATAGTGCCAAATTTGGAGGACTGGTCATTAGAAATATCATACTCAATAATCAAATTAGGGTTGGATCTAACCACAACGGAGTCAACATCCATGAGAAGGTCAGACTGTATCATAGACTCTAGGAGGACTTCATCTAAAGGAAGTAGACTATCCCAGATAGAACACATGTCTAAACATTCAATTAGATCAATAGGGTGGAGAGTGTGTGCTCCACAGTCCCCATTATTGTGACACCCTAGTTTCGACCCCATTTGCATTTAAATAATATGATGTAAATAATCATGGTGTGGAGCTCAAGGAAAAATCCCCACCATCGATTTAGTGTTTTTGTTTCGGCGATTAAGATTTAGGGCCGATGGTGTTTTTATGCTAGTTGAACGTTATAAGTTTGGACATCATGTTAAATTTGCAATTTTTAATTAGAATCCTACAACCAGCTATGTCAATGCAACAAAATGAGATGGGGGCATGATTTTTCCTAAGGATAAGGGGGGGATTGGAAGAGTGGGAAGAAATTCGAAATAGGCACAGCACCATTTTTGGGAAAAACATTTTTAAATTTTCTTGGGCAAGAAAACACCAAAAAACAAACGCCTGCCTTTCCCTCATGCAGTCACATTTCACCTTCCCCTCACGATTTTGGATTGTGTTGAACGTTTTGGGCAAGGGGGGATTCTAGCATTCACACAGCAAGAAAAATCACTCTGAGTCTTGATCCTTTAGGAATTTTTCTATTCTGTGAATTGTTTTCCTTTTTACGATTTTCTTGTCTATTAGACGTTTCCTTAATGCGAATAACCAGAATTCGATTTGTGTTTTTGAATTAAATGACCAGCAAATGATATCATTTTTGGTAATTGCAGTAGTCAGTCTGGCTTAGGAAATGCTCAGAAATTCATAATTGTTGTGTGTGTGTATTCCTTGGCTTCTGTTACATTATGTTAATCCCATAACTGAGATCAGTGTGTGTACATCCTCGTTTGACATCTGAACTTATTTGGGGAATGGAAATGGATTCTGGACTTGCTTGATAAACCTAGTGTGTGAAGGAACCTCACAGACCAATATAGAGGGTTGGTTTTCTTCTTTTCATACCTTGAATAGCACTGGAAGGGAAGGCATGTATCAAGGGACTGTGTAGCAAAGACGGGGATGCTTCCTTGTGTTGGGTGTGCAAATGTTTAGAAGTCAAACTAGATCCGGTGTAGGTGTCCATAACTCTTGGATTGAGCCCACTAGCTTAGCACTTAGTCTTTCCACCTCCTTGGCCTCTTGATAAACCCAACTGGAAGGATGGCTTGGATGGTAGCCTGATAAACCCATCTGTTGGCTTGGTTATGTCTCATGTGAATTTGGCTAAGTGAAAACCATTGTCTTTGTAAGCCTGATAAACCCAACTGGAAGGATGGCTTGGTTGGTAGCCTGATAAACCCATATGTTGGCTTGGTTGTGTCTCAAGTGAATTTTGGCTAAGTGTAAACCACTGTCTGTGTAAGCCTGATAAACCCAACTGAAAGGATGGCTTGAATGGTAGCTTGATAAACCCATTTGTTGGTTTGGCTGTGACTTGTATAAACTTTGGCTATGTGTAAATCACCGCCTGTGTAATCCTGATAAAACCAACTGTGTTGGCTTGGCTGCGTTTTATTGTATCCTTGGATATGGGAAAGTCTGCTAGTGTTCCTTATTCCTTGGTGTTAGATTTTTAACATTAACCTAGTATAACATTAGGATCTTTAACTAAGAGAACAACAAGCACAACAATCAAACATAAGAGACAATGAACATAGTGTTTTTCCTCAAGGAAACCATAAATGGAGAAAACCTCGCAACTTCCTCAAAGATAGAATCAACACCAAAAGTAAAACCCCAAAACAGTAAGATGATATCTCGACAGCAGTAACCTCTTTCTTCCTTGCCCCAGTGTCTTTCTCTTCCTCAGCTATGCACTACAACTGAGTGTGAGTAAGTGTGTGATAAATAGAGAAGCTAGCTCTCTATTTATACTAATTCTCGACTTGACTAAACCCAACTAGGGCCGACTTCACTAGGTGAGTCTAATAACCCTAGTGCCCTGAAAATGTGGGGACTTTAACCCTTAGACAATAGGAGGGTTACCCACCTTGACTTGACATGACTTGTTTACATTATAGAAACTCCCGATAGGAACTTTGGGGCATGACATGACTCAAGTACATTACAATACATCCCAGAATAAACATTGGGTTATAATACATAAGAAATACAAGTGAATACATTCTGAAGTTACAATTACATCAACACTCCCTCTTAACTAGGAAGATATCATCTCGACACAATTTAACAGAACAAGTCTTCTTCTATATATCATTTGGATCATCGTCAAGCTCTCGTCATCTTCATCTTCAAGCCACCTTCATCTTCAAGTCATCTTTCATCATCGGATCTAGATCATCACTCGATTTGGATCATCATCACTGGATCTGGATCATCACTGGATCTGAATCATCATCACTGGATCTAGATCATCACTGGACATCATCACTGAATCTGGATCATCACTGTTGTATCATCATCTTTGAAATCATCATGGGTGCTATCTCATGATTCTTCTCGTCACAGGAAGTTCTATAGAGACAACCCTTTTTCATGCTGGGTGTAGGCCTAGCCTCCATGTAGGTCTTTCTCAGTGCTTATATCTGACCCTAAGTCAGAATGGCCCATCCAGCACTTACATATGACCTTGAATCATTAGAAAGGCATGCCCAGCACTAACATCTAACCATGAGAGGAACTTAATCCCCTCACCATGTCAGAATGGCCCAACCCTTACATCTGACCTACTCGTCAGAATGGCCCAACACTTATATCTGACCTACTCGTCAGAATGGCCTAGCACTTATATCTGACCTACTCGTCAGAGTGGCCCAACACTTATATCTGACCTACTCGTTAGAATGGCCCTACACTCACATCTGATAATGTGAGAACACATACCATAGTCATATCAGAATGGCCCCAAATCCTAGACTAAGCTTTCCTGGTAACTGACCAAGTGCCTCCATTCTCCCAGAGAATGGCATCAACCCTTAAATTTGATCAAGTGGGAACCAATCCCTCAATCACATCAGAATGGCCATGCACTCACATCTGATCATGTAAGACTACATCTTACAGTCATTTCAGAAAGGCCCCCAGTCCTAGACTGAGCTATCCTGGTAACTGACCAGGCACCTCCATTCCAAGAATGGAAACAAACCTTATATCTGATCATGTAGGAACCAATCCTATAGTCATATCAGAATGGCTCAGCACTCATATTTGACATGGAACGAACCAATCCTCTCACCATGACAGAATGGATCAGCCCTTACATTTGACCATGGAAGGAACCAATCCTCTCACCATGTTAGAATGGCTCATGGACTCATCACTTCCCCTTGGAAGGAACCTCGATCTAGAGAACACCAAGCTTATCCCTAAAGTACTCAAACTTTACTCTAGCTAATGGCTTTGTCAACACATCAGCTATCTGTTCGTCCATCGCAACATATTGGAGCTTCACTGCTCCCCTCTGCACCATATCCCTAATATAGTGATACTTGATCTTGATATGCTTCGACTTGTAACAGAACATTGGGTTCTCCGACAAATTCACACAACTCTGGTTGTCGCAATATATACAAGTAGCATCCAACTGGAGATCAGATAAATCAGATAGTAGCTTCCTTAGCCATACTGCCTCACAACTAGCTAAACAAGCTGCGACATGCTCTGCTTCAAATGTACTTAGTGCCACACAATATTGCTTCCTACTAAACCAAGAGATCACACCTGATCCCATACTGAAGCAACACCCTAAAGTGCTCTTCCTATCGATGGCACTGCCTGCCCAATCTGAATCAACATAACCCTCTAGGTTAATCTTCTGAATCGCCTCATACTTGAGCTCATAATGAATTGCACCCCTCAGGTACCTCAGAATATGTTTTGCAGTAATCAAGTGAACATGTCTAAGATCTATCAGGAACTGGCTCAAGGTGTTCACAGCAAAGCAAATATATGGTCTCATGTTCGTCAGGTACATCAAGGACCCAATCATCTGATGATACATCATAGCATCAACCGCTTCTGATGAAGCATCACTCAATAGCTTTAGGTTCGATGCCATAGGTGTGGTCATGGCCTTTCAGTCCATCATCCCGAACCTCTTCAGGATCTCTATCGTATATTTCCCTTGTCCCAGGGAAATTCTATCTGCATTTTGCCACACCTCCATGCCTAGAAAATAATGCATCATTCCCAATTCCTTCATTTCAAACTCGACAGAAAGCTTTCTCTTCGTATCAGCAATCAACCCATCCATACCTATTACAAACAGATCATCTACATACAATAGGAGCATCACTATGTTTCCATCTTCAACCTTGTAGTAAAGGCTGGAATCTGCTTTACTTTTGGTAAAGCCCAAACTAGATAGAAATCTGTCAATTCTGCTGTACCATGTCCTGGGTGCCTATTTCAAACCGTACAAGGCTTTCTTCAATCTACATACATGAGACTCCCTATCATGTGTCTCAAAGCTGAGTGGTTGTTCCACATACACTTCCTCTTCTACTACACCATTCAAGAAAGCAGTCTTGACGTCCATATGGTGTATCTTCCATTTCATCACTGCAGCCAGAGCAAGTACTGATCTTATAGAAGTGTATCTAGCTACATGTGCAAAAGTTTCTTCATAGTCTATTCCTTGTTTCTGGGAGAAACCACGAGCAACAAATTTTGCTTTATATTTTTCTATGCTACCATCTACAGCATGCTTGATCTTGTATATCCATTTGGAAGTTACAACTGACTTCCCTTCTGGTCTTGGGACAACATCCCAAACATCATTTTTCATGATCGATTGATACTCTTTGATCATAGCATCCTTCCATTCTTTCCGTTCTATCGCTTCTTCATAATTGGAAGGTTCTTCATCGATGAAATCACATAATAATGCTACATATACGGAGCAGGATTTGGTCCTCTTTCTTTCTCTGTGATTTTATTCTGGAGCCCCATATCTTTCCGCACCTTGGATAGCTTCTCGTACCAAAGCAGGTTTCCTCTTGTGAGGATTCTTCTCCTAAGGTGGATCTATAGGTCTTTGTGGTTCTTCAAATTCTCGATCTTCTTCTTGAGTTTCTTCATTCATGGTTGTATCATGAATTCTGGGTGCTTCTGCTTCTTCAGGTTCTTCAGTAGGTTTCTTTCTAGATTTGTTGTAAGCTATCTTCATCAAATGTCACATCCCTGCTAATGTCAATCTTCTTGAATCCTGGGAAGTATATTCTGTAAGCCTTCGAGCTTTCAGAGTATCCCATAAATATACCCTTCTTTCCTGAAGGATCTAGTTTTGTTCTCTTCTCTTTTGGAATGTGTATGTACACAGGACAACCGAATATTCTGAGATGGCTGAATTTTGGTTTCTTGCTGGAGAAGACTTCTTCAGGAGTCTTGTTCTGGAGTACTCTGTGTGGAGTATGGTTCTATACATACACCGTTGTTCTGGTAGCCTCTTCCCATAGATGCATGGGAAGATCTTAGTCATGAAGCATAGCTCTTACAGCTTCCATGATGGTTATGTTCTTCCTTTTTGCAATCCCATTTTGTTGTGGAGTATATGGTGTGGACAACTCCCTCTTAATCCCTGAGTCTTTGCATAACTCTTTGAATTCATTTGATGTGAATTATCCACCATTATCTAATCGAAAGGTATTGATATTCTTTTCTATGTGGTTCTCGATCAAGGCTTTGAATTCCTTGAACTTGCTGAATACTTCATATTTGTTCTTCATGAAGTAAATCCATGTCTTCATAGAAAAGTCATCAATAAAGGAAACATAGTATACATACCCGCTTAGAGATCTTGATGACATTGGTCAGCATACAACGAAGTGGATGATTTCCAATATTCCTTTTTCTTTGCTCTCGCTACTTGGAAATGTCTTCTTTGTGTTTTTTCCTTTCGCACATCCTTTGCAGACCCCATCATGTTTTGCTTGAATTTCTGGAGACCTTCAACAACTTTGCTTGCAAGTGGTAGTGCTCTGTAATGCACATGTGCAAGCCTTCTGTGCCAAAGCTCATTTGGCTCTACTGTGTCATGGACCAAGGCTTGTTCTGGATGGCCCTTCAATTTATACAATCCTCCTTCTTCTTCTCCAATCACTATTGCATCATCAATAGTCTTTCCTTTTGGCCACATGATGACTTGACGATCTATAAAAGCAACCCTCATTCCTTTTGCATCTAATGCAGATATGGAGAGAAGGTTATTCTTTAGTCCTGGTACAAACAATACTTCCTTCATTGTCATAGAATTTCTATAGTCTAGCTTATAGGAGGATTCACCACTACCTTTTATTGGATATTGGTAGTCATATCCGAGCTTCACCTTGTGAGGTGATTCATGTTCTGATAGTCTCACAAAGGATTCCTTGAATCCTGTCATATGCTTGGAAGCCCCACTTTCTATAAGCCAATCATTGCTTCCATGTGTGATATTTCCTGTGAGAGCGGAAATCAAAACATATTCTTCATCACTTGAAGAATCTTCACTTTCATATTAGGTCTTCTTTGTGGAAGGTTCATCATCCTCTGCAGCATGAGCATGATGTCTTCTTTTGTTGTTTTTCTTCTTGTGAGGGTTTCTTTTTATTTTAGGACAATCTCTTACAAAGTGTCCTATTTCATCACAAGTATAACATCTGAGTTGAGATTTCTTGTGGGAAGAGTGATTACCTTTAGAATGATGATGATGATGGTCCCTTCTGGGTTTCTTGGATTGAACTGTGAGAGCTTAATCTTCACTTCCCATCTTTTATTCTTGAGCTGCTATCTGAGCTTCTTCTTGTAAACATTCTTCCCAAAGTCTGCTGAACTTGACTAACTTATTTCTGGAATAGATCCCTTGAATGAAAGAGTCCCATGTCCTAGGGAGACCATTCAAGGTGGTCATTAAAATATCTACATTTTCCACTTCTTTATCTACTACTTCCAGTTGTTCCTTGATCGAAGAAACTCTAGTGAAGTAAGACTGGATGGTCTCTGCATTCTGAATCTTCACATTCTTCAGTTGGTTTCTCAGAGTCATCTTTTGGTTTATGTTCTTCCCCTCAACCAATTTGGTTAGGGAATCAAACATAGCTTTAGGTGTCTTTAGGGAGGACACATGTGGTATGAGGTGATCCTTGATTGAATCAACAATAATCCTCTTTTCCATAACCAAATTCTTCTTATGTAAGGCCTTAGCCTCATCTCCCTCTGGAACTGGAACCTCTTCACTGATATAGGAGTCCAACTCATTTTCTTCTAGGACCAGGGAGATCCTATACTTCTAGGCTCGAAAGTTATCAGCTCACTCAAGCTTTTCATCAAGCTTGGTATGATGAGACATCTTAACTGAGAACCTCAAATGGAAATACAAAAGATTTAGATCTTACCAGGTCAAGATGTCGGATCTGCATTTGGAGCTGAAATTCTATAGTGCTGGTTCAAGAGTTGATTAGGGTTTTTCTTTTCTGGAGTTCTGTCCAACCAAATGCTTTGATCTTGAACCCTAACTTAGATTTTGAGGAGGAGATCAACCCAGGCTTGGGCTCACTGAAAAATTCCACTTCTGTGGAAAGCCCTAATTTCCAGCAGCAGTGTCGGGTCCAAAACTGAAAAACCTCAGAATTGGATTCTGCTTCGACAGAAAGATGTGCCCTAGGGAGGAGAGTTATTCTAACCTTCTTTTGCTGAAAATCCATGGAGAGAGATCCACAAAGTAGGAATCCCTAGTTCCCATAGTTGCATAGTGTCTTCTTCTTAGGTTAGCTCTGATACCGTGTTAGATTTTTAACATTAAGCTAGCATAAAATTAGCATCTTTAACTGTGAGAACAAAAATCACAACAATCAAACACAAGAGACAATGAACACAGTGTTTTTCCTTGGGGAAACCATAAATGGAGAAAACCCCGCAACTTCCTCAAAGATAGAATCAACACCAAAAGTAAAACCCCAAAACAGTAAGATGATCTCCCGACAATAGTAACCTCTTTCTTCCTTGCCCCAATGTCTTTCTCTTCCTCAGCTATGTGCTACAATTGAGTGTGAGTGAGTGTGTGATAAATAGAGAGGCTAGCTCTCTATTTATACTAATTCTCGACTTGACTAAACCCAACTAGGGCTGACTTCACTAGGTGAGT
>LPNX011158054.1:224607-280389 GCA_001517045.1 Pseudotsuga menziesii
GAAATGCGGGGACTTTAACCCTTAGACAATAGGAGGGTTACCCACCTTGACTTGACATGACTTGTTTACATTATAGAAAATCCCGATAGGAACAACGGGGCATGACATGACTCAAGTACATTACAATACATCCCAGAATAAACATCGGGTTACAATACATAAGAAATACAAGTGAATACATTCCGAAGTTACAATTACATCAACACTTGGGGAAATCATGCCCAGCTCGGGGGTGGCAGTGTTGCTAAGATATTGATGAGAACATTGGCCTATGGTTGGGTGGAACGTTGCAGCGAAACAGCTAGTTGTGGGACAAGATTCTGATAAAGATAAGTATTTCTTGTGTTTCAATCCCTACAACTGTACTTGCTTATAAATGAATATGAATATGATGAATGCTTGAATGGAATGTATTTGATGCAGATGTATATTTCATGAATGATTTATATGTGTATGTAATTTTATTTCAATGAATTTTATAAGTTGTTATGGAGCTATATCGGCTGGATTCGTGATGGTCTGAATGCTCAAAATCAGTTTTAGACTTAGAAATTTTCATTAGCAGATCGGAATTCCATAGATTTAACCTTTCCGCAGCTTGCGGGATGCGGGATTCAGGATGCAGAAAAGTTCTTTGGAAATTTTGATCTTCTCATTTTCCTTTCTGCAACTTGTAGGATGCGGGATGTGGAATGCAGAAAAGTTGTTTTGCGAAATCTGCTTTTCGCAATTTCCTTTCTACAATTTCCTTTCCGCACTTGTGGGATGCGGAAAAGTTCTTTGTAAATTTTGATCTCCGCATTTTTATTTCCGCAATTTTCCCTTTCCGCAACTTGCGGGATGCAGGATGCGGAAATGTCATTTGGCAAAATTTGCTTTCCACAATTTCCCTTTCTGAATTTGGGGGATGCGAAAATGACTTATGGTAAAATTTGATTTCCGCAACTTTGATCTTTGCAATGGCTGTTTGGCATGCGAGATGTGGGATGCGAGAGTGAAATTTTATATGTTTTTGATTCCACAAGTGAAGCTCTCTGCATCGTTTATTTTCTATAGGATGATTCTCCACCATTCGATCTCTCTGTGATTGGGGAAGATAAAGAGTTATACATGGTCTGGATTAGAATGTTAGCAGGGGAAATTCTTGCTTGTGGAGATATTAAAAAAAAAGAATCGGGAATCATCATACGAACGCAGAATCATAGATAGTTAACTCAGGTAGAAGAGTTGGGTCGTGTTCTCTCCTTCATGGCAGGAGGGGACGTGACCGTGTGGTATCCAAGCTACAGGTAGCACCATAGGGCCTAGATGAGCCGAAATCAGTTGTTAAAAAGATAAGAGTACCCTATGATACCAAGTTGTAGTACACTACAGTGTGGTATCAGAGCTGTTGGTTGCAGCATTGGGCCTGGATGAGACGGAAATAAAAGTGGTTACATAGCTGTTGGTTAATAGTTCCAACATATTGTTGGCCGCATACCAGAGAAAAACTACCATGGGCAACGGGTAAGTGATTTTGGTTTTGATTATATCTAACAGTTTTGTTATCTAACACATTTTTGCAGAATTACAGTCACCTTGAGAAAGGGCAGTGTGATTCTGAATAGTTGGTTTGACCATGAGGACAAACAATATGAATGATTATGCACGAGACCCCAATGCACATGAGGAAGATGCTACGGGGGAAAATGTCAGAAATGGAAATTCTGAGACAAATTCTAATGGGAGAAGGTTTCAAGATACTCCCCCAGACTTTGCAGCCACCATGAGAAGCCTCAGGGTGGAGATACAGAGCTACAGAGAAGAAAACAAAAGACTGATTAAGGCTCAGGAGTAGCAGAATCAGCTGAACGTAGCCATATTGCACAGTTTGATGGACATTCATAGAAAGATGAACTCTGGGGACCTGACAGTAAATCCAGAAGGAAGTAAGAACACTGCTAGAGGAAGAAAGCGATCTCATAGTGGGTCATCTAACTCTGAAAAATCCACCGATGGTTCAAGTTTTTCCTCTCACGAGAATAAAAGGAAGAGATCTCCTAGTGGGTCGTCTGACTCTGAAATATCCACTTAAGATTTAGGTTCTTCATCTCACAGGGGTAGGAGGAAGAAGCGTTACCAAAACTGC
Organism: Pseudotsuga menziesii; assembly: GCA_001517045.1. Taxonomy (NCBI): domain Eukaryota; kingdom Viridiplantae; phylum Streptophyta; class Pinopsida; order Pinales; family Pinaceae; genus Pseudotsuga; species Pseudotsuga menziesii. The sequence continues at coordinate 226,736 of LPNX011158054.1, forward strand.
TCATGAGATGAATTCAGGAAGGGAAAGCCGCCTACCTTCAATGGTGAGGTAAATACTGGTCAAGAAACCGAAGCTTGGCTTTTGGGAATAATAAAATATTTCCAAGTCCAAGATTATTATGGAAATATGAAAGCTCGAGTATCCATTTTAAATATGATAGGAAGAGCGTCTATTTGGTGGGAACACTTCAGGAAAGTAAAGAAGATAAATGAAAGGAAGATTGTCTGGAAATAGTTCCATAAATATTTCAAGAAGAAGTACCTTTTTGATTGGTACTACGATGATAAAATCAAAGAATTCCATGAGCTAAGATTGGGACAACAGATTATGGAGGAATATGCAAACAAGTTCTTGGAAATGTTGAGGTATGCTAGGTATACTAAAGATGAGAAGGTAAAAATCCAACATTTTCTGAGTGGACTGTCTCAGTCCTGCAAAGACCGAATCAATTTCTATGAACCTAGAACTCTGGAAGAGGCGATAATAAAAGCTAAGTATTGCTACGAGCAAAGAAAGAGAAAACCTGACTAATAGAAGGTGTGGAAGAACAAGATGAATGAGAAGTCTGATTAGAGGAAGAGAGGTTCCAAACCTCCTAACTTCTAGAATCAACAGAAGAAGCCATTCCAAGCTGAGAAGCATCCAACTAGAGTAGTGGGAGAAAATCCAAGAGAACCGCAACAAAACAAAGATCCTTTCCAGTGTTGGAAATGTGGAGGACCCCATCTATGCAGGTTCTGTCCACTGGAGAATGAGAATGCAAGGCCATGATACAATGTTCAAGAGGCAGAAACAATGGGACAAGTAGAAAGGGTCATACCTAGAATTTATGCAGCACTGGAAGACCGCCAGGCGGATCACCATTCAACGGTGGTTGAAGTTGCAGGTAAGATTGTTGAGAAATCGATTTCTATTTTGATTGAACCTGGTTCTACTCATAGTTATATTCCTCTTAGAGTAGTGGAGGTTTGTGCTCTTAGGAAAGCAAATCATAGAAATTCATGGTTAGTTCAGCTAGCCACTGGAACTAAGAGAAAAATTAATGAAGTGGTGGAGAAATGTCCATTGGTGATGAATGGACATTCTACCACTTGGTTCCTATGATGTTCTCATTGGAATGGATTGGTTAGAATCTCACAAGGTGAATCTTTACTATTATAACAAAACTTTTGAATGCATGGATGGAGAAGGGAACCGAATAGTTGTAAAAGGCATACCAAAGGTAATTTCTGTAAGGCAGATTTCAGCAATGCAATTGAAGAAGTTTTGTAGAAAAGGTTGGCAGTTGTATGCATCCCATATTGAGGAGCCAATAGGGAATGAAACTCTCAAGTTGGAAGACTATCACGTGTTGCAAGAATTCAAAGATGTTTTTCTTGATGAGATTCCAAGGCTTCCTCCAAAGAGAGACATTGATTTCACGATTGAGCTTGTGCTAGGAGAAACACCAGTGTCCAAAGCACCTTACAGAATGAGTACACTAGAAATGTTAGAGCTGAAGATGCAGCTGCAAGAATGGTTGGAGAAAAATTATATTAGGCCGAGTGTGTCTCCTTGGGAAGCACCGGTTCTGTTCGTGAAGAAGAAAGATGGTACACTCAGATTGTGTATTGATTACAGGAAACTAAACAAAGTCATGATGAAGAACAAATATCCCTTGTTGAGAATTATGACCTCTTTGATCAAATGAAAGTTGCAAAGGTATTTTCCAAGATTGACTTGAGGTCTGGTTACCATCAGGTGAGAATCAAGGACGAAGACATTCATAAGACAACCTTCAGAACAAGGTATGGACATTATGAGTTTGTAGTGGTACCATTTGGTCTCACAAATGCACTAGGAACATTTATGTGCCTTATGAATAGTGTCTTCAGTAGGTATTTAGACATGTTTGTTTTTGTTTTCCTTGATGACATTCTTGTTTATTCTAAGAATGAAGAAGAGAATGAAGAACATTTGAGACTAACATTGAAATTGCTCGTAGAACATCAGCTGTATGCAAAGCTGAGCAAGTGTGACTTCTATAAAGATAGAATTCGGTACTTGGGTCACATTATTTCAGAAGAGGATATATCCGTGGACCCTGAAAAGATTGAAGCTATCAAGAATTGGCCCACTCTAAAGAATGTGACAGAGGTAAGATCTTTTGTGGGGCTTGCAGGATACTACATGAGATTCATTGAAGGATTCTCCAAGGTTGCACATGCTATAACTTCTTTGCAAAGGAAGGGAATAAAGTTTGAATGGACCTCGAAGTGTGAAGAAAGTTTCCAACGATTAAAGTATCTTCTCACCAGTGCACCGGTCTTAAAAGTTGCAAACCCAGAGGAATATTTTGTGGTATGTACATATGCATGCAATCAAGGACTTGGAGGAGTCCTTATGCCAGACAACCACATGATATGTTATGAATCCAGAAAGCTAAAGGAGCATGAGATGAATTATGCCACTCCTGATTTGGAATTTGCAGCCATAGTACATGCTCTTAATATGTGGAGGAATTACTTAATGGGAGAAAAAATTGAGTTAAGGACAAACCACTGTGGTCTGAAATATTTGTTTGATCAGCCTACTCTGAACGCTAGGAAAGCTAGATGGCTGGAATTTTTATGTGAGTTTGATTTTGAAATCAGGCACATAAAAGGAAAAGAGAACAAGGTAGCTGATGCACTCAACAGGAAAGTACAAGAAATGCATGTGGCATCTATTAGAATTTTCCAATAAGATTTGAGACAACAAATTATTAACTGTAATGTTGAAGATGAAAGGTATGCACATGTAAAGGATAAATTACAGCAGCAAATCCTTGAAAAGAAGTAAGAAGGTTATAAGTTAGAAGAGGATGGAATTCTTACTTATAAGGGTAGAATGTATATTCCAAATGTGGCAAATTTGAGGGGGTTTGTTATGGATGAAATCTATCAAACTCCATATTTTGGTCACCCAGGATATCAGAAGACAATTGCTACAGTAAGAAAGCAGTACTTTTGGCCAGGCATGAAAAAGGACATGGCTGTATATATTTCGAGATGCATGAAGTGTTAGCAAGTGAAGGTTGAACATCGACACCCAATAGGTTTGTTGCAACCTTTGTCGGTTCCAGAATGGAAATGTGAAGTGATTTCCATGGATTTTATTACAGGATTTCCAATGACTTGGAGACAACATGATTCCATCATGGTTGTGGTGGACAAGTCGACGAAGGCAACACATTTTATACGAGTAAAGTCCACGCATAAGACTGATGATATTGCCAAGATTTTCATGAAAGAAATCTTTAAATTGCATGGATTTACTAAGGAAATAGTCTTTGACAGAGATGTTAATTTCACTTCTAAATTTTGGAAAGGATTGTTTGTAGACTTGGGAACAAATTTGAATTTCAGCCCTGCCTACCATCCCCAGACTGATGGACAAACCGAGAGAGTTAACCAAGTGTTGGAAGACATGATTCACATGTATGTGATGGAAAAACCATCCAAGTGGGAAGACTATTTACACTTGGTAGAATTTTCTTATAACAATGGATAGAAAGAATCCTTAGGGATGAGTCCATATGAATTTTTGTATGGAAGGAGGTGCAGAACACCGGTAACTTGGGATAACCCAGTGAACAGAGTTGTGATCGGTCTAGAATTGCTCAAGGAGATGGAGCAGGAAGTTGTAAAAATAAGATAGAATCTAAAGGTAGCCTAGGACAAATAGAAAAACTATGCATATAAGCATAGGGTGAATAGAGAGTTCAGTATTGGGGATCATGTTTACCTCAGGGTGAAGGCAAAGAAAAGTTCCTTGAAGCTTGGGAGTTGTGCCAATCTGTCTCCTAGATACTGTGGGTCGTTTGAAGTGCTTGAAATAATAGGACCAGTTGCATATAGACTTGCATTTCCTACTAGTACTAGGGCTCATAATGTCTTCCATGTTTCCTTGCTTAATAAATATGTACATGATCCTAACCGTGCAATAAATTGGGATGTGATGCAGGTGGAACCAGAGGGAGAGTTCCAAATCGAGCCTATGCGCATCCTCACCAGGAAGGTCACAATGCTCCAGAACTGAGAAATAGGACAAGTAAAGGAGCAATGGGACCACTACGGTCCTGAAGAGCTACGTGGGATCTGGAGGATGCCATGCGACTGGCACATCCATTTTTGTTCAATTGTGAGGATTGCTAAGGGCAGTACCAACAAAGCATTTTTGTTCAATGTTGTAAAGCATTGAGGATAGTGCCGTTGAAGGGGGAGGGGAATGTAACACCCCGGTTTTGACCCCGTTTACATTTAAATAATACGATGTAAATAATCATGGTGTGGAGCTCAAGGAAAAAGCCCCACCATTGATTTAGTTTTTTTGTTTCGGCGATTAAGATTTAGGCTGATGGTGTTTTTATGCTAGTTGAATGTTATAAGTTTGGACATCATGTTAAATTTGAAATTTTAATTAAAATCCTACAACCAGCTATGTCAATGCAACACAATGAGATGGGGGGATGATTTTTCCTAAGGATAAGGGGGCAATTAGAAGAGTGGGTAGAAATTTGAAATAAGCAGAGCACCATTTCTGGGAAAAATGTTTTTAAATTTTCTTGGGAAAGAAAACACCAAAAGAAAACACCAAAAGAAAACGCCTTCCTTTCCCTCATGTAGTTGTGTTTCACCTTCCCCTCATGATTTTGGACTGTGTTGAATGTTTTGGGCAAGGGGGGGATTTTGGCATTCACACAGCAAGCAAAATCGCTTTGAGTATTGATCCTTCAAGAATTTTCGTATTCTGTGAATTGTTTTCCTTTTTATGATTTTCCTGTATGTTAGTCGTTTGTTGAATGCGAATGTCTATAATCCGATTTGTGTTTTTGAATTGAATGAACAACAAATGATTTCATTTTTGGTAATTGCAATAGTTGGTATGGCTCAAGAAATGCTCATAAATTCATAATTACTTTGTGTGTGTGTATTCCTTGGATTCTGTTATGTTTTGTTAATCCCAGAACTAAGATCGATGTGTGTACATCCTCGTTTGACATCTGAATTGATTTGGGGAATGGAAATGGAGTCTGGATTTGCTTGATAAAACTAGTGTGTGAAGGAACCTCACATACCAATCTAGAGGGATGGTTTTCTTCTTTGCATATCCTGAATAGCACTGGAAGGGAAGGCATTTCCTGAGGGACTGTGTAGTAGAGAAGGGGATGCTTCCTTGTGTTGGCTGTGTAAATGTTTAGAAGTCAGGTTAGATCTGGTGTAGGTGTCCATATATTTCGGATTGAGCTCACTAGCTTAGCAGTCAGTATTTCCACCTCCTTGGTCTCCTGATAAACCCAACTGGAATGATGGCTTTGATGGTAGCCTGATAAAATCATCTGTTGTCTTGGATATGTCTCATGTGAATTTTGGCTAAGTGAAAACCATTGTCTGTGTAGGCCTGATAAACCCAACTGGAAGGATGGCCTGGCTAGTATCCTGATAAACCCATTTGTTGGCTTTGCTAAGTTTTATTGTTTCCTTGGCTATGGGGAATTCTGCTAGTGTTCCGTATTCCTTGGGGAAAACATGCCCAGCTTGGAGGTGGCATTGTTGTTGAGAGATTGATGAGCACATTGGCCTATGGTTGGGTGGAATGTTGCAACGACATAGCTGGTTGTGGGACAAGATTCTGATAAAGATAAGTATTTCTTGTGTTTCAATCCTTGCAACTGTATTTGTTTATAAATGAATATGAATATGATGAATTCTTGAATGGAATGTATTTGATGCAGATGTATATTTATTGAATGATGTATATGTGTATGTAATTTTATTTCAATGAATTTTCTGAATTGTTATGGAGCTAGATCGGTCGGATTCGTGATGGCCTGAATGCTCAAAATCAATTTTAGACTTAGAAATTTTCATTAGCAGATCGAAATTCCGCAGATTTAACCTTTCTGAAACTTCCTTTCACAACTTGCGGGATGCAAGATGTAGGAAATTTCTTTGAAAATTTTGATCCGCGTAGTTTCCTTTTCGCAACTTGGGGGATGCGGGATGCGAAAAAGTCATTTTGTGAAATCTGCTTTCCACAATTTCCTTTTCGCACTTACGGGATGCGAGATGCAGAAAATTTCTTTGGAAATTTTGATCTCTGCATTTTCTTTCCGCAACTTGCGGGATGCGGAAATGTCGTTTGGCGAAATGTGCTTTCCGCAATTTATGGGGTGCGGGATGTGGAAATGACTTATGCTAAATTTTGATTTCCACAACTTTGATTTCCGTAACTTTGATCTCTGCAATGGCCATTCCACATGCGGGATTTATATGTTTCCAATTCCGCAAGTGAAGCTCTCAGCACCGTTGATTTTCTGCGGGATGATTCTCCACCATTCGATTTCTCTGTGATTGGGGAAGATAAAGAGTTATACATGGTTTGGATCAGAATGTTAGCAGGGGAAACTATTGGTTATGTAGATATTAAAAAAAAGAAAAGAATCAAGAATCATATTATGAACGCAGAATCAGAGATAGGTAAGTCAGGTAGAAGATTTGGGTCGCGTTCTCTCCTTTGGGGCGGGAGGGGGCCTGACAATTTTATAGATCACTTGGTCAAACGGTGGGACCTAGTCCCAAGAAGGTAAGCATTAATACAGAGGCTTCTTCTCAATAGAAATCATACATGAGGGATATGAGGCCACATAATTCACCCATGGCGGGGTAGTGCCCACCGAAACACTGGGAATTAACAAAGGATAGAATTGGTTTATAGTTGGGTAAGGAGGGGATCAAAAAATTCCAGCTGATCGATAGTGACAATGCTTTTGTTGATCCGAATTTATGCAGGAATGAAAAATAATACACAAATAACCATAAAAACAAATATGCATCGAAAATAACACTTCATTTCATTAATCAAAGAACTAAAACTTGTTTACATACATAATAGAAATAAACTAGCTAGAGTGCTCGTAGCTTATCTCTGAGAAGAGATGTGGCGGCTGCATTCCTGTGAAATCTATGTTAAAATGAGGCTCGAAGGCCTATATATTATTGAGAACCAATGGAAACCATACAAATCCAAAAACCTAACCCTATGACGTGAAACGCTAGAATATGGGCCCCGTTGGGTAACTTGGTACATCAATTTCCTGGGGTCGTAACTTTGGCATACTACCTCCATTTGATGCACATGATACATCGTTAGAAATATCTATTCAAGGAATACATCCATTAATGACAAATATGAAGTCCAAAACGGACTCATCTTCTCTTGACCATTCGATGCCGAAAAAATGTCATTTAGGGCCTCAAAACGGCTCCAGAAGTTTAGGACCCGAAAACTGCCAAAAATAGTAAATTGTGCTACAATTAAGGAAACTGAAAAACTAAAAGAAACAATGGTGGGGTCCAAGTGGAATAGGCGGGTGGCCACCAATATTTTCCTGGATCATTCATTGTGAGTAAAATACAACACATGAAAAAGCATAGACACCATAGCTTTCATAGCATATACATAATCACTCTTGAGGAGCATATTAAAGTCCAAGGGGTCCTCTATAACCATAAAATCAACTAAGAAGGTATTCCCACCCAAAGTAACATGTGTTTGAATAAGAAATCCCAAAGTTTGACTAGATCTTCTATCAAAGGCTGGCAACAGATTAACAGTCGACATGAGGTTGGGAGATCCCATACCTCTCTAAGAACGCACAGATAAGATACTAACAGAAGCGCCTTCATCTACAATACAATGAGAAATCATGTAGTGTTCAACTTAGACTTTTATCTAAAAAGGTGTAGTTGAAGGAATGGGTGGTTTAGTTAGGCTATCCTAATCAAAGGAAGCAATTTGAGGGCTTGGTGGGGGTTCATTCAAAACAAAGTCAGTGCCCCCTTGTATAGAAAGTTTTGAACTAGAAGTGAATAAACTTGACTAGCAAACAACTCACTTTCCAAAGGAATATTGGGATTGATTGAATATTTCATCAATTCAATCACTTTTCGAAGGAAGAGTGGGATTGACCAGAGATTGCATTGGTTCAACCACTTGATGTATATAACTCTCTGAAGGAAGAGTGGTATTGAACAAAAATTGCATTGGTTCAACCACTTGATCAACCGAAGGTTTAATAAGTTGTTTGGAAACCACAGGTTGTTCAAGAGTAGGACATCTTTGACACTTGAATCACACTCTTCGTACCTCCGCAATAGCAGGGCATTGATGAGTAATTTGATCTCCCTCACACAACTTACAAGGGAGCTTAGGTTTGCATCCTAAATGGTTGGATTTCTCAACGGTGACAACATGCCTTGCATTGGTTGACTATTTTCCCACAACATGACCTTTAGAGGATCGATAGTTGAGTCCAAAATGACTTGCAAAGGCTTGTTGTTTTCCACCAACATGACCTGTAGATGCAGGGTGATTAGGTCCAAATGACTTGCAGAAGTTGGGTAAGTGCCCCCAGCATGACCTGCAGAGGTTGGGTAAGTGCCCCTAGCATGACCTGTAGAGGTTGGGTGGTTAGGTCCAACATGAATTGCAGAGGCTGGATAGGTGCCCCCAGCATGACCTGCAGAGGCTAGGTGGATATGTCCAACATGACTTGCAGAGGTTGGGTGTTTGTCCCCAACATGACCTGTATAGGCTGGGTGAGTAGATCCAACATGACTCGCAAGGGTTGGGTAGGTTCCCCCAACATGACTTGTAGAGGTTGGGTGACTTCCCTCTTGCTTTCATGTCTTCTTCCTACTCTTCCTCCTTTTATTCCTTTTATAATGCAAGTTACTAGTATCATATCTTACACCACATGGGGTAGAAGGAGGAGGAGAGGTTGCTACCGGTTAATGGGAGACATTGTTTTGATGCCCTTGATATAATGTGCTTACTTGAGAATCATCATGAGCATTTAGGACAATTGGAGTGGAAAACAACCAAATTGGTAGCCCAAGGGTGAATCTAGGAAGATTTAGAGTGGCCATCAAAGGAACACCAAAATTTTGAGTAAAAGGAAAAGCACAAGAATCCCCTTGTATGGGGGTCTCTTGGTTGGTGTCCATAGGGGTACTAACCATAGTTTTCGACTCAACAAGAAACGTTTGAGGTTGATTGGAAACCAACAGAACAAAGAGCACACCACTAGAATAAAATCCTAAGTATCTAGACTAGAAAAATAAAGGTACCTTCAAAAGGAGATCCTAGAATGATGAGGGCCCAGAACTAACCAATAAAGGGAGAAGGATAGTTACCCAGGGTCCACAATACACCTCCTTGGGTCTAAGTAATTGAATCACCAAACCGCTTTCCCAAATTGTATGTAAGGGATTTCCTCTCGATCTTGTCCTAGGTATAGTGGAAATAGTATTCCACCATAACCCGTGTAGAGTCCTATAGGTCAAGATACTAAGGATACCAAAATCACAAAGAAGTTCCAACGGAACAATGGTCAATCTAGTCGATGTGCATGGGAAGGGTATCTAAGCCCAAAAATAAAATAGTACCGGGAACCAAATGGGGCCCGAAGGAGGTATTGAGTGAGTCCCTAAACACACAACAACTTTGATGTATGCTCTTCTGAGTATTAGAGTGGTATCCATGCAACTCAATCTCCCATGACCTTGTGCTGGAATCTTATGTGAGAGAAGATTTCTAGTTCACTTCTTTGTGAAATTGGATTTTTTAAACAAAAGGTCACTATGTTTGAGTTTAAACTTTTGGGTAGTTTAAAGATATACCTAACCTAAAACATTGACCCTAGACTAGTGTGTGTCATTCCTAGAAAGAAAATATTACTAATATGTTTTAAATATTAACGTTCTTTTTAAGGGTTGTTGATTACTCAAAGGTAGCAGTAATGAAACTAATGATGTTTTGAATTGGAAGAAGAAACAAGATGACCAATGTGAAAGAGAATAAAAATCCAAAACTTCTACTTCTGTTTTCTTTTCAAAACTGAAAATGGAGGCCACGAAGAAAGATCTCTTTTTGTATTTTCAAAAACAGAGATATGCAATGCACCTAAGACTAAACCCTTTACTAAATGCACATAAAGAAAATACTTGTTCCTTTTTACTTTTTCTTTTTGAATGACAAAGAAAAACAACCTATAAACAAGTGTATTCATATGATGTAAAGAAAAGCATAAGCACTTCTACTATATGTCCACAAAATAGACCCTAGGCTACCCTAAAGTCAGATAATACCTATATTGTGAGGAAGGCTTGCATAAGAGACCAATAAAACCATGTTGGCATAAAGAAGTTAATCAACAAGGATTAAAAATTTACGGATATAAAGGATCCTAAGTTTAAGCTATAATTGCTAACATAGGCTTATCAACACCTTGCACAACAAGGTTGTTGGATTTTTCTCCCTCCTCTAAGGATCCTGACCCAGGTTCAATCCTTTCTGCTCAGCACAACAAAGACCAAGATATTGGCTCGATAGAGCATAGCTTAGTCGGTAGGACCTGCGATGTAGATGTATTCTCACCTGAGATATCTCTCTTGATGGGTAACTGTTGGAACCACATTGTTGCAGTTGTGTGGGGGAATTTCTGGTACCTTAGCCCCTTACCAAGGTTCTCAATGAAGTCTGTGAGTGGATTATTTATTTTCACTGTGAACAGTTAGACCGTGACCTAACTTCTCTTATGCAACTTATTGTATCAACAATCTTTATGCAACATGATCATATTCAACTAATAAAATGCGACTGATATACATCTATTCATTTATAAGAAAATATATAATCATCCATTCAATGCAACATTTATGTAGATAACTCAAAAACATGCATCATTCACACATATACACAGAATATAATGTGGAAACCCATCTTGGAAAAAACCACAAAAGGTGCTCTTCAACTGGCATGAGGAAATATATGCACCTTTCGTCTACGCACTAAGCTGCATACTTTGTTCTAGATATTATTCTTTATCTTTACAAACTCTTCCTTCCTCTCATGCTCTTTGATCTTCTCTCCGCTCTCTTCATACTTATATTTACTAATGATCTACACACAGCTTAGATCGACTCAATGTTTCCTACTCTTATGTACACTTAGCTACAGATTATTCAACTCGTACGCACTCAAAAATACTAACTAAAAAAATACAGAGCTAACAACCGGGAAGATAACAATAGTGAACCCCACAATAAAGAATACGACCCACATACAGCTTGGGTTCCTTCTTTTATCTGAACAAAATAGTCCCTACTCCCCTTAATATCTGAACACTTCACTAGCCGTCGGAAAATATCCTCCAACTAAATTTAGAAAGGATTCTATCAGCCCATCCTTACCCACCAAGTTTGAGTGGGTGTCACATGAAGCAGTGGGTTTTCATCTTGCACCAAATACTTCACTCAGTTATGAGTAAAGTTGACATGAGACCACTTTTACAAACCTTAATGCATCTAGAAATAAAAGTCGACATAAATAAAAATACTAAAATATAAATAAAGAAAATAAAAAATAAAAATTACATATTTGGCTTAAATTAAAAAGAAAAAATTAACTAGCATAGATATATTTTAAACTTAGATTTATCAAAGTAACGGAATCTAAATAGTTAAATATTGTACACCTTAAGAAATTGGATTCCTCTCGGTGCTTGATAGATCTGGTTTTAAAATAGATCTATGCTAGTTAAACTAATTTGAAGTTGTGAGATTTCATTTGTATGTTGTATAATTATCTTATATTCATTTTAGTTTTGAATTTATCATGGAGAGAGAGATAAAGTGTTTGGACATGCAAACCTTTCCCATTAGAAATATACATTATTTTATTTTTTACTTTTTCTTATAAAACAATATTTTAAGTAGTTAAATATATCTTTTAAACTCATTCAATTTAAGAGTTAAATAGATACTTTAATTATTAAGATATCCCTCCCCAAACGACTGGGGATGGGGACTAAATCACTCCATAGTTTCTCTAGTGCACTTGTTGCAAAGGGAATCTAGAGGCTTATCATCCATCACAAGTATCTACATCCCACGACTATCCAAGATTGGATCCACACTAGTCATAAACCAGCCAAGAATGCATCTATCATGTAGAAGGCCTTGATATCATCCTGTGACATTATTGGTGACTGAATATCCCGTGATGTTGGTAATGGCAGATCCATCAGAATTGGATTTAATTCTTAGATAGGTAATCTGAATGAATACAAGCCCCCACCAAATATGTGTGCTTATCTACTTGATAGAGGCATTATTTAACCACTCCCATTTAGTAGACATGGTTGAATGCTGCCTAGATGGGTTTCACAGGGGGTGAAGCCAACATATGGGACAACTACACTCGGAAGTTGAAGGAATATGAGATCCATTTAAATAATCAACACGACTCTATTCTATATACCAAAAATCCCATAGGTGGCTACTATAGGCCTAAGATAGGCTATAAAGTAATCAAGGAGGAGGAGGAGCATCCTAGACCAAAATGGTGGCATTCTGCCATATAGAAAATCCATTGTCCTCTTAAAACATACTTTTCCTATGGCTTACATTAGCTGAGAAAATACTGGTATGGGACCATATATCAAAATTTATGGGAATAGGCCCAAGAAGATGATCCCTCTACCCATCGGTTGAAGAGTCCATACAACACATCTTTATTCATTGCACCTACTTCAAACATATGTGGAATTATGCATCATCGGCATTGGGCTCTATCCTTCATTGGAAGGGACAGGTTTTCGAAGACATCATCAAAGGATGGTTATTCAATCCATCTACTTGTGAGTATCGAGCACTCTACTGCTCCTGATGTGGGGTGCATGGATGGCATGCAATAAGAAGATTTTTCACAATATCTATATTCCTCCACATGTTTATGCTGCAAAAATCCTTGTTACCCTCTGACAATTCCCTTAGAATAAACTTCCTAAGCAATTTATTACCCATCCAACCCCATTGATTGATCTCACTATTCCTTGGTGCTACTTTGACAGAGATGCACAAGGAAGACCCAACTATGGTGCCTCTGGGGAAATGATCTATTTATCAGAATGCCACCATTACACTTCACAACGACTCGATTTGGAATCCAACAACATGGCATATATGAGAGCTATTCTTATGGTCCTCAAACTTGCACTCTTCATTGGATGCAACACTATAAAAGTATTTGGTGATTCCCTTTTTGTGATTGATTGGTTATCACATAATATAGCTCCCAAGAATATCACATTCTCCCACTTGAACGATACTATTAAAGAGATTGACCTTGAACCCATAATTATATAAATCCATCATGCCCATTTAACTAGGGGTTGTATTATCCCAATTTACCACATTAAATAGATACTTTAACTCTTTATTTTTTAATTTTTTACTTGATACTTATTCTTATTCTCTAAAAGTTATTATTAAAACGTAGTGTAAAGTGACAATATCCCTCTCATATTAGGTTGTAAAAGCTGGTGGTCACAACAATTATTTTTGTTATTTATTGGTTGCCATAAACTCTATAAATTCATTAAAAAAATTCAACAATTATTTTTGTTATTTGTAGGTTTTCATAAGCTCTCTAAAATCATAAAGAATTCAGTACATACAAATTACAAAATTTTATTATGTGAGAAAGCATTTAAATTCTTGTTTTCTGTTATTATGTATTTTTTGATAACTACATAGATAATAGTATAAAAAAACACATATTTACATCCCAAATTTTTTTACAATACCTATCTTCCAGAATTCATTTTATCTGAAATTGTAAGCCACCTTTACTAAATGGAAAGTCACACTTGGCTAAGCAAAGTTTTAAAACCCATGACCATATGTAAATGACACCTACAGGAATGTTAGTAGACTCCAATGAAAAAAGAGAAAAGTTTAAATGGTTTTGGATATGGTTGGTTTGTTAAAGCAGATGCAAACTTAATAATGTGCCTATATTTAGTTTTATAATTTTTGTATAAGTTTTAATGTTTTAATTTTTTTAAATACTATTTGCATTTCTTCATTACTACTTTAAATGGAATTCATTATAATAACAAAACTACATTGAAACATACATATTTATTTTGAAAACTTATATACGGAAATCAATATTTAATGAAGTATCATGCATTCCACCTTCTTATATTACGGAGATTACAATACATATGGTAAAAATGTCTAAACTTATTGAAAAGCTATGAGACACTATTTTCTTCTATGGTTTTCTACAATTTGATGTTGTCTATCTGTGTAATTTACCTAAGGGATGAATAGGCACACTAACTCAAGCTGAATATTAAAATTAATGTCCAATTCATCAATCAACAAGAACTATGTGCTAGTAATGAGTTATAATTGATTGAACTGACTTTAATGCACAGAGGGGGCCTTCACAAATTACACAAGGCTAAGAGTTTAGCTCTGCAAGATAAATTATAGGTCTGTAAATATATATCAGATGTACACAAAAATCAAAATTCAGGGAAGACAATCAGAGGAGTGCTTGATCTCAGGAATCTTATGCATAATGTACTGAGACCTTTGAGGTTTCGAGCATCAATGAGGTTGAAGTTCACTTCTAGGATCATGGGAACCCTATTATATGCAAAATTTTTTTTTGATCTCAATAAATTTCAAATCCAGAGGTTTAGGGAGAATTGGAGTATATTTGAGAGTGAATTGGACATTGAGATCATTTGGGACTACACAGCTAGTTCAAATTCTAGGATTTCGAAACACAAGATAAGGCTTACAAATTTTAAAAATAAGGATTGGGATGGCTTCCTTATGATGTTAATTACCTACAAAAACATACATAATCAAAATTGGACAGATAGATTTCTCATGTTAGCAATTATGGAAAAGCTAGTTAAAAATAAAGGCATAAATAGCTAGTCTTAACAAGGAGTCTCTCAAACTTCCTCAGAATCCCTCGGACTTGTAATCAGATCATTATCAAAGGTTGTATACATCATTATATATATAATCATACATTCAAATTAAATTAATAACAACAATTAACAAGTTTCATAATCTCAAAATTGCAAGGAGTCCTCACTCAAGTAATTCTTACAATATAGGAGGAATATCCTTCAATGAGAGAGATAAAAAAGGTACGAGGCTGCCAGATCAGAAACAAAAGAATATGATGAGTCTTATATGACTGATGGTGGCACTAAAACATATTATATCTCTCATAGAAAGTGCACACACATCATTCTACCTCTCATACTAGCTGAAACTTCACTGGAATCCACCTCAATATTACACAACTTCCTGCTTTCGCTTGAAAGGATCGAATCCTTTATAAGATGGTATGATCAGGTATGAAAATTAGGATTCCATAGATGCCCTGGATTCTCTTGAATCACTAGTGAAAACTGTAATAGTTACTATGGGACACATCTCCCACATTTGTCTTGGGCACATCTCCAAGAATTAGAGAAGCATCAAAGCTACTCATTCACAAAACAAGAATGCCAAAAGATGTGAGAGGGGGGTGTGTTATCATTATTTTATAGGAAACATGGATTCTTGGTTGAATTTACTCTTCACGTGGCCAACTTTCCTCAACCAATGCGCCATCATGAGTTGAATTGGAACTTCCCTTCTTTTCCACTGACTTGATTTCCTTCCTTTTAGAAATTGTGCCTGCCTTGCTTTTCTTGAGGTTTCCCTACTTTTCATATTGACATACCTTTCTCTCTTTTGGAAACTGCACTCTCCTTGCTTTCCTAAATTTGCTTGATTTTCATGTTGATATATTTTCCTACACTTTCTTGTTTTGTTCTTGCTTTTCTGACTAACTACTTTATGCTACTTTCTATCTTTTTCTTGGATTCTTGGATATCGCTTTCCATTTGCTCTTGGTTTCCATTTAGGGTGAAAAATCAATGGGTCCACAAGGCCCTAGGCACCACCTTGTCCCCCTAGCAGAACTACTATGTGAACAAATTAAATATATTCAAAATATACAATTAATAAAATATTTCTAATCCTAAGTTTGACAAATTTAAATACTATGGGTAATTACTTTATCAAAATGACCCCTTATTAATTAAATTATTCCACTAGGAATCATGGGGTTCTAAAGGACTATGGGGCTCTCCATGGTGTTATCATAGAGTTTTGATACATTACAATTTTCTCTCTTAGCATCTCCTTAACACCCTCACTAATTTTGCAAGATAGATGGAGACCGTGTGTTCAGGTTTGAAATTTCAACATTTTGGGTTGAATAGCTTTGAAATTTCAACATTTTGGGTTGAATAGCACAACATGTCATCTTGAAACATCGACATTTCAAACTTGAACACAAGGTCTCCATATATATAGAAAAATGAATACATGTGAAAACAAAAATTAAAACCCTTGCTCATGCTCAGGACCAATGGACATCTAATGAGAAAATGAATATTCCTCCCACCCTTCTTTTAATGGGTTTTGATAGCTTGAAATAGGGCTAGGTTTACGGTTTCCAAACCCTCTTGGAAGCTTCATGATTCTTGTAGAATTATTTAGTGGGTTCTCACACATTAGTAACTACCTATATTCAAATTATGAGCTAGCATGGTTGTCACTTCATAGAGAATATTTGGAATGTTACCTTGTTGGGGCCATAACTTTGGATATGAATTCCATATTAGGTGCATGATAGGTTGTTGGTGTTCAAGAAACATGTATTTACACATAGGTTGAATACCTAAGGAAACCACTTACACAAACAAATCAAATATCAGTACAATTGTGTATTACATGGTTAAAAACCTGAAGCTGGGAAATAATGCATAGTCCTAGCCAATGTGACCACTTGAGGAAATAATTAATGCAAAAGGAAAATAATTTAAATATTAATTTCTCATAATCAATCATTAAAAAATAACCCACCATGATTTTTAATTAGAGATCATGGTCCAATAAAGTGTTAAGCGATGGATCAATATAGTTGTTAGTATTGTGGAGAAAATAAACCAGTAAACACTTTACATTTAGAACATAATCATGATCTGTCGAATTAGATAATTACAATGCACACTAAAAAAACACATTTACATAAAGACACATTAAAACAAATTGATCCTAACTAAATCCTTAACGTTTAAACATAGTTACTTATTTCATGAGAATTATGACCTCAAATTGATAACTCTAACCTACAAACCCAATTTGTTTCTTCAACAACACCAAAATCAACCCCTAAATCAAAAGTGGTGCTACCACTAGCACCAAATTTTTTCAAGGTTTAAATTATAACCTTTTGAAACCATGATTTTAAAAACCCATAATGCTGCTAACAAAAACATAAAATTCAACCCTTAAATCAAAAGGTAGTGATACTAGGAGATATGAGCTAGTGATGGAACAGGGTGACCAGTAGTGGAGATAAGTTGATAAGTGGTGAATATAATCGTGGTGTTGGTTGACCCGAATCTTGAAAAAACTAGTTGAAAAAAGTAGTACACAAGAGTACTTTATGTACAAGTAATTATCAATATTTTCATGTTTTTGAAATGATTTTTCAAAAAAAATTCTTCTACATTTTGAAATAAAATGAATATTTGAAATTTGAAATATCATTTTAAGTCACATTAATGTTCAAGTTTTGGTCCCAATAAAAAATACACTAAAACACACTAGGACTAGACAATTTGGAACTCTGTGGCTGGCATGGAATCATTTGGGATTCCCCACACCTAAAAACCAATATGGTAGATATAAAACACACTAAATTATATGTGATAAAAAATCTAGAGAAAAAACGAGTTTAGGAACATGGAGAATTAAGCTGCACCACTACTGGTGTTATCACCCTGTAATGTTCCTATGGTTGTGGTAGGAAGTCACAGGGGTAACCATTTCAAACCAATATTTAGACTGTAGTCTATCCTTACAGTTAGATAAGGATTTCTCTTTGTCACAGGGTTATTCACATATACATTTATCTTTAAACAAGCAGTCAAAAGGCTAGATTCTGATGGGAACAAGGTATTTGTAGATTTTAAAGAAGGTGAAATAGATAGACAAGAAAAACCATTGGGAGATGGAGTCAAAAATTGAAACATTCAAGGACTTACAACAAATAATAACCAACAATAACATTCATAATCTGAGGCAAAATAGGCATCAATTTCAGGAAAATATGTTTGGAGAGATGGCAGACGGAAATGAGAAGAAGCCTGATGTAACAGGAGGCACCTATCTATGGATGAATCTCTCGAAAGCACCTTTAACAGAATAAAAAACAAATGCTAGTAACTGTAATGGAGAATAGAATATGAATTCCAAAACATTTACCAGAAACACATGAACAAATGCATAATCTGATGTAAAGAGCACTTGACAAAGAGCAAATTCCTCACACACAATTGGAGATGCATTGGCAGAAGATACACATACATGAAAATGAAGTTTACAAAGGAAAAATAGACTGAATAGTGAATGCCATGATGAATCTCAAACATTCAAGCTATTATTTCATTAATGCTTCCAAGAAAATGATAGAGCTACAAAACCAAAGTGCTGAGGTTTCTGAATGAAAGTTTCGACCCTTTCTTCCTCTTTCGAGGGAATATTTATAGTGTAAATAGGAGCCTGAGACCAACCTCAAAACATATCTAAATATAGTTAAACAAAATCAGGAATAAAACCCACACACATAAAATCCTACAGACTATGATCTGGTAGATTCATTATGATCACAAAATCAAAACAGGAAAGAAAGATGGGACGCGCATGATGGACAAAAATGGGAAATTGAACCCCTGGAAATCACACTTGCAAGATGAAAATGATGGCTCAAAGCACCTTTGATGGTCTGTAGCAACTATTATCCTTCTGTGCATCTTTAACCAATGAAATCGTCGTGGACCGTTGATCTTTTAGGCAAAAAAAGGATCTGGAAGCACATGTCTGAACTTACACGCTTTGTAAAATTTCACAGATTTTCCCCATGACTTTCTCTGTGCTAGTTAGATCAGCAAAATTGTTTCGACCGTGGATCTAGATAAAGCCTTGATCTAAGCTGTCAAAACCTGCACGTCGTACCCAATTTCAGTGATTGCGAAAGTTGATTCATCCTTGCATGTTGAACTAGCGAAATTTTTCTCCAGCATTCTCCTTTTATCTTACCTCACCATCAATCGCGGTCATTGAAACCTGCATAACTTTAAGCCATTTCATAAATATGGAAGCTACTTATCTTGTGCGCATGTTGCATTTTTCCATAGTGTCGATCTTCACCATAAACTTTCCCAGCTGTTGATATGAGATCAAGATGTTGGCTAGCAGAAAGCAAAAATTAGGAATCATGATTCTAATTCTCCATATCAAACTTCATTTCCCTTTTCTCCCTTTTTTCTTTTTGCACCATTGATTTGGGAGGAAACGATCTAAGCCATGGATTTGGCGAACTGCGAAAGACGAAAATCGTGATTTGAACTTTCTGTGAAGTTTGATTTTGATATTTCCGCTCTCGGATTTTTGCCTCTACCCTTTCTTTTCACACTGTCAATTTTTGCTGGATCTCTATGAACCGTAGATCTTGCGGATCACAGAAAATGGAAGTCGGGTTTTCCAATTTTGCAACCCAGAAATTTATCCTTTCTGCTTTTGCCTTTCGACTCCCACATTTTTCTTTCTGCATCGTTGATCTGTGCAAGAATTTTCCTGAGCGTTGGATATGGCGGATTATAGAATTCAAGACTTCAACCTTTCACTACCAAATTCTTTGTATTTCCATTTTTTTGATTTCTTCCCTTTCTGTTCTTTTTCGAGTTGTTGATCCTTGGCGAGAGCACTCTAGACCGTCAATCTGGCGGATTGCAGAAGGTGGAAACTCAACCTTTTATGAGAAAATTCTTATGTTTATGATTTCCACCTTTCTCCTCCTTTCCGAACCATTGATCATGGGCAGAAGCGTTATGAGCCATCCATCCTATAGATCGCGAAAAGCGGAAGTTTTAACCATTTTACAGCCAAAATCTTATGCTTCCTACTTCCGATCTCCACCCCTCTGCACTTTTCTAGACCTTTGATATTTGTGGACATGCTCTGGACCATTAGATCTGGCGAATCGTGGAATGTGGAAGCTCAACCTATTATACCTAGAAACTTTGGGTTTTTGTTTTCTTCCCTTTACACCCTTCCACACCGTTGATCTTAGGCGGATATGTTTCGAGCCATCGGATGCCATATATTGCAAGGCGAAAGTTGGTATTCCACTTTCATAACCAAACTTTTACCTCTTCCACACTTCTGCTCCCGATTTTCCTTTGGAAAAAATGATTTTTTGCCTTTGATCTCTTTTGCGGGTTGGATACCCTTAGGCGAAGATGTTCTGAGCCATCAGATCCCATATCATGGAAAGAAGGAAGTTGGGATTCCACTTTCATAATCAAACTTTTACCTCTTCCACACTTTTGCTCCTGATTTTCCTTTGGGAGAAATGATTTTTGGCCTTTGATCTCTTTTGCGGGTTGGATCCCCACCGTCCATTCTTTCCTAGACTTTATCCTTGATCATATTTTTCATACTTAGGCACATTTCCAGGTCGTTCCAAAGGATTTATTACTATTTCAACCTCCAGGGTTAGGGATAATCCTCCCAATTTTTACACCGAAATCTTGTCCTCTTGATCCATGTGTCAACCCTTTTGCTAATCGCCAAATTTCTCTTTGCTAAAGTTGATTGATATTGAGGTTGTCTCTGCTTTTTTTTCCCTCTTTAGGAAGGACATAGCTCTTTCCCTTCATGCTAGAAGTGTTGAAGCCGCTCTTCCACCTAAATAAAGGTGCACCAACACTCTTTTTCTTCATGCTATAAGCGTCGACGATGCTCTTTTCCTTCCTGCGAAGTGCACCGATGTTGTTTTGAGGGAAAAATGAAGTTTTGAGACCCTTCTCAAAGGTGGATGAGGTGGAGGTCTATCCCTATGGTTCCTAACCTATGGGAAAGATCCCCTAGAACCCTCTTCCTAATCCTCAACCTATTTTATCCTTTTAGACTTATAAATTAAACCCTCTCTCCATTATGAAGGGAGGAAGGACTATGATACTATTACACTGGTGGAATTTCTAGGTGATCCCTATCATCCTTTGGGAGGCTATTATCTTGCTTTGGAGGATTCGACTTGGATTGTTGGATGGAAGGTTGCAACATTAAGGCTAGGTTGTGACACTCCTTTTGTATAATTCTATGTATCTCCTTGATTACATTAATACAAATCCATTTCATTAAACATTGTTGTGTTGATGATGTTTAGAGATTTTTTCCTTAAATGTTAGCTTACATCAATTCATGTTTAGATACACATGTACTGTTTGCTTGTTTCCACTTGTTTTACATGGTTTTGCAGCTGGAGATCTGAAGGCTCTAGAGCTTGGATCAATAAAAAGAGAAGAGGATTTGCATATTTCAGGTAAGTGATCTATCTGTTAACTTGCATTTCTATTTAATATAGGAAACTAGATTGTATTATGTACTTGATTTGTTCTAGATCCACTTGGACTAGGGAGATCTAGCTTGAGTCCGCTTTAGTAGATTTATCTGATAACACCAAGCAACCTCAAACCCCCTTCTATGTGCCTCTGGGACATAAGACATGAAAAGTTTTTGACCATATCCCTCATTTTTCATTGGTTTGGATATTTGAAGGGGAATTATTGCAGATGCCTTGTGTAGAAATATTCAAAATTTAGCACAAGTGCTACCAACTGGTAAAAAAGATGCATCGCCAATGGCTCCTATCCCCTAGTTGCACTTTTTTTAATGGTTAAATTTTTTTTTTTTTAATCCAAGGCCTTAACAACTAGGGTCATTGCAACAAAAAATGTAAACTAAACCTTCAACTTGAAAAGTGATGCTGCCAATGTCAAATACCACTAGAATAGTTGATTTTGATGGGCTTCATTCTACAGAGTGACCTGAGTTCAAACCCCACAAGGTAGTCAAGGAGACACTTAAAATTCCACCATTGCTATGGGTTGAGGTGGCCCAAACCGAGTGCGATCCCTAGATGATTTTGACAGTTTAGATTCCCATAGGTTGCAGTTTCTTAAACCACATGCTAGTTCCGCCATTCGCAATAAAACTAGCAAAAAAAGTGACTTTACCAATAACACTTCTTTTATTTAATAGATTAAAATTGCAACATTTTAGAATCAAAACCTAAAAGCAAAATTATTACAAACAAAACCATAAAAGAAAACTTCTAATTATTATAGCAATACCACTAATACCAATATATTTCTAGCCCACTTGATTGAAAGCCCTAAAAATGTATCCATGAGGAAAATATGTTATAGGGGAGACAATAGTGGTAGTAAATCATAACTTCCATGATTCAAAATGAAGATGCTTAATAAATGAATAAGTAAATAACTTCTTTTTTTGGAGTGAAATGTGGTTAAATTTTACCAAATTTTTAACTTAGGATGTTGATTATGAGAATCACCCATCATGTTTGAAATATAAAGATATTTTGCTAAATTTTGTCCAAAATCGATCAAATTTGGGAACATTCCAGTCCATGAATGGATGGGTTAATTCCTATATTGTCGTCTTCTATTCATGCCTTGTGAAATTTGGCTATGAAGACATAGACATGTAGAATAATATTTGTGTTATTGTTAAAATGTTACAATGGTCATTAGGGCCAATGAATGCAATTCATGACATGTCTAAGTGTTTCAAATCTAGATAAATTATTAGGCTCCACATAGTGTATCATCACTTTAATGATTTTTAGTTTTTCATTCTAGATAAATTATTAGGCTCCACATAGTGTATCATCACTTTAGTGACTTTTAGTTTTTCATTCGAAGCCACTAGTAGGATTAGTGCTATGGTAAGTTAAATTTAAGGAAGTAAGATAAATTATTAGGCTCTACATTGTGTATCACCACTTTAATGATTTTTGGGTTTTCATTCAAAGCCATTAGTAAGGATTAGTGCTATGGTAAGTTAAATTCAAGGATGCAATATTACGTTAAATTCAAGGAAGCAATATTAATGTCTTAACATATAAATCGTAATTTTTAGGTTTTAAAATGAGGAAACAATTTTAATTATTTATAAGTTAAGTTGAATTTATATTTATTTTTGTCAAGGGTATAAATCTAATATTTATAGGTTTAATAGTGATTGTTTATTAGTGATATTGAAAGCATACATTTTGCATGTTGGAAACTAGACACACCGATATTTATGATCATGTAATTCTCATTAAAAAACATGGAGCCAAATTAAGTAAATTATTGACTTATAATTTCATTGTTAGAAAGATAACATTTTACAAAAAAAAATTGAATGGAGAGATTGTAAACGCTTATCAAAAATCACAAGCACCAATTAATTATTGTATCTAGATACATTTCAAGTGAAGGATATTATGCTTTCGATTTTTTCTTAGGTTTAGATAAAATTTACAAAATTATAGATATAAAAACATATCTAAGGATTTAACATTTTTAATTTATGTTTATTTACATTATTTTGTTTAATTATTTTTCTTTATTTGTTGATTAGGTACAATACTATCATGTTGCTTACAAACAAGAATAAATTGCATATCTATTGAAAATAATATACGCTATAATGTAATTTTATTAAGTAGAGGATTAATGTTGTTAAAGGTCTTCTAGATGAAATACAAGAAGTTGGCTCAAAGAAATGAAATTTTAGTGCGTCAAATGTGACAAAAATGTCAAAAGAGCCTCAATCACCATTGAAAGGACTCTCTGAAAGGATCACTTTGGAAAAATTGTAGACATACTTTGGAAAAATTGTAGACATAGAATATCTAATGAAAGAGAATCATGTCCAAGAAGAAAAATAAGCCTTGAAAATAAATATATACCTATTAAAAATGATAAATTTGGCATATTCAATAATATTAATTATTGAATATTAATATTAAAGTAATTAATTAATTCCTTACAAGATCTCCTTAAAGAACATATTCACTTTGACATATTATCCATTCATTATAGTTATAATGTTTTGGATTTAAATGTTTTACATTAAGAATACATTTCTATATATTATTATTTTATGGGGTGTTAAAAATTTTTAGCTTTGGTTTTTATGTGAATCATTATTTTAGAGAAAATAAAATTATTTTTGTCATTTTTATACATGAAATCAAAATATATTATTACCTTTTTTCTTCTTCTTTATTTTTAATTTTGACCATGAAAATACTTTAAGTGCTATTATTTGCTAAATCTATCACTATGCATTGAAGAAACACAAAAATGTTAAAAACAATATTTTAATTATAATTTATAGTTTATAATATATAACATACTATATTAATTTAGAATATACATTACATAAGGAAATGAAAAATTAAAAGAATAAATGACAATTTTTTCTGTTAATGTTAAAAAGCACCCCTCCATGTTGGGTGTAGTCCCAACCCAGGCCTTGTGGCATGCCAATGATCGAAGTAAGGGGTGATTCGAATGGACAACCACCTGGTGGGAGGTTGTTGTTAAGGAATTGATCCTATGGCTGGGGTTGAGGCCACCAACATACTAGGGGTATACAAACTGATATATAATTCTCTGCAAGTATGAATTTAAACAAGATTTCAAGGTTTAGGAGGGTTCATACCTTATGCACTGAAGGTTAATCCAATATTTCTCTTTATCCCTCTTCTTGCTATCCAACCAAGGGTGCTGCAAAACAGCTTCAAACCTTCCTCAAACCAGTTTGAACGCATATAGAACAATGATATTCAAGATAACATGAAACCCTAATATGATAATCATTAACATATGATCATAAATTGAGATATAAACAATGATTTGGAAAGGGAAGAACAACAAATATTTATTATTCAATGGAATAAGTACAAGATATACATTCTCCTCATGCAAGGCACCTCATGAAACCTTTGATCTAGATCTCCTGCTTCTCTCCTCTAAGAATCCCAACCTCCAAGCTCTGTAGCAAGGGTATATGACATCTAGGGCATAGTTGAGGGAGATGAGAGTATAAAATTCACCAGCATAACAATACCAAAGGCTAAGTCCCTTTCATGGTCCCCTCTCCCTCTCATATATAATAATTTGAAGAGTTAGGGTTGAGGAGGATCAATTACAACTAAGGAGGCAGTTCCAAAACCACCCAAACCACCCAAAATTTGAGAATTATATATATTTTTGACCATTTCTGAGGGTGTACATGGGTACAACACTGACAACATGCATATGTTAAGTGAAAAAACGTAGGTTTCGCACTGACAACTCATGTATGAGTCAAAAGGGGATTTTTTTAGGTTATTTCCAAGAGTTTTCAGGAGTTGGTCTGGTGTAGAGAGTTGTTCCTTAGTATGTTACCTTTCCAATGGTCTAGATGTTAGTAGGAATTCTGAACTAGTGCAGACACTGCTTGTTCCCCTGCAATGTAAGACACAACTACAGAACAAAAAGACACAGCAACATATCCTTTCATTGAATAATTAAATCAATTAACATAAAACACATTATACCTCCAACTTGGATCCATTTATCTTCTCTCCAGAAAGTCCTTGTAGCGGTTCAATATCTGCAAAAGAGATCACAAGACAAACAAAAAGGATGAGAGCATCATGATAACTGACTATCCATATTGGTGATCAAGGAATCCAATAATATTTATTACAAACACTACAATCAAATATAGGAAAGGGAAATGCCTTTGTATTAATATATGGATGAGAAAGAAGTACAACCAAAAGCCTTGATGTCGATGGCTTCTGTCTCAATCAAGAATGTCTACAATCTCCTATGACCATGAAGACCTCTCCAAACATAAGCTACCCCTACTTTGCCTCTGATTCAGACTTCAAACTAGAAGCATAAGGATGCTTTTTCTGGCCTCAACCACTCTCCTCATGAAGGCTTCATTTATAGGCCTAGAACCCATGGTATTACTTGACAAAAGGATAGAATGAGATCCCTATAGGTGAGGGAGCTGAATTCCACCTCTCCCAGGCATATAGGAACTAATTCCACGAAGGATTTCGTAAAAAATCTTCAAGAAACATCTTATTCTCCTTTTTACCGACCACCGACTCTTTTAGCCAAACTGAGAGGAGCGTCGACCTAGGGTTTTTTCCAAAAAACAGGGAAAACAACGCCTTTTGCTCAACTGAGGCAAGTTTCTCCGACGCTCTATGCAAAATACAGGGGAGCGCTGTCCCTTCTAGGTCAAGGAAAAAAATGCTCAAGGTGACCCAGACCAGGCTTTTTGGGAAGTTAACAGGAAACATGAAATTCTTCTGAAGGATGAAAAGCAGTGTGATATTTTCAGATGCAACAAAATGCCCCCCAAAGTATGAAGCTAGAAGAAGGTGATAGGTGAAATAGTTTGTAAATTTTTTCATCTGATACAAAGGCAAAGAGATATAGACTCATATAGGACCAGTAACTGACTTTATCCAACCCAATCATAACTGCGGACCGATACACTGCAGATCTATGATGATGACCATGTCATGGATACTAATGATACACTGTAGATCCATGAATAACTGCTATAAGAAGTAGGACATAGCTATGATATATACAAAGTAGATCTATGCCTCTCAATGTCAGATATAGAACACAGCCACCAAACATACAATGTGGATCCGTGTCATGACTATGAATGATCTCCAAACGCAACCTGAGCATAGACAATAATGATGTTAGCCTAACCATTCAGGGTCTTCATTTCGATCTCCAAACGATACGAATATAACCATCTGATTACAATGTCTTGATGTTGAACATGGTAGAGACCACTTGATTACCAGTCAATAATGTAAACTGTTAACAAGTGCGAGGGTAATCATCATTGATGTCAATGATCCCCAAGGTATCACAGTACATACCATCGAATGTGAATGAAGGACTTGAAGTCAAACACTTGATGAGATATTTCAATCAAGAGTCAATGATGTAAACTCATGTTGAAAGCGAGGTAACTTGGCATTGAAGCATGCAGGCCCAAGGTACTATTTAGGTTTCTAGGTCTAATTCCTGGATAATGATTTGAAGTCGACAGGAATAGACTTGTCACAGGAGGGCCATGATGATTCCCACATCAGTGACACAAAACTAGGAACAAAAGTTGATTTGAAGTAACGGACTGACTCAGATAATGACTGAATCTTAAGGACAATCGAAGTTACTGATGAGTTATGATTAGGAGAGACATCCTTTGAACAATTTGACAACACGACACATGACTTGGCAACTTTGACTTAAACGAGAATAGAACCAGGTGTAATGCAAGGAATTTGATAAAGAATTCTTTGAATTGACTCAAAGGAGTTAGGTGACTCACAAAAGTGGATCGACTCAGAGACAAGATGAAAACCCAACTGTTCAGATATGAAAATGTAGACAGGTGCCATGTTCAAAGGTGGAATGTAGAGTACTTCCATATAAACAAACGAAAACCATTCCCCTTTCATTTAATTTCCCCACCTCGAAAGGTGAGTGCCTCTTTTCATTTTTATGAGTCCAAAGAGGGTAACAAACACTCGTTGAAGCTCATCAAGTGATGAGTCCACTCTCATATTTTTCACGAACTTGAGAAAGGAAGGGTTCGTTCCCAAATAGGGTCTTTCATCGTGTAATTTTGTGAGTCCGATGAAATCAAACTCATTTGTCATTTCATGTTTAGAGAGTTTGAAATGATTAAGAAGACTCCAAAAGGTCCTTTTTCGTAAATAAGCCCAGTCAGTCCGAAAAAGAGATAACCTACCCCCGACTAGTCGACCGTTTTGATTATTTTACAAGCGTGAATGCAACAAGTTTTCTTGGTAATCTTTTTTTTGTTTTGAGGAGATTGAAAAGAGCTTAAATATAACTCCTGAACCAGGTTCCTTTGTTATAATCCATTTTTTATGAGTCTGAAAAAGCGAAAAAAGTATAGTTGAAACCTTTCTACTAGAATTTTAATGAGCATGTAAAAAGTGTGAACAACGCTTAGTACTTTTTCAGTTTTGTTCTAAGCTCGAAAAAAGACAAAAATAGGTTGAAATGTAACCATGACCCAATATCCACCTAAAAAAACTCAAAAAACACTATCAAAAGTCATTTTTCAAAACTATAGAAAGTAAAAAATAAAAACCCACTTTTACCAAAATGATTTGGATTTCAAAATAAAATAAATTACAATATATTTTTGAAAATCCAAACTTTCTATAAATGGGAAGGGTAGGTAAGTTATTTTTACCACTTGTTTTTTACCATTTTGTGAGTTTTGGAAGCTAGCTTACATAGCAAGAGTTCCTCCGGAGGTTTGGCAAGGGCATTCCACTTCATTGTTGCTTCATTATCCATAGAAGAGGTAATAATTTGGTCCTTCCCCTTTTCATGTTCAATAAATTTCATTTTCTTCTTTTGCATCATTTAATTTCAAGTCCCTAAAATGTTTTAAAATGTTTTAAAAGAGAAACATAGAGGTAGATTTTCTTTTGCAAAGATAGGATAGGGTATTTTCCATCCCCATAAATATTTTAAGCCATAGCAGAGGGAAACATTTCTTCTTTTTTAGGGTTTTTGGCCGTCGGTATGCGTCCCCAACGACGCTCTGTCATGCTTGGAAAAGAGAATTGACGACACTCTGTCCACAGTAGACAGGTGCTCGATGCTCTGCACGCCAAAGGAAAGAGTGCCGTGGTGCTCTGTGCAAAAAATCTAGTAGCGCCGTAAGAAAAAGGAAAAGAAAAATAAAACCCTAGACCATCTCAAAAGATAATTTTTCATGTTTCTAATCTTGCTTTTTAATTTATAACATCATTTATGTTTCTTTATTTTTCTATGATATGCTTACTAATCATGAATTTTACATGTCACAGGTTCATCATGGTAATTTGGAAAGAAAGGGAGCATGAAGTCCCAGACACCCAGGCGGTGAATGACCCAACCACCATTGAGGCTTTACAGAACTGTGGGCTTCTTAAGTATTTCTAGATCCCAAGAATGAAATCACATGTCTAGCTGCTGGATTACATCATAAACATGTGGGATCATGACCAAGAGAATTTTGTGGTAGGAGTCCACATCCTGCCTATAGAGATCGAGGACATTTTTTTTTGACTGGCTTATCTATGAGAGGAATCCCTGTGGTTCTATCTGGAGCACGAAGGGGAGAAGGCTCCTTGGATGATATCATCAATCAACATTGCTCATTGGGTATAGAGTCCCAATCGGGAAAGCTAAAGATCAATTCTCTAGTGGATCTCCCCTTGAGAATAGTAGTATATACCATTGGTGTTATAGCTGATTTTACCACACATGGTGAATCACACTTTTATGGCCTTCCCTGTTCCTCTGCAGACTCCTTAGACCCCATGGACCATTTTTGTACCTTTGATGTTTCCAATATCATCCCTAAAAACAAGCAATAATTTCCATATGTGATTTTTAAACCCTTTCTCACGTATATACGCAGGTTTGACCCTTAAAACTGTGTACATCGGGATGTGTGCAAAAGGCCAAATGATTTTCCAGTTTTCCTTGATGTGGATCCGAGTCACTTGTTTCTTGACCTTCCATATGCCTTGAGATCGCTCAGACTTGACCTTCCATTACCCCATTGAAGAGCTATATAAGGAACCCTTTGGACACATTGAAGGGAGAGGAATTGAAGAGCAAGAAAACTATAGTCCATTGATGCTGGAGCTTATACGTGAGTTTGCATCCCTTTGTCCCTTGGAACACTTTGTGTTCTTCCCAAGATTTCCTTTTTCTTGTGAGCTTGCTATCAAGAGATGGAGGATTGAAGTGGTGGATGCCCAAGTGGGGGACTTAGTTTCTCCGATTCGCAGACGTGCCGACGGAGGTTGTCACTATTGTAATCTCTGTTTTATATCAATAGAAATATCTTTTCCTGTCCAATAATGTGTATTTAAATGAGTATTTGATCCATGGATGCTTTTGAATGCTTATATGTTATTGATTATATATTCTAGAGTAGGTCTAACACAATTTTATATAGCATACTTGTCTTGTTTGCTGAGTGTTGAGATAGCAATTTATCAATACAAGCTGGAGTTGGAAAGCTCAATGAAGATCTACATCAACCGTCTGGAATAAGGTACGAATCGAGATCCTTTAGTGTTAGATATTTGGTTTCTCTTGCATATAGGAAAGGATTGATTTCTAGAGTCAAGCTATCTATTGTGGTACCCCAAGCCATAGGAATTTCTCTCCATAACGATTGGCAAGGTGGCAGGAACTAGGGCTGCCCACCTTACTAGCACATTTCACATGCTATATTCCTTGCAGTGCATGGAGCCCACTATCTTTAACTAGTGTGAAGGCATGTTGGTGTGTCTGAAGAGTCAACTAAGCAAGTGAAAAAGAGGGACACTGAAGTAGTTTGGTTACGGAGTAGTGGCGGTGTCTTTCATCTTACAGCGGGCACCTCACATGAGGCCCCAGATGACTATTACCAGACTGGATCCTGAATATCCGAGGATGGTTGCATGGGTGACAACTATGCCTCGCCTCGGAGGTGGAGGAACTAAATTCACTTATGGTTCTGGGTTATTTTGTTGGTTGAGAAACCAACTACTTATGGTGGAAGACTATGCCTATGAGGGGGAAGACTTCCGAAATGACTCAGAGCTAGTCTTACTTGAGGGGGGAGTGTGGGATGACCGAGGTAAGAAGACATTATCCACTTATGTTTTTTTGAAATTTTATATTTATTTCATTTTTTATTTTCTTTAGTACTGAGATAAAAATGTTTTTCATGCAGACATTGGGTTTGTCCACCCAGTTGGGATGTCACCTATTGCTAGGCGAGCAGGTACCCAGGATATGATGGTGTACCACTCTGAGTTGAGGAAGAGATTGGAGATCTTGAGGAGAACCTGTAGCACTTGACTGTGGGTATCCTTGACATGACCACCATTGAGGTTCCCAGGCGTTATCACCACCATACCACAGGTGTCTCCGGATGATTCTCCAGACTACTTCGCATAGTGGCCCAGGCCATTGCGTGCTACCATGAGCACCAGGAGGATTAGTCTGCCTTGATTATTAGTTTTTGTATATGTATTACTGAAAGCTTTGAAGCTTCATATTTTTCCCTATGTACATGTATTCTGAACTTTTTATGGTCCTGAACGGGCACTGAAAATTAGAGATGCTTTAGCCCAAATTTTGTATCTCAGTGCTACAAATTATATATATATATATATATATATATATATATATATATATGACATAAATTTTATATTTACAGTTGTGTGTGGAATGATTTATATACTTCTGAATTCAAACATGTATTTATGTTTTCAAATGGAATTTTAAGTATGAGCAATACGACAATCCAAGACATAGTTAGCAAGGGAATCTGCCACAACATTTAAGTGTCTTGGGATGTGATGATATGTAACTTGCTCAAAAGACCTCTCTAACAACCTAACTCTTCAAAAAGTACGAAGAAGCATGGGATTTTGAATGGTGTAGACTCGGTTAAGCTACTGGACAACTAGTTCAGAGTCTAAGTAAACCCTAATTTCCATTACATCATTAGCTAGGTCTTACATCAGAAATATTATCACGACGTGATATTCTACCAGATTGTTGGTGGAGGGAGCTAAAAGAATACCCCCTGAACTCATCAACTCACTTGTAGGAGAGTACATTACCCAAGATGCTGATGAAAGGTTAAGAGTATATCGATGAGCAGCATCAGCAAAACCAATGAAGGAAGTCATCTGTCCATCAGAAAAAAGACATGCATAAGTGGGGTTTTATGAAAAAACAAATTTTAAATCACACAAAAGACACACCTCTCAAAGCTTAAGACACACAACAAACTATAAACAATATTTACAAAGACTCTACGCTAGATGACCTAGGCATAGTATCTTCTGAGGTAGAGCCCATTCCAAGGCACTCCCAAAGGTATCCCATTGTAATCAACCAATTCATATTCCCCATTTTATAAAACATGACCGGTCCCATGCCGCATAGACTCAAATTTCCCTGCCCCCAGTTTTTCATGCTTCTGGTCATAGGTCAAAATCAGATCTCCTTCATTGAAGGAACGAGGTTGGACAGTCCTGTCATATTGGATTTTCATTCTCCATTTATGTGCCTCATTAGTTAAGGGAACATCACGTCGAGTTTCATCAAGTTTGTTCAGATACAGGAATCTTTCTTCATCTATAGTGGTATTGGGTAATAATTCCACAAGAAGTTTTAAATAAGGGATCTCACATTCTATCGGGAGAGTAGCTTCCAGTCCATATACTATTTGGAAAGGTGTAAAACTGATGGAAGTTTTGATAGTAGTCCTATAGGCCCAGAGTGTAGAGAAGAGCTGTAAATGCTAGTTTGACTTGGCTTGCCCTACCATCTGCTAAAGCATTGTTTTTAATACTTTTTTTATAGCCTCAACCTAGCCATTGACCCGAGGATAGTATGGTGTAGAGTTATCATGACGAAACCCTAATTTTACACTAAGCTCTGCCATCATCTTGTTTTGAAAATGTGACCCATGGTCAGTGACAATGGCCCTAGGAATCCCAAATATAGCAATGATATGATTGAATAAGAATAGTGCAGCAGTCTTGCTATCTTCGGTATATGTGGGCATTTCCTCAGCCCATTTTGTAAAATAGTCCATAGCCACAATAATGTCGCCATGACCCCCAGCTAAGGTAGGTCTACAGTGCATGAAGTCTATGCCCCATTTTGCACAGGGGCCAACTGCTACAACAGGATGAAGAGGATTTGGATGTGTGCATTTCTTAGGAGTAAAAATTTGACATGGTGGCAATTTCTTGACTATTTCAATATAATCTTTGAAAATAGAAGGCCAGAAATACCTGACACGCAAGATTTTCTGGGCAGTAGACAACCCAGAGAGATGACCGCCACAAGCTCCATCATGGCAATAATTCAGAACGATCTCATCCTCTTCATGTGTAAGGAAATGCCGTAAGATAGAGTCAACACCACGACAATATAGGGTATCATTCATAATGAGATAGATTTTGGCCTGGTGGTGAATGCGATGACGTTCATCTCAAGAGGTAGTAGGCTGGTATTGTAAGGTCTGGAGATACAAAATGATATCTCCGTACCATGGATCAGTCCTGCTAATGAGAAATAATGATTCATTAGGCAATGAATCAGAGGGCTCTGTAGTCTCAGTAGTATGGGGAACGTCACATATAAGCTTTGCAAAAATGAAGGACTTCTTAGAAGTACTTTTGGCAAATTCTAGCTCAAAATCTTGGAGAATCATGATCCAATGTGAGTATTTTCCCCCAAGAACTTGAGGTGTAAGAATGTAGTACATGGGGTTGGAATCTGCGTAAATAGTGGTGGCATGGAGCAAAATATAATGACGAAACTTCTGGACCGTGATGACTGTGGCCAGAGCAAGCTTCTCCGCATGTGAGTATCGAGTTTCAGAGTTGAGAAGACTCTTACTAGTGTATTAAATCACATGTTCTTGGTCCTATTCATCTGTTTGAGCAAGGACCATGCCTATAGTAGAAAAGGATGCAGCCACATACAAGGAATAATCCTTAGCATAATTAGGTGGTTGCAACATTGGTGCATGGGTAAGTGCATGTTTAAGATTATCAAATGCGTGTTGTGTGAAATCATCCTAGACAATAGGGGTATCTTTCTTGAGCAACCTCATGAAACCATGTGTCCTTTCTGCATAATTGTAGACGGAATGACGTATAAAGTTTTCCTTCCCTTGCAAACTTTGGAGTTTAGTTACGTTCGTGGGAGCAGGTAGGGCTAAGATTGCTTCAATTTTCAAGGGATCTATGTAGATGCCATCTTTGGAAACAATAAAACCAAGAAGTCAACCAAATTCTACACAAAAAACACATTTATGGGGATTTAGACGAATATTAAAATGATGACATCAAAGAAACACAGCTCTCAGATGATCAACATGAATATCCTGCCACTTGGAATGAGCAGGAAGGTCGTCAAGATAGGGTTCCACAACATGTTTAATGTCATGAAAAGCGTAGGACATGGCACGTTGGAATGTTGCGCTAGCATTCTTTAAACTGAAAGGGATTTTACGGTAAGAAAAAGTTCCCCAAGGGAAAATGAGTGTCGTCTTATGTTGATCTGACGGGATAATCTCAATCTGATTATAGCCGAAGAAGCCATCTATAAAGGAAAAAATAACGCTTTTGACATAGTTATCGATTATCTGATCGATATAGGGAGTGGGAAAGTTGTCTTTTGGATAAGCTCGATTCAAATCCCTAAAATTGATACATACCCTAATAGTACCCTATTTTTTGTTCACAGGGACTATGTTGGACACCCAGTCAGTTAATGGTACAGGGTAAATGAAACCAGCCCTGAGGAGTTTCTCAACTTCTTTAATAGCGGTTGCTTTTCTTGGATGGACCTGTTGTAGTTTATGACAGACGGGCTTGGCATCAGGGTAAGTTTTGATTTCATGAACAACAATAGAGGGATCAATCCCTGACATTTATTCATATGTCCATGTGAAGACATCTCTAAATTCCTTAAAAAGGGCTGTGTATGTTTGAACCTCTTTAGGTGAAGAGTTCTGTCCGATGAAAATGTTTTCCAGAATACCAGGTTTCACTAATATGTCTACAGGCATAGTTTTTGTAATGTTGCATAAGTTTCCTTCAGAATGGACACTACAAGTGAGGATTGGAGACTGAGGGCTGAGGACTATATCAGACTCAAACTATAGAGGTGAAGTGGTCTTCTACCATATGGAAAGGGGGAAGGAAAGAAGATCTGTGGTGATAATCTCCCCAAGGCATCTTGTCTAACGACATAACTTCCATAATAGATTCATCCGTAGGAAGTGTGTGTGAAATATAATCTATAGATGGGGAGGGGTTTTCGATCCAATATGGCATGTGATAGCGGTCTGAGGCCACCAAAAAGTGATCATTGGTGGGGGAATCACTAGCAGCTTGGATTGCATTGTAAACTTCCTTGAAAGGGGAAAATGATGTTGATTCATCAGCAATTGCTTTTCCTTTGTCTGTATGAGAGGTAGAAATCATGTTAATAGATGCAGTTTTTGAAGTAGGAGGATAATCAAATGAGGGGAAGGCTCCCATTAGTGAAGAATATTTGATAAGACCTACTGCAATGTCCTTATACTGTGGGGTATTCAGGAGCGGAACTCTATTTGCATCATTTGTAATGGCACTGGGTGTGATGAAATCTAACTGATCAACAGTAACAATATTTCCTTGGAATGGGAATTGGATGATCCCAAAAACGGTTGATGCTACAACTTGCATAGCATAAAACCAGTGACGAACTAGGAGTAAGTTGTAATCCAAAGGAGTGTCGACGAATTCAATATGAATGGAGACTAACTTGCCCCCTAGTTCAACATTGATGGCAGGTAGTAATCCATAGGGTTGAAATCCGTGACCATCAAAAGCCTTAAGAGTGGTAGGTGAACGGTTGATTTCCGGAGATCCAATGGCTCTCTAGCAAGATAAAGACATAACTGATGTAGAGGCACCCTCATCCAAAATGGTATGATGGATAGTATTTCCAGGAATCTTGGTAGCAATCTGGAAATCTAACTGATGTGAGAGTCTCGTCTTGAAATCATCCAGTTTGAAAGTGATGATATTACTATTCTTGGGATCCATAGCTCCAAGGGTAGTAAGTAAGTTTTTTCGTTGAGTTGGGAAGGTTTGAAGTACCTCTAAAGCCAACATAGTGCAGGGTGCCTGGGCCAAATATTCAACAATATTATAATATTGGGCAGCATGAGCGTTAGGATTGATGATGAACTTACGTAGAGTACCCTTTGGTCGATGGAAAATTGCTTCTGGTATAGGTTTTTCAATATGAAGACCATTATTAGGAGGAGGTGTGGAATTTGAAGGTTTTTTAGATGGAATATCATCAGGTTTATTTTCAGAGGAGGGTCATAACTATGTGCTCTTCTATTTAAATTAACCGTTTCGCTAGACATCATTCGAACTTCATCGGTAGAGGAAGAAGTTTCGTTTAAGGACTTATGATCAATTAACTGCTGTTGGGAAGGGAAAGGATATTTCAAGACTGTTGGGGTGGGTGAATTTTTCAAAAACTTACTAACTTCCTCACGACGAGGACATTCTTTTGTAAAATGGTCACCTCCACAGATTAAACAAGGAAATTTTACCTTTAGCTTACCTTTTGAATAAACATATGAGTTCTATGTTTGGTTTCCTTCCTGTTGATTATTAGGTTTTTTAGATTTATTTTTTCCTTTCTTCTTTCCAATGGAAGGATCATTTGATTGAATCATGTTTACTTCAGTGAAAGCAATAGGGGAGGATGCAGGTTTGGTAGATGGTGCTGGTTGATTTGATGGAGTGGTGGCTTGATTTTGTTTCTTGGAAGGTTTTTCCTCCATTTGTGTTTGAACTAAACCAAGTATGCCATCAGTGGGTGGTTTAGTTGTGGGTCTTGATGGATCAGTTGTAGGTCAAGGAGCATGGGGAATTAGATCATACAGAGTACCTGACTGGGAGTAAACCAAGTATAGGTATTGAGTGCAGCTAATAGCTTGATCCTCAGTAACAATGCCTCCCATGGCGACATCTCTAGTAATAGGTGGAAGTAAAGACTTTGTAAACCAATCAGCGAGCAACTAATCAGGAATGGGGGCCTTAATTAACCTTCATGTTCATCTCCATTCATGGATATGATCGTAGATGTGGGTTGATGTGGATTGTCGAAGCGAAGTCAAAAGGTCTGTACCTGTTTCATATTGGATTAGCAATTGAAAATGTGTTAAAAATTCCATTGCTAAGGCATTGAAGTCCCAAAAAGAGTGCTGTGGTAACTCAATGTACCGCTTTGTGGCAATACCAATGAGGGTTCTTTGAAAAATCCTTAAATGGATTGAATCGTCCATCAAAAAATTGGATGAACACCATAAGTGAAATGTCATCACATGGTTTTTTGGATCTTCACTAGGTTTACCATCAAACTTGGGTATATCTGAAGGTAGCTTTACAGGAATGACAAGCCAAGAGGGGTCATGATGGATCGGGTCATTTATCAATCTTGACAAATCTGGTAGATCTAAAGTAGCTAGAAATGGTAGTTGTTGATTTGGTTGTGGATATTGGTAGTATTGATATGGCATTTGCTAACCAGTAGGACCATATGCTGATTGATATATGGGTATGGATGATGCCCCCAAAGTTTGTTGAAAATATTATTTATTTCCAAATTTCCCATAGGGAGGTGGGCTACCTGAGGGAGGGGGTCCTCTAGAAGGTGGTGGTGGTGGTCCTCTAGATGGTGGTGGTGGTGGTCCTCCAGGAGGTGGTGGTGGCGGTCCTCCACCTCCAGGCGGGGGTGGTGGGCCTTAGGGTGGTGGTCCTCCAAATGGTCCACCAGGTCCTCTAGGACCTCCAAGACCTCCAGGTCCTCTGGGTCTTCCAAATCCTCTAGGTCCTCCAGGTCCTCTAGGTCCACGCGGTGGTCATCCAGGGGGGGTGGGCACCATATCCTCCAACAATATTAATGAAATCTCCTCCATATGATGGAACATTGGACCAATTAGGTTGTCCCCAAGGTACAAAATCATTTTCGGGGTAGGGCATTCCAGGATAAATAGCCACTAGCGGTGGTTGTTGATAAAATTTATTGACCATAGGTGGCTGAGTTCCTGAATAAGTATATGCCCAAGAAGCTGGGTTATTGACAGGTTGCACCCCTGAGGGTTGGCCTGAATTGGATGGGGGGGGGAACAACATTGGTATTAGTAGGAGGGATGACTACTACAGGTTGTGCTACAGCTGCAACTTGTCCTGAACTAGCAATAATTCCACTAACAGATGATGTAACTCATGCTAGGGCTTGCCCCCCGGCATTAGAATGTGCTGACATAACTTGGTTTGTCGATCGCCCAACAACCATGACTAGTATGGAAGGCCTAGTAATAGGGTCAAGATGTGAGACTGTAGGATTGTCATTTAGACTTGGATTACCTTGCAATTGAATTTCTTCAATGGGTCCTAACACTTTAGCTAGTGAATGATATACTTTAGTCCATGGGTTGTGAGAAGTCTCACCATAGGTTGGACAACTTTTAGAAGAAGGTTTAATTTCAGCTACAAGCCAAGGGTCTGTATTACGGGGTAACTGTGCCGACATAGTTTCATAACGAGACACGGGTGGAGGAATGATTCTTTCTACTGTCTCTAAAAAGTTACGAGCTCGATCAAGAGATGCATTAATTCTTCTCTGTTCCTCCTCTCCCAAAGGAGGATTTCCTGGTGAAGGTCTAATAACCTCGAATTTAGGAATAGCTTGGCCCATAGAAGTCCTCCAAAAAGGAGCATCTAGACCATAATCTAGTGGAGTAGGAATATCGACACATCCTTCCAATGGCGGATGCATAGAAACATCAGCTGCAGGAGGGAGTTGAACCAAAGGATTTGTAAAAATACTGAATTCTTCCCTGGTTTCACTAGCTAGGGTAGTCCCTACAGGAACATTAGCAGAAGCTAGTTGTTCCATGGTTACCCCTTCTTATCCTTCCATGGTAGGAGGAGAGTCAGGAGACAAACCTTGCAATCTACAAGATTGACGTCTCGCAAGTTGCTCAGCCATGGTGGTGGCTGAAGTTACCTAATCTAGGTCAATAGGGGAGAAAAGCACACAAACAAAACCTACACAGAGCTAAAGGTCACAAGCAGACTTAAATGATAGGATGGTTTCAGAATAGCTGATCTCTCACTAGGATTGTCAAGTAGGTGCAAATTGTGATATACCTTAGGGGTATGTGCGTAGTAGTCTCCCCGAACACTGTTTTCGGTGTATTTCTCTATACAATATGGCCAAAGGGATTTTCTTAGATGGTTAGGGTGTCCTAGTGGGGTCTCTTGATATATGCAAGGCACGTGGGAGCTCAAATCGGTAGTAGTGCTGTCTAATGCACAACCATTCACAAGGGGCCTTTCGATATACAATCGAGTACATGAAGTATCTTTCTATATACCTCAAGGTTATGTGAAAGGCCGTTCGATATACTGATTGTACATGGAAGAATCACGCGAGTACTAGGTTGTAGTGTAGACAAATAACGACAACTCCTATGCTTAATGACACTCGAACACATCATTAACCTATCACTCAAGTTTCTATACAATTTTAGACCTAAAGCTATCATTAATTTTGTCTGGACGATTAGGTGAATGTTATCTTCAATAATGCAAATTAATCTAGATGTATATGCACTTTTTGACTTCAATGAGAACTAACTAGGGTAAGGAAGGAACCTTTTTATTTTCTTTTCAACAATATACCATAAGAAAGCTGTTTTCAACAACAAAAAAAGATCCAGTAAAGAAATGCAAAGGAATTCCTTTCAAAACACAAAAACTCTTTTAAACAAGCACTCTAAAGTTTCTGAAAATGACAAAGAGAAAACTAAGCCTCTAATGTGCATGCAAAGATAATTTTTTCTACAATGTCAAAAATACCTATTTTTCTGAATCACTCATGCAAATGAAAAAAAAACAATTTTTGCAAGCATAAACAAGAGAAAAATAAAACGATTCTTTTTGTATTTTTCTAGAAAATATGAGGCACACAAAGCTGTCTTTTCTACAAAATAAACTAATCTTCTAGGAAGAGGCTATAGGCTTTCTTTTCAAAAGGAAATTTTCAGACACTTCACTAAAAAACCAAGATCAAACTATGTTTCCAATTCCATTTATGACAATGCAAAACATATAAATTTTTGGATCTGAGCTCAAACAGACAATCAGACTCACAAAAACTAGTAAATCAGATAGCAAGCAATCAAGCAGACCAAACTGAAAAGTCTCAGAGGATAGAAAAAATTCCAATTTTTGAACAAAAAATTTGTAAACAGGAAGCTTTGAAGAGCTAATTCGGAGCACTGAAGGTCACTGCACCAGAGCGTCCTAGACTGCTACGACACTCCTAGCCTTTTACAAAAAGGTGTCATTGATGCTATGTCAAGCAAGAGAAAAAGTGGTGTTGGCACTTTGGTCAAGAAGAGAAAATGCAGTGTAGGGTGAACCAACGCTCTGTTAGCCAAAGGAAACAACACCGTGGAGTGGTGGGATGAAACGACTAAAAACCTATAGGAGAAACTAGAAAGGTTGAGCTGACTGAAAAAGTGCACAAAAAATGGACCCTACACAATGACAATATTAGTCCAAAACATCCAGAAACAGTTAGTAAAGAGTCCAAACTATAGATGTAGGGAGTATTGGTCATGACAACTGCATTCAAAAGAATAGTGCGATGGATGATGGGACAAAATAAGGAATGTAAGGTGTAGATCCAACATTGACATATCCACTACCATCTCCGTGAGAATGAACACTGGTGTAAATATTGGGTTGAGGTAGCAAAAAACCTTCCATGAATGTAGCAGAAGGTGCAATATGACCACTCCCAAATCTATCAATGAGAAAAGGAGCTGCAATGCCCCCCAATCCAACACCAATGTCCACACTAGGACTTGGAACGGGTGACGAGATACTAGTAGTGATGTTAGGCATGCTGAACATAAAAGGTATCGAACTCAAGAGAACATAAAGATACTCAAGCAACCGTGATCCCTAAATCCAACTAGCGCACAAAGAACGTACCCTTAAGTAAATCTAAGCCATATGTAAACAAGCCAAGTTGGAGGATGAGTGAGCTCCCGAATGCATCAAGTATGTATCGCCTAGCAGAGGCCTTTGACTCCCATACACTATAAGCAGAGGTGTGTAACCAATTATAGTGGTCCTCAGCTTCAACACGTATAGTGACTGTACTGTCCGACCCCTATGTGGCCAAGATAATAATAGAATAACCTTTGCGAGAACCCCTTGCGATACCTAGGTAAGGAAAATAAGGTCACCCCAATATAACCAATGCTCAGGTGGACAGTCACAGGTGGTATCTACCGTATGGTAAGGGTAACAAAACCCATAGATCGAAAGCATCAAAGGTACCTCAAAATCCCCCAGATACGAATAAGACCCTGTAAATATCTATGACACTGCACATAGAGTGGAAAGGGGCTATCCCCACCACAAATGTGTATGCTACCTCATTCTTAACTGCTATGTAAGAGGAGACTTATGAGAACACTATTTATATCAAGGATTTCTCTTCTCACCTAGACATACACCTAATTGTTTTGTTTCATAGTCTTGAAAAAATTTACTCACGACACCATATTCCAAGACTCTACAACCTAAGCTTGTTGGTGCACCTCTATAAAATAAAAATGTGTAAACAATTTTAAGTTAAGCATTAATTTTAAGGGTTGTTGTTACTAAAGGGTAATGAACGTGCAACTAGTGATATTATGACTCAATAGTAAAATAAATATGCACTCCTAAAACACAATGACAAGTGCAATTTTTATTTAAATATGAAAAAGGTGGTATGCCACTACATGAAATGCAAAAAAATTCATTCCTTTCCAAATGCCAATGCAATCCTTCCTATATGAAATACTAAACACAACTCTCATCCAAGAAATCCAATGCAAGTACCTCCTTAAATCCATATGTGAGATTCAAGTAAGAATGTAACTATATAATTATTTTTTATTTTCAATATTAAAGAATGAAAATGCAATAAAATTCATTAAAATTCACAGCAAGAAGCAAACACAAGCCAAGAAAGAGACCAAGATAAAAGACTGTTAGCTGGAATATTTCACCTCCTGCAGACAGCAAGGTGTTCCACTAGTCTAAATGGTTTAGATCCAGAACAAACAGAAGACAGAGGTTGAAGACTCTCCCTAGATGCTGTAGATAAATGGAATACAAGACTTTGATAGTCCTCCTATGTACCTGCAATGAGTTCAACACGAAATAGATCAAAGCAACCAGAATATGATCTACTAATCTATGCTAGTGACAAATTAATCTAAGAACATACATCTGAAATCAAACATCAACAATATATGTGGGACATAAATCAACTTGCATTAAAGAAATATGAAGAAGTTTACAACCAAGCCCTTCTCATCCCCATAAGCTTCGACTCTAGCTCTCTCTATGCTCTCCAATGGTATGGACCAAGTGATCGATCCAACAACATAACAATGCCTTAAGAGTTCTCCCTGTCAACCATGGCCATAATCTTGTATTTTTAAGGCTAAATGGATAGGGTAGGTTGAGATATAAGTGGGTGAGGTGGCCTCTGAGATCCTAGGATGGGGGATGTCGAGCTCAACTGACCCACTATAGTAGGGATAAGGGATATCTCGAGGCTTATCGTCTAGAAGCCTCAAGAAGCTACTCTTTTTTCCCTTTTTACATAGGGTACTACGTTTCTCCTCCAGTGACAGAGCGGTTCTAGTAATAACCGCTTATGGACTAAGGGCCATAAGTGGTGGCACCACCTGTGGGCAATAGGAGATGGGCGGTGCGAACAATGGTACCGCTTTTGGACAAAGGGTAAAGCACGGTGCTGGGAATTTGTATGCAAAGATTGAAAAATAATATGAGTTTCCACTCTAGAAGTTGGGATTCAGGGCAAGTAGGTATGTCTAAATGTCTTATCACATGATGGTGATAGGATTTTGGTATAACAAAGAATAATGCACTAATGGAAAAAAAAGGATATAAATGACTATAACTACTTTCAAAGAAAAATCAATGAAAAAGGGGTCTATGGTCACAAAAGAAGGAGTCAACAGACATCATAGGAACCCAGGAAAACTTAGCCACACTCACAACCCACCAAACAAATGTTAGCCGGAAATACACACCTCCTGTGGACAAGAGATGATTCCCTAGTCTGAATGGTTCAGATCTAGAACAAAACACAAACACGGAATGCTAGACTCTCCCTAGATCTGGTTAATCACTTGAATGGAATGCCATGATACTTCTCTCAAAGGTTGTCCATGCAAAAGAACCTGTAAAAGATAGAAAACAACAAGAAAAACATGATAGCATACAATATAATCAACTATATCTATGCTCATGACCAAGGAATCAAACAATATATACAAATGAAACAACATATGTGGGAAAGAAAATACATTCTTTATTAATAAATGATCAGAGAGACTACAACCTTCATGCCTTGGTGTTGAGAGTTCCTTTCAATGGCTCCTTGCCTCTAACTTCACCTTTCTTCCAAAGACTCAAGAATGATTTTGACAGAGTTTGGGTATGCAACACAATTCTTCCTCCTTTTTTTCCATGGGGTGTGAGCCAGTATTTAAAGGCATGGGAGGATAGGTATGGTTGAGGATCTCATGGGTGAGGTGGAGATAAGATCCTAAAAGGGAGGATATCGAGCTCCAGTTGGTCCTAAACCATAGGGATGAGGCTCCACGTAGGTTAGCTTTGAGAATCCTCTCGAAGCTTCTCTTTTTTGCCTTCAAAACTTGAGCATCGCTCCTCCAATGAAGAAAATATGCGGTTTTGAGGGGTCACTGCTTCTTACAGTAAGGGAAAGAGTGGTGGAACCTCTCTTTGCTCATGTATTAGGAGTGATGTTGGCTCTTTGCTTTTGGGGCATCACTTTTTGTCAACGGGGAAAGAGCGTTACCAGCTCCTAAAGAGGGAAAAATTGCAAGGGGTTAATTTATTCCTTCATTTCTCTAGGGAAAACTCTGAGGGATTGGAGCAGAAAAGGGGATACCTATCTCATAACATGATGGTGATGATATTTCGGTATAACAACAAATTCCCACATCAAGAACTCAATCGAAAGGGAGGATGTATGTTTTTGTTCAAAGAACAATAGCGTATGTACGCGACTAGGTAGAGCACAACCTGTGTATATACGGGACTATATTCTCTGACCCACGTATACAGAGAAAAAGGTGGTAAAGATTAGGCCTAAGTTCGAACCACTCTAGGTAACTATCAATGAATGAACATACTATCAAATGCGACATAGAAATGGGGAGAAACAGAGAGAAACTCAAGCACATCATGCACCCAAACCCCAACAAAAAGGAAGTCCCTAGCGTATTTGCTAATTCTATTACAAAGAAAACTTCCTATGGCTTGGGGTAGAACACAATAGATACTATGAAACCATAAATCAATCCACTTCCAATATGATGAAGAGATAAACAAGTCTAACACTAAGGGATGAAGAGCATACCTTGTTTTGGACATTTGTAGTAGATCCATGTTGATATTTCAACCACACTTGCACCTACATTTATTTCTCAACAACAACGAAACATACAAGCATGATAGATATTAAGTGTTAGAACCTACTATAGCATATATAAGTCCAATATATACCATTAAAGCCACTACATCGATGGATACAAATATTCATAGTTACACATATAATGGACGAGAAATGGATATTTCTTTTAAATATGAACAAATATATAAGTGACAAACTATGTTGGCACCTCATCGAAATTGAGAAAGCGAGTCCTCCACCCGAGCCTCCACCACTTCTATCCTCCATATCAATGGCAATATTGAGAAGAGCATCATTGGTTACTCAAAGGACAAAGTGATTTAGACTCAAGTATACAAGAACAAAACACAAATCCACTATAGTTCCTTTGCTCTCACAAGTTATCCTCCTCTAATGCATCCAAGTAGCTCAATATATAGCCCTTCAATAGGAAGCGAAGGGTTGAGTCAGAGTGTTCTCAGGCATAAGGAAGGCCAATAGTCAAGTTATTTCTTACTTAATGAGGAAAACTCCAAATATTTTATTTTTGAGCACATTTCCTGATGTATGCGGGTCATAGTGGAGAAAGTTGTGTGTACATGCAGTCTGTAGGTTGGTGTTACAGCTGATTTTACCACACATGGTGGATCACACCTTTATGGCCTTCCCTATCCCTCTGTAGACTCTTTAGATGCCATGGACCATTTTTGTACCTTTTATGTTTCC
This sequence comes from Pseudotsuga menziesii, assembly GCA_001517045.1. NCBI lineage: Eukaryota > Viridiplantae > Streptophyta > Pinopsida > Pinales > Pinaceae > Pseudotsuga > Pseudotsuga menziesii. Next base: position 271,524 of record LPNX011158054.1, read on the forward strand.
AAGATCATCCCTAAAAACATGCATTATTTTCTATACGCAACTTTTAAACCTATTCTTGCGTATATACATGGATTTGACCATTAAATTCGCGTACATCAGGATGTGTGAAAAAGGCCAAATAGTTTTGGAGTTTTCCTTGATGTGGATCTGGGTCACTTGTCTCTTGGCCTTCCATATGCCTTGAGATCACTCAGATTTGATCTTCCATTACCCCATTGAAGCACTATATAAGGAACCCTTTGGATACATTGAAAAAGGAGGAATTGAAGAGCAAGAAAACTATAGTCCATTGTTGCTGGAGCTTATACTTGAGTCTGCATCCCTTTGTCCCTTGGAGCACTTTGTGTTCTTCCCAAGCTTTCCTTTTCTTGTGATCTTGCTATTGAGAGATGGAGGATTGAAGTGGTGGAGGCCCAGGTGGAGGACTCAGTTTCTCCGATTCACAGACGTGCCGACATAGGTTGTCACTATTGTAATCTCTGACTTATATTAATAGAAATATCTTTTCCTGTCCAATAATGTGTATTTAAATGAGTATTGAATCCATGGATGCTTTTAAATGCCTATATTTTATTGATTATATATGCTAGAGTAGGTCTAACATAATTATATATAGCATGCTTTTCTTGTTTGTTGAATGTTGAGAGAGAAAATTATTAATACAAGCGAGAGTGGAAAATCTCAACGGGGATCTACATCAACCGTCCGGAATAAGGTATGTTTCAAGATCCTTTAGTGTTAGATGTTTGGTTTCTCTTGCATATAGGAAAGGATTTATTTCTGTGGTTACCCTGTCTATTGTGGTACCCCAAGACATAGGAAGTTTTCTCCGTAACAGAATTGGCAACCATACTGAGGAGTTCCTAGTCATTTCCTTTGGGGGTTTTTATCAGCATTCAATGTTCTTGAATTGCTCTGATTTCTCTGTTTCTGAGTCAGGTCTAGGGGCATGTTTTCCTGGTAGTGTCTCATAGGAGTAAATTTTGTCTAAGCTTGTCTGTTTACCTTCTTTTTTATCTCCTTTTCTTCCTGTAGGCGAGTTTTGTCTTCACAGTTGCATGTACACGCGGTTTTTACTGGGATATCCACGTATATACACGGGTTTTCTGCACACAGTCACGTATGCCTTGAGTTTTGCCTTTTAGGGGAAGATTAAGTGTTGCTGGGTGATTTTTTATGATTGCTGAGTCTCCTTGGATGCTTCTAGAGTCTGTATACACCTCTGTTTCTGACTAGAGACGCTTTTTAGTTTGATTTTTTTAAGAATGTTCTTGTCATTGCATTTTCTATTTTTTATTTTGGGATTAGTGCATTAGGTCTCTTTTACCTTAGTGCTTTGCGTGGGTGCTGTTTGATAGTGCTTGCAGAGTCTGGGATGGTAGAGTCATTCTTTTTCTTTATTATCTCATTTAAATTCAAAAAATACAAAAATATTTGCTTCTTTGCATCATTATGCATCATTGCATTTTGCATTTTGCATGGTACTTGCACTAGGTTTGCTTGGAGAAGTATTAGTCAGATTTTCATATAGGAATGATTGCATTTTCATTTGAAGGAAAATTTTGCATTTCACGTAGTAGAATACCCTTTTTTCATTTGATACAATGCATTTGCATTGATTGTTAGGTGTGCATTTTACTTCTTTTTGCGTCATAACACCATTAGTTGCACGATCATTTTCCCTTTTGAGTAATAAGCCAAGTAAAATCAACGCATAATAAAATGAATTACACTCTTTTCTTTTATAGGGTGCACCAACAAGATTAGGTTTTAGGGTCTTGGAATAGTTCATTGTGAGTAAATTATCCAAGACCACTAAACGAAACTTGTATGTGTCTGTCCAGGTGAGAGTTTGAAATTCCTTGGTATAATTAGTGTTTGTCAGGATCCTCCTCTTACAAGGGAGTTAAGCACGAGGCAGTGTGAGCAGTTAATGATTGGGATGACCCCTATTCATAACTGAGTAGCACCGAAGATATTTCCAAGATTGTATTCGTATCTGGGGGCTCTTTCGGGAGTTTCGGGATTTCCTACCTTGCCCATATGGTCAATCCCACCTGTGACTGTGCGCCTAAGAATTGATTATATTGAGGTGACCTTAGTTGCCTTACCTAGGTTATCAAGGGGGTACTTTGTAGAGGTTATTATGCAGGTGTCCTGGCCAGGTAGGGGTCAGACAACACAGTCTCTATATGTGTTGAAGCTAAGGGACACTATAATTGGTTACAAACCTTTGCTTGTTGTGTATGGGAGTCTCAAGCGTCTCCTAGGTGAGACATACCTGCTTCATTCAGGAGCTCACATATCATACCCTTGTTTGCTTGTGATTTGGATTTACATTGTATAGGTGTATGCTCTGTGCATGCTAGTTTGCCTAGGGTTTGCATAATTAGAAAGAGTTTTTTTACATTTTTTGAGTCATTGCGGATTTGGGTGTGGCACTTTTCCGTTCTTGTCGTTTAGTAGGACTTTCGCCTTCCACATCTCCTCTTCCTTTGGGAGAGAGAATAGACAGTCCAGGTGGACTACTTCTCACATTGATTTACACATGATGGGAGATCACGAGGACGAGATTCCTGAGATGTCTTCTCCACCTCAAGAGGTTGGGGAGGAAGATCCTACTCACGTATATGATCCTTCATCAGAAATACCTTCAAATTCCGGTTACGATCCCTCATTCACAGGTTGCCAGTATTGGTTTTTGGGCGACGAGACTCACCATGAACCCACAAGCACTAGTCATGTTCATTATGGCATGCTTGATATCCTTGCACATGATCTTACACATCATGCTGTCGAGCACCCTAAATGCAGATAAGTTATTATCAACACACAGAGCTTATGAAATTCATTGTCAACCCGAGGAAGTCTTTTGTTTCAAAGGGTAAGTGCACAATATATGCTTAAACACCAAATCATTGTAGTTAATACTGCTCTTAAACAACTATGTTCATCCCTCAAACTTTGTGTAATCCCACCAATCTTGTAACTCTACAAATTCAACCTTTTCCTTCTATGCATCAACAAGAAATGAAATCAGATTCAATAACAATTACTGACAGAAAGGGAATCCTAGTCATAACCCAAAAGAATTGAATTGCCTAATTGATCTAATCAGACTTGGAATCTGTAATCATAAATGAAATGTAATCTAGAAATTCAATTGTAATAGATCACGCTCGGCTATTCTAAGAATTGAATTGCAGGAATAAAGATCAAAAATTATGACAATCAAAGAATTGCAAGGGGTTCGTGGGATGTCAACTTGAAACCATGAGATGAACAGAGCTGTGTACAGCTATTGAATAAATTGCATAAAGACTATCTACTCAGTCGACTGTTACGCTGTTACACTTATCAATCTTAAGAAAATGAAATACTGTAAATCACACATACTACTGCTGCGCACACAGAAAATATGATTAACAAAACATCACACAACCATGAATTAAAAGATTCTACCTTAACTCAGCAATCTCTGCGGAAGGCGGGCCCAGCCTTCACACAGAGACGCTGGATGAACAATGTACAGCTCCCTTAAACCAGTAGTAACTCTTTGTATTAAAAAGGAAGAATTATTACAGATTGCTCCCGCTGTCAATACACCAAATGAATTCACTATTTTCCAACCCCCTGGGTCGAAACAACTTTCTGCATTTATACATCCAAACAATAACATCCAATCCTATTACAAAGGGAAGCCATGAAGATCTCTGATCTTCAGGCGCCCTGAATGACACCGGTTGTTACAAGACGTGGCATGATACAATTATAGAAAATGCAAAAAGACTGTTGACTGGCCCAGAAGTGGCGATCTTCTCAGATCGCCATAATATTTGAGCAGCTACACTGAAGATCCCTCGATTATAGCACGTTCTGTTATAGCTACTCTGACTGGCTCTTGTCTGGAATGTCACATGCCCCAATAGATGATGGACAGATTGAGGATCCCTTTTTAGTCACGACCATCCCTTGCCCCTAGACTCGTTCAGCTCATCCCCCTGCATCCTGCTCGTCTCACATTATCTTCATAGATTACACATATTAGCACAATTTCGAGAGATAAATAGCCTTAATTGTTACAAGAATAAGCATTAATAAGGCAAAACAATAATCAGTATTACCTTGACAAATTAGGGCATAAAGTGAGAAAAGTCAGTCTGATTGGCATGCTAAGCAGTGTAAAACAAGGGAAGAAAGGTGATTAAAGGTGGTTAAAAAGGGACCAATTTTGGACTCAACATGTCCCCCCAACTACCCTGTTGCATGTCCTCATGCAACAACCTGCATTACTCGGAATCTGAATCCTGCATTGAGCTCTGTTCATGGAGAGAAGAAAAATTGTAAGGGAACTCAGGTTCCTCATCTATCCTCAGAAAGCCCCTGTGCATAACCCAGTACTGCCAACATTTCTGCTCCTCTGCCCTAGTCAAGGAAAAGTCCATATGATATGGTTTTGCTGCCCACCAGATAAGAGGAAATTTAAACTTCAAGCCCAGCCAGTCAACTCCACATTCCTTCATGCTTCCTACATAACCCTTGACTCTAGAGAGTGCATGCTTGAAATTTTTAAAAGCAGTAGGGGTCCCTGCTTCTAAATGCAGAGGAGGCAGCCTGCCATCTGTGCCGGCTGCCATCTAGAAATGGATTTTGTACAGGTGGAGATTACCTCTTCCTGCAAGTTCATGATATGTTGTGCCTGGGAAGGATTGGAAAGAAAACCCTTGTATCGAGCCACAAGAATGCCAGGATTCTGGGGTTCACTACGGATCCATAAATTAGTATGAGCTTCATTGTGGGAAAAGGTCTAAAAAGACCTTTCCCACTGAACATGGTTGCTCACAAAAGAGGCAAAGGCTCTTAGCTAAACATCCCCTGCAAATGGAACAGGGTTTGAGTGCCGATCCATAGGGCACGCCATCTCGTGCAGGTATAGTTCACATAGCAAGTTATGCTCTTCAAAGTTGCTCCCAAGGAATGTCTCCAAATTTTTTTCTGAGGTTGCAATTTCAAATGACCTCCCTTCCTGTACAGCTTTTATTTTAAACCAGACAAACTGCTCGAAGAGAAACACTGGATAAGAGGAAGAGGGCTTCCTAGTGCCTATGAGTTCTCGGGATAGGGCATACATTTGATCCTTATCCTTCTGCATGGATGAGAATTTTTTCAATTTCTTCATCTCCTTCTGCAGCTCCTCTACCTGAACTCTGTGGGCCATACGTTCTTCATCCCCCTGCTCTTCTAGCGCTCTAATAATTCTCTTATGCTGATCCAAAGCAATTGTCTTTTTGTGGTTTTCTTCCACTTGACTTCTCCATTTAATTACTTCCATCCTTAGGGCTGAAACTTCTGCTGTGAGGTCTGAAATCTCCTTTTTATAATGTTCTTCCTGCTCTGAATCCAAATCAATAAATTTTTGAAAGGGGGTAGTATTGTCTCTTGTGGAGTAGCGTCCTCTCCCTGGTCAATCTGCATTTCTAATTCTTGTGTTGCTGGTTCTTGTGTGGCAGCAACATCCCCTGGGTTATTTTCCACAGCTGTATCCAGGGCTTGTCGAGACACTGGTTCTTGTGTAACAGTGTCTTCCCCCTGATCATCCTACATTTCTGAATCCGATTCATGTGTTGCTGGTTCTTGTGTGACAGCAACATCTTTCAAATTATCCTCGGCATCCTCCTCCATTGCTTTTAAGGACACTGGTTCTTGTGTGGCAGTGTCTTCCTTCTGCATTCCTGGATTCAATTCTTGTGTTGCTGGTTCTTGTGTGAAAGCAACATTCCCTGGGTTTTCTTCCATAATTGTAATTGGTGCTTGTTGGGACACTGATTCTTGTGTAACAGTGCCTTCTCCCTGATCCATCTGCATCTCTGAAATTGATTCTTGTGTTGCTGGTTCTTGTGTGACAGCAACACCTTTTAAACTCTCCTCAGCAGCCACCTCCATTGCTTTTGAGGACACTGGTTCTTGTGTGGAAGTGTCTTCCTTCTGAATTCCTGGATTCAATTCTTATGTTGCTGGTTCTTGTGTGACATCAACATTCCCTGGGTTTTCTTCCATAACTGTAATTGGTGCTTGTTGGGACACTGGTTCTTGTGTAACAGTGCCTTCTCCCTGATCCATCTGCATCTCTGAAATTGATTCTTGTGTTGCTGGTTCTTGTGTGACAGCAACACCTTTTAAACTCTCCTCAGCAGCCACCTCCATTGCTTTTGAGGACACTGGTTCTTGTGTGGAAGTGTCTTCCTTCTGAATTCCTGGATTCAATTCTTATGTTGCTGGTTCTTGTGTGACATCAACATTCCCTGGGTTTTCTTCCATAACTGTAATTGGTGCTTGTTGGGACACTGGTTCTTGTGTAACAGTGCCTTCTCCCTGATCCATCTGCATCTCTGAAATTGATTCTTGTGTTGCTGGTTCTTGTGTGACAGCAACACCTTTTAAACTCTCCTCAGCAGCCACCTCCATTGCTTTTGAGGACACTGGTTCTTGTGTGGAAGTGTCTTCCTTCTGAATTCCTGGATTCAATTCTTATGTTGCTGGTTCTTGTGTGACATCAACATTCCCTGGGTTTTCTTCCATAACTGTAATTGGTGCTTGTTGGGACACTGGTTCTTGTGTAACAGTGCCTTCTCCCTGATCCATCTGCATCTCTGAAATTGATTCTTGTGTTGCTGGTTCTTGTGTGACAGTAACACCTTTTAAACTCTCCTCAGCAGCCACCTCCATTGCTTTTGGGGACACTGGTTCTTGTGTGGCAGTGTCTCCCTCCTGTGATTCTGAATCCAATGGTTGTGTTGCTGGATCTTGTGTAGCAGCAACATCTTCGTTCCCCTGCTTCTGAGATTGGATATCTTCCCCATCATACATCTCTTCCTCAAGGAACTCAGTGTCACCTGAGGCTATTGTCTGTTCATCCTCACTCCACTGTGTATCGGGTTTGATATCTACCCCTGGGTCATCTTCTAATTGAAATTCAAGAATTCCCAAGGATGTTGGTTCTTGTGTAACAACATCCTGGATTACCTCTTCATCCTCCTATGGCTACAGTTCTTCTCTAAGCTTTGTATCATGGGGACATTCTGGGGCCATAATGCCAAACTCTTCATTAGGTTCCAGAGTGTTCTCCATTCCAGATTCTTCTCCCCTTTCCATCTGCATTTCTGAAATTGCAATCCCCTGTTCGGGTTCATCAATGTTCTGCCCTCGTGGCTCAGTTTTTATCATCTCTATATCGTGGGAGAATTCTGGGTTCACAGCGCAATCCTTATTTCCATCATCGCTCCTGATTTCATTCTTTCTCTCCTCTGCCCTAGGATTAGTAGCAGCCTCAGCAAGGATGATCAAATATGCTGGTTCTTGTGTTGTAGCATCTTCTTCTTCTGCAGGTTCTTCCCTTGTGGACATGGGCTGTTGCACTATGCGAACTATGACCCCATGGCCTTTCTTTTTGAAAATTTCCCCACAATTGGGGCAAATCACTTGCTCCTCCTCCCTGTCGGGGTCAATAGAATCTGCTCCCTCAAGGTGGTCTACCGCCTCCATCAATGTATACATTTTATTCTCACCTAGTTTCCTACAAGTTTCCTTCCAAGTCTCCAATTCCCTTTGAAGTATTTGGACTTCCTCCTTCAATACTGTGTTTTCCTCCCAAAGTCCTTCAAGACTGGGTTCTACCTCAACTGGCCTTTCTGGCGCATCCATTGGCCTTGGTACAAGGATTGGGATCTCCACCTGTGCCTCCAGGGTTTCCCATCTTTTTCTGGCTGCCTCTGCTGCTGTATTTGGTTTTGTTCTTTTGCCTCTTATTGGTGTAGTTATGCTCAGCTCCTTAATTGGTCTCTTTCTCCCTTTTCGTGACATTTTCATTTGAGGGGCTGACTTATCAGGATTCACTGCTGGGGTCAAAGGAATGTTTTCTTGCGCCTCAAATCGTTCCTCCTCAATTAGGGTTCCTCCTCCCCACTCCGGTGAGGATTCAATAGTGACCGGTTCTATCTGTTCCATCTGTTCTTCAACTGCCTTGGCTCTGTCATCTTCAGGTTCAATTGTCGCAGCATTCAATGCTGCTCCAATTGAACCTTCTGATGGCAGAGTTGCCCTATTGTCTGCATTTTTCTCAATATTGTTATCAACACTTTCCCCCAATGGTCCTGCTTGTGTCCCCTGTTGTTGTTGTTCTGATGCAATATCATCCCCCCCCCCAACTACATTGGAGGGACGCCGATCCTCCTCATGATGTTGAAGCTGTGCCTGTTCGGCTGGGAGACCGAGCAAAGGAGCAGGCTCCTGAGTGCGGGCTATGAATTGATCCCAGGTGATATTGTGCTAGGCCAAGGTTCTTGAAATAATTAATTTTATAAGGCCATGGTGGGTTAGGGAAACATGTGGATGTTTAGCCCTTTGGACAAACCCCGCCATCTGGCGTAAGTTATGGAACAGATAGTAGGGAATATTCAACAAAATTCCATGGCGAAGATGGGAAAGCAGAGGTAGTTATGAATTAGAAACAATTTGGTACCTACCTTCACAAGTGATGTACTTCTTAAGAAAGACAGAAACCTGATCCCATGGTCGTGGCAGTGAGTGCAGTACGATTCCCCTCTTCGATGATTGAACGTGCTCCCCCTCTCGTAGAAATTCCTCCCGTGCAGCCATCGTGGGGACTCGTCGTTCAAACCATGCCTTTCCCACCATTGGAAGAGCAGTAACTTCAGATATAATGGCCTCAGAAACTTCTATCCACAGCCCCCATACCTCAGAGTAAGTGTCCTTGAGGTGTAAAGCGAATTGCAAAGCTGCTTCCCTGTTAAATCCGTCTAGTCGCTCGAAGAATTCAATCCAGCCAGCGGCTTGAAAGATGGCAAAA
>LPNX011158054.1:280467-292203 GCA_001517045.1 Pseudotsuga menziesii
TCCTATGTGTTCAAAGGTTCATGACGAGCTGGAAGCCCCATAGTCCTGGCGACAGAGTTCTAGAGTCCAAGAGTGGAGGTTGCAGAGCGGGGGATGCACAGATTACTGAGCGGAGATGGGAGTAGGGAGATGGCAAATTTGGAAAGTGCAGTGCAGAGGGAGGTTCAAAATTTTATGCCAAATTGGGGAAGGTGGCGGTTATGAGCTTTTACGTCGCACGAGGGAATGGAATAATTAAGTCATAATGGTAATACGTATTAAGGCACGACTGATATTATTAAACCCAAATTAACACTTAATCATGTAAAAATCAAAGCCATACCTCGTGCGACTGTGCATCGAATGACCTGCGGGGAATAATGATCCGTGTGCTTGCTGATGCTGGAAGGCCGAGCTCGTGCGCAAGCATTAAGTTGATCATAATAATAGCAATTAATGCCATAATGCCATCGCCAGTGAAAACGGAGAAAACATCGCGTCACCGGGGTCGGAATTATGCCAAATTGGCCGGCACGAGTGGAATAAGTCAGAGCCATAAGTAATAGCGGAAGCAATTTGCTCTGGTTAACACAGGAGTTACCACTGCAAAGAACAAAAGAACAGTCTGTAATGCTGAAATGTCTGCCAAATAAAGCGGAATTGAAGTTTCCCAGCATAATATCGCGGCCAATTAAAAGATGTTACAGCCGTCAAGGAAGGTCACGGTGTCGAGAAAGTTATGTTCAGCCACCGGGAATGTATGTTCAGCCGCCGGGAAAAAGGATTTTCTGGTCCTTGGAAAAAAAGTTGCGGCTATGGGAAAGTGTGTTCAGCTGCCGGGAATGTATGTTCAGCCACCGGGAAAAAGGATTTTCTGGTCCTTGGAAAAAAAAAGTTGCGGCTGTGGGAAAGTGTGTTCAGCTGCCGGGAATGTATGTTCAGCCGCCGGGAAAAAGGATTTTCTGGTCCTTGGAAAAAAAATTTGCAGCTGTGGGAAAGTGTGTTCAGCTGCCGGGAATGTATGTTCAGCCACCGGGAAAAAGGATTTTCTGGTCCTTGGAAAAAAAAGTTGCGGCTGTGGGAAAGTGTGTTCAGCTGCCGGGAATGTATGTTCAGCCGCCGGGAAAAAGGAAAATGGAACGCAAAGGAAGACGTTTCTCGTTCAGCGGGACCATTCTGGTTGTTCACCTGGTACTTCCCTGCAATTTTATTTCTTGAAAAATAATACCAACCAAAAAGAAAAATCAAGAATTATACGCTACAGTAGAATTTTTTTTTATTTATGTACAGTGATTCAAAGTGCGAATTACAGTTCAAAGGTTGGCAGAGGTAGAGAGAAGTTTCTGCCCTGGTAATAGCTGATACTCTGGGTCGGCGGCAATCTGCGAAATGAATGCGTCCTTCGAGATAGGCTTACGATACAGTCTTAGTCTGTGGCCATTAGCAAGTAATGGTATGCGATTGTCATCAATGGTCACCAGACGGACAGTGCCGTTGTCAAAAACCCTGTCAACCAAGTATGGACCTAGCCACCTTGTACGCAAGTTCCCTTTAAAGTATCTTTTGAATCTGGAGTCATAAAGTAATGCCCAGTCTCCTTCACTGAAGACCTTCTTTTTAATAAACCGATCGTGCCAATTAGATCTCTGTTGCTGAAGCAACAAAGTCTGGTCTACTGCTGCTAACCGCCTCTCGTCCAGTTCATTTAATTGATTCAGCCTTCGCTTCTGAGCTTCTGTTACATCCAGGTTCATTTTAGTGGCTATCTTCAGGGTTTTAATCTCAAACTCAATTGGAAAGACAACACTTTTTCCGTACACCAGATCATATGGGGAGAACCCTGTAGTGTCACGCCAAGTTGTGCGATATGCCCACAGTGCTTCTGGAAGCCTGTCAGCCCAATCCTTCCGATGACTATTAACCGTTTTAGTAAGGATGTTTTCAATAACCTTATTGGTGCTTTCCACCTAACCATTGGCCTGGGGGTGGTAAGGTGAAGACACCCTGTGCTGCACATGATACTTCCAGAGCAAGGATTCAAATTGGTGTGACACGAACTGCAGCCCTCCATCAGTAACTACTTCTTTTGGCACCCTAAAATAGGTAAAGATCTCATTGTACAGAAAATCAATTACTGCCTGATCATTAGCCTTAGCCAAAGCTACAGCCTCCACCCACTTGGTCATGTAATCAGTACAAACCAGAATATAGACTTTCTGTTTGGAGGGAGGACTGATAGGGCCAACAAAATCCAGTGCCCATCTATCAAATGGTTCAACTACAAGTTGGGACTGTAGGGGCATTTGATCTGTTCGATTGGGTTGGCCCATCCTTTGGCAACTGTCACAGGACTGGACATACTTCTTGGCATCCCTGAACAGAGTCGGCCAGTAATAGCCCGTCTGCAGTGCTTTATGCCCTGTTCTTTTATTTGCAAAGTGCCCTCCACAAGGCCCCTCATGACAGGCTTTTAATATAGGAAAGATCTCATCTTCTCTTACACATCTCCTGATCTCAAGATCAGGCCCTGTGTAGAAGAGATGGCCATTTAACCAACAAAACCTGGCACTGCGCTGAATAATTTTTCTTTTTTCTCGTTTTGACATATATGGCGGGAGCTTCCCTACAACCAAGTAGTTAGCAACGTCTGCATACCATGGAGAATGAACTGAGAGTGCAAATAAATGCTCGTCTGGGAAAGAATCCTCAATAGGCAAACTGTCATCACTGTTAGTAAGACGGGATAAAAAGTCAGCAACAACATTTTCCTTCCCAGGTTTATCTATAATAGTGATATCAAATTCTTGTAACAACAAAATCCATCTGGTCACTCTGGCATTGGTAACTGGTTTATTCATTAAGTATTTGATGGCAGAGTGGTCAGTGTGCACAAATGTAGGATACCCGGTGATATAATGTCGAAATTTATTGATAGAGTAAACAATGGCTAGGAATTATTTTTCAGACAGTGTAGTTAAGTTCAGCAGGGGCTAGATTCTTACTAACATAGTAAATGGCATAAGGTTTTTGGCCCTCCTGCTGTCCCAATACTGCCCCAATGGCAGTGTCAGAGGCATCTGAGGAAATATGGAAGGGCAGGGTCCAATTAGGGCCCCGCAAGATGGGAGCTATGGACAGCTTTTCTTTAAGTTCATCGAATGCTTTCTGGCATGCTGCATTCCACACAAACTGTGCATCCTTTATTAACAAAGAGAACAAAGGAGAAGCCAGTTTGGAGAAGTTTTCTATGAATCTTCGATAATATCCAGCATGCCCCAGAAAGCTTCTCACCTCTTTCTGAGTTGAAGGGGTAGGTGTACTCTTTATTACTTTGATTTTTGCAGGGTCTACCTGTATGCCATTGGCAGAGATAAAATGTCCCAATACCACCCCCTCACTCATCATCATATGGCACTTCTCAGTGCTTAATGAAAGCCGAGTCTGTTCACAGCGAATTAAAACCTTCTTTAAATTTTCTAGTGCCTCATCAAAATCCCTGCCATAGGGAGTGAAATCATCCATGAATATTTCCATGCTATCATTAACTAATTTAGAGAATATGCCAATCACAGCTCTTTGGAACGTTGCTGGTGCATTGCATAATCCAAATGGAAGCACTTTGTAAGCAAACGTTCTCCAGGGGCAGGTGAAGGTGGTTTTATCCTGATCCTCAGGAGCAATTTGAATTTGGTTGTACCCACTGAAGCCGTCTAGGAAGGAGAAGAACTTCTTCCCTGATAGGGTATCAAGTACCTGGTCGATAAAGGGTAAAGGGAAATGATCCTTTTGAGTTGCTTTCTTCAGTTCCCTGTAATCAACACAGACCCTCCATTTCCCATTTTTCTTAGGTACAATCACGAGTGGGGAGACCCACTCACTATCTGAAATAGGGTATATAAACCCTGCTTCCAAAAGTTTCTGGATTTCCTCCTTCACTATGTCCCTCAGATTGGGGTTCATGCGTCGTTGGGGTTGACACACAGGCCGGGAATCAATTTTGATATAAATATGATGAGTGCATAGATTAGAGGGGATACCCCTCATATCTGTATACTCCCAGGCAAACGCCCCCTTGTGTTCTTTCAAGAGGTTGATCAGGCATTTCTGTTCCTCCAAGGAGAGACTAGGATTGATATTCAAAGTCCTTCCAGCTTCTACCTCAATCGGAATGCTTTCTGAATTTTTCACAACCGGGATTATGTTAGTGCCACCAACCAAGGATTCTTCTGTAAGATTCTCTTGCTCTTCCTTGCCCAAGGTAGTGTTCAGAATTTGATAAACCTCTCTGTTCACTGAAGTGGGTTCACTAATGAAATTGCTAATGGTATCATCCTCTGTTTCATTTTTAAAGGTCAAGGCCTTCCCTATAGTTAATAATGGCTGGACATCCTCCTCCTCCTCCTCCTGCTCTATCCAAAGGGATGTTTCAGCCTCTAGACTTGGCCGAGCTGGAGGATACAGGGTGAGGTTTTTAGTATCCATTCCATCAGATATAGTCATGGACCTCGATCGACAGCTGATGCAAGCATCAGCTGTGGCCAACCACGGTCTCCCCAGGATCAGTGGGTGTCCCCCCAACTGTGATTTTGGTTGTAACACCAAAAAGTCAGCTGGGTACTCCCATGAATCTACTGATATAACAAGGTCGTCCAAAATCCCTTTGGGTCTGATGGTGGATCTGTCTGCCAACTCCAAAATAGTAGGGGTCGGTCTGAACTTAGTGAGCCCAAGCTTCTTTACAGTTTCCATAGTTATAACGTTGATTTCTGCTCTTAGATCCACTAGTACGTTGGGTATCGGTGTCTGTGCTATCTGTACAGTAACGGTAGGATTACCAGGGTCATCGTATTTAGCCACAGGGGCTTTTCCTATTATCAAGGCTGATAAGTTTCCTATGACATGAACCGTAGGAGGATCCCTGAGTTTCCTTTGTGTTCATCTTGTACACAGCTCCTGAACTGTTCTAGCGTAAATGGGGACATCTTGAAGAGCTTGAAGGAGGGGAATTTTAACATAAAGGTTTCTTAACTCTCCGAGGAGGTTAAACTGAGGTTGCCCCCCCATTTTTGGTAGCAGTAGTCTCTCGGGGTATGGTGGCTGCTTTATCAGATGGGAAGGCTGTATCTCGTCAGGTTTATCGTTGGATGCTTCAGCCGTCCCTTTATCATCAGATGGTTCAGCCGTTCCTTCTAAGGGATGCCCAGCATCCTCAATGATGGGAATTGAGTCAAATGGATACTGTGAGCTCTCCTCTTCTTTATGCTCAGAGGATGAAACATCTTCTGTAATTACAGGTTCTACAATTTTCCCAGATCGTAAATGGATTTCATTACAGGGTACAGGGGAGAGAGAGTAGGCCGGCATGTTGACAGTCTCCAATTGGTGGACTGCTTTATTGTTTGGGTTAGGATTAGGTTGGGCAGGCAGCTGGGGTCGTATCGGTATATTAGGGACAGAATTGTTTTGCAGCTGCAGTTGTGATTGTGGAGGTAAGTATTGAGGATATGGGGGTATTTGAGGGAATTGGGGAAATTGAGGAGAGTACGGTGCTTGTTGAGGTAGAGATGGTTGAGGAAACTGGTTCCCAGGATGAAAATTCCTCCATCCAGGAGTCCACGACGTAGGTTGAGGTGGTGACTATGTCCAGGGATTCCATGGATTATAATTTTGCATTGCAGGTTGAGAGGAATTCCATTGAGTATAATTTGAAGGGAATTGTGTATTCACATTTTGCATATTATTCCAATTCCCCATATTATTCAAAAATGGAAGAGAGTCTGGAGACATACCTTTATTTCGAGGCTGCCACGGTTTCTTTTGTGCGATAAAGTAGGCTGCTTCCACCTCCGGGTTTGATGCCTGCAGAATGGCCTTGACTTGAGGAAGTGAAGGGAATTCCTTCATATCATGGTTCAGTTCACACAGCTGACATACGTTCACCTTGTCAAGCGGGCATTCTCTCAATGGATGATTCTTCCTACATCGGGGGTAGAACACACCTAATGTGAGATCCTCTACTGCTTGTTTTTGTTTCTCCTTCAGGACATCAATTTCCGAAGAGATGGAGCTCATCATTTCTGTTTTAAAATTTTCAAGTAGATTTCCTATCTCTGCATGGGTAGCGCCTCCGTTGGATGACTTCTGAGTTCGGTCGAAGACGTCACGTTCCAGCTTTTCTTGTTTATCCCGCTTATTATTCCTGGAAGACCCTCTGGAGTATCTTTTGCACAGCTCCACAATTTTGTCGAAAGGTTCTTTGGAGATGTCTCCCTTACCAAGCAGGTTCAACATTTCTAGACAATCATCCCTGATTCCCCGAAGCAAGATTATTTTAAGTACATCCAGCCCCATGTTCGTCTGCCCAGCTCTCTGCACATTGTACAGCAGTCTTTCCACGAAATCTTCCAAACTTTCGTCCTCCTTCTGCACCATTTTAAATAGCTCCTCTCTCTTATCCTTGGTGTTACAATATTCCTGATATTTTTCCAGGAACACCTGCTTCATTGCATCCCAATTAGTAACGGTCCCTCCCCTAAGGCTCATGAACCAGCGTAATGCATTGTCCTTGAGGGTAGCAGGAAAAAGTTTTAGTTTTTGGGCATCGGTGATATAATGGTAGCTGCGACAAAGAATATTGAATTCAAAAAGGAATTCATCTGGGTCTTCTGCTGCCTTTCCATGGAAACGAGGTAACACCGATGGTGAGATATTCTTCATAGGAGCTGCCCCATCTGGTTATTGAATTGGAAATTGCAATGTAGCCACTGTTCCTTCTGGCAGGGAGAAATTCTCATGATGATAGTTTTCTCCCATCACTTCTTCCTCGTCGGCCCCGTGTCTGTTACTCATCTCCTCTTCTGTTTTCTCCCCTTCGTCTCCTCCTGTGTTGTTTTCTTCGTTCTTCTCTTGTTCCTCGTTCTTTTCTTCGTTTCTCCACTATCCCAAGAACTTCTGGTGGTACTGATCCCACTCTTCTTTAGTTATAGTCCTCCCGTTAATGTGATAATTCGGACCTCTACCAGCAGGTCCCATTGTAACAGCTGTGTCTTTGTCTGCAAGGATGGATGAGGACGTCGCAGCTGCTCGTGTATTCTCCACCACGGATCCCGACGCTAGCGCCCCAGGATCAGCAGGGTTTCTTTTGTTAGGAGTTTCTTGCAGACGAGCTCCAGTGGATGAATTAGTTCTGTCAACAAGGTCGTCAATGAACGTCCTTCTGCCCAATGGTACTCCTCGACCTCGACCCGAGCCACCTGCACTGTTAGTTTCTTGTGGGGTTTTGGGAGTTGGGAATTGATCACGTTTTACCCTTGTAGTATTCATACAACCCAAATCATTTCATCAGAGAGAATAAAAAGAGACTGACTAGAAATTACCAAATGCAACTAATGATAGTGTTTAATTTTTACCCTTCCCTTGACAACGGCGCCAAAATGTCGAGCACCCTAAATGCAGACAAGTTATTATCAACACACAGAGCTTACGAAATTCATTGTCAACCCGAGGAAGTATTTTGTTTCAAAGGGTAAGTGCACAATATATGCTTAAACACCAAATCATTAAGTTAATACTGCTCTTAAACAACTATGTTCATCCCTCAAACTTTGTGTAATCCCACCAATCTTGTAACTCTACAAATTCAACCTTTTCCTTCTATGCATCAACAAGAAATGAAATCAGATTCAATAACAATTACTGACAGAAAGGGAATCCTAGTCATAACCCAAAAGAATTGAATTGCCTAATTGATCTAATCAGACTTGGAATCTGTAATCATAAATGAAATGTAATCTAGAAATTCAATTGTAACAGATCACGCTCGGCTATTCTAAGAATTGAATTGCAGGAATAAAGATCAACAATTATGACAATCAAAGAATTACAAGGGGTTCGTGGGATGTCAACTTGAAACCATGAGATGAACAGAGCTGTGTACAGCTATTGAATAAATTGCATAAAGACTATCTACTCAGTCGACTGTTACGCTGTTACAGTTATCAATCTTAAGAAAATGCAATACTGTAAATCACACATACTACTGCTGCGCACATAGAAAATATGATTAACAAAACATCACACAACCATGAATTAAAAGATTCTACCTTAACTCAGCAATCTCTGCGGAAGGCGGGCCTAGCCTTCACACAGAGACGCTGGATGAACAATGTACAACTCCCTTAAACCAGCAGTAACTCTTTGTATTAAAAAGGAAGAATTATTACAGATTGCTCCCGCTGTCAATACACCAAATGAATTCACTATTTTCCAACCCCCTGGGTCGAAACAACTTTCTGCATTTATACATCCAAACAATAACATCCAATCCTATTACAAAGGGCAGCCATGAAGATCTCTGATCTTCAGGCGCCCTGAATGACACCGGTTGTTACAAGACGTGGCATGATATAATTATAGAAAATGCGAAAAGACTGTTGACTGGCCTAGAAGTGGCGATCTTCTCAGATCGCCATAATATTTGAGCAGCTACACTGAAGATCCCTTGATTATAGCACGTTCTGTTATAGCTACTCTGACTGGCTCTTGTCTGGAATGTCACGTGCCCCAATAGATGATGGACAGATTGAGGATCCCTTTTTAGTCACGACCATCCCTTTCCCCTAGACTCGTTCAGCTCATCCCCTTGCATCCTGCTCGTCTCACATTATATTCATAGATTACACATATTAGCACAATTTCGAGAGATAAATAGCCTTAATTGTTACAAGAATAAGCATTAATAAGGCAAAACAATAACCAGTCTTACCTTGACAAATTAGGGCATAAAGTGAGAAAAGTCAGTTTGATTGGTAGGGATAATTTTAGGGGCGAATTTTATCCCAGTGGGCTATTTTTCCATGTTTTTTCTCTCAAAAAAGATTCGCCATTTTGCATTTTTTGAAGCCCTATTTCGCCCAATTTTGATGGGGTGAAATGTTTTCACCCTAAAAATCGCCAAATTATTATATAAACGATATAAAATCCTTGGAGATTAAAATATTTTTTGAAAAATATCGCCAATCATTTTATAGTTGGTGTTTTAAGAATTGGTAATATTCGCCAACATTTATACAGTTTTAAATAAGTATGGTTCCTTAAAATCATCCCTGCTGATTGGCATGCTAAGAAGTGTAAAACAAGGGAAGAAAGGTGATTAAAGGTGGTTAAAAAGGGACCAATTTTGGACTCAACATCTCCCCCCAACTACCCTGTTGCATGTCCTCATGCAACAACCTGCATTACTCGGAATCTGAATCCTGCATTGAGCTCTGTTCGTGGAGAGAAGAAAAATTGTAAGGGAACTCAGGTTCCTCATCTATCCTCAGAAAGCCCCTGTGCATAACCCAGTACTGCCAACATTTCTGCTCCTCTGCCCTAGTCAAGGAAAAGTCCATATGATATGGTTTTGCTGCCCACCAGATAAGAGGAAATTTAAACTTCAAGCCCAGCCAGTCAACTCCACATTCCTTCATGCTTCCTACATAACCCTTGACTCTAGAGAGTGCATGCTTGAAATTTTTAAAGCAGTAGGGGTCCCTGCTTCTAAATGCAGAGGAGGCAGCCTGCCATCTGTGCCGGCTGCCATCTAATGCAACCTGCTGCTGTCTAGAAATGGATTTTGTACAGGTGGAGATTACCTCTTCCTGCAAGTTCATGATATTTTGTGCTTGGGAAGGATTGGAAAGAAAACCCTTGTATCGAGCCACAAGAATGCCAGGATTCCGGGGTTCACTACGGATCCATAAATTAGTATGAGCTTCATTGTGGGAAAAGGTCTGAAAAGACCTTTCCCACTGAACATGGTTGCTCACAAAAGAGGCAAAGGATCTTAGCTGAACATCCCCTGCAAATGGAACGGGGTTTGAGTGCTGATCCATAGGGCACGCCATCTCATGTAGGTATAGTTCACATAGCAAGTTCTGCTCTTCAAAGTTGCTCCCAAGGAATGTCTCCAAATTTTTTTCTGAGGTTGCAATTTCAAATGACCTCCCTTCCTGTACAGCTTTTATTTTAAACCAGAAAAATTGCTCGAAGAGAAAAACTGGATAAGAGGAAGAGGGCTTCCTAGTGCCTATGAGTTCTCGGGATAGGGCATACATTTGATCCTTATCCTTCTGCATGGATGAGAATTTTTTCAATTTCTTCATCTCCTTCTGCAGCTCCTCTAACTGAAATCTGTGGGCCATACGTTCTTCAGCCCCCTGCTCTTCCAGTGCTCTAATAATTCTCTTATGCTCATCCAAAGCAATTGTCTTTTTCTGGTTTTCTTCCACTTGACTTCTCCATTTAATTACTTCCATCCTTAGGGATGAAACTTCTGCTGTGAGGTCTGAAATCTCCTTTTTATAATGTTCTTCCTGCTCTGAATCCAAATCAATAAATTTTTTGAAAGGGGGTAGTATTGTCTCTTGTGGAGTAGCGTCCTCTCCCTGGTCAATCTGCATTTCTAATTCTTGTGTTGCTGGTTCTTGTGTGGCAGCAACATCCCCTGGGTTATTTTCCACAGCTATATCCAGGGCTTGTCGAGACACTAGTTCTTGTGCAACAGTGTCTTCCCCCTGATCATCCTACATTTATGAATGCGATTCATGTGTTGCTGGTTCTTGTGTTCCAGCAACATCTTTCAAATTCTCCTCGGCATCCTCCTCCATTGCTTTTAAGGACAATGGTTCTTGTGTGGCAGTGTCTTCCTTCTGCATTCCTGGATTCAATTCTTGTGTTGCTGGTTCTTGTGTGACAGCAACATTCCCTGGGTTTTCTTCCATAACTGTAATTGGTGCTTGTTGGGACACTGGTTCTTGTGTAACAGTGCCTTCTCCTTGATCCATCTGCATCTCTGAAATTGATTCTTGTGTTGCTGGTTCTTGTGTGACAGCAACACCTTTTAAACTCTCCTCAGCAGCCACCTCCATTTCTTTTGAGGACACTGGTTCTTGTGTGGCAGTGTCTTCCTTCTGCATTCCTGGATTCAATTCTTGTGTTGCTGGTTCTTGTGTGACAGCAACATTCCCTGGGTTTTCTTCCATAACTGTAATTGGTGCTTGTTGGGACACTGGTTCTTGTGTAACAGTGCCTTCTCCCTAATCCATCTGCATCTCTGAAATTGATTCTTGTGTTGCTGGTTCTTGTGTGACAGCAACACCTTTTAAACTCTCGTCAGCAGCCACCTCCATTGCTTTTGGGGACACTGGTTCTTGTGTGGCAGTGTCTCCCTCCTGTGATTCTGAATCCAATGGTTGTGTTGCTGGATCTTGTGTAGCAGCAACATCTTCGTTCCCCTGCTTCTAAGATTGGATATCTTCCCCATCATACATCTCTTCCTCAAGGACCTCAGTGTCACCTGAGGCTATTGTCTGTTCATCCTCACTCCACTGTGTATCGGGTCTGATATCTACCCCTGGGTCATCTTCTAATTGAAATTCAGGAATTCCCAAGGATGTTGGTTCTTGTGTAACAACATCCTGGATTACCTCTTCATCCTTGCTGAGGCTGCTACTAATCCTAGGGAAGAGGAGAGAAAGAATGAAATCAGGAGCGATGATGGAAATAAGGATTGCTCTGTGAACCTAGAATGCTCCCACGATATAGAGATGATAGAAACTAAGCCACGAGGGCAGAACATTGATGAACCTGAATAGGGGATTGCAATTTCAGAAATGTCGAGCACCCTAAATGCAGATAAGTTATTATCAACACATAGAGCTTACGAAATTCATTGTCAACCTGAGGAAGTCTTTTGTTTCAAAGGGTAAGTGCACA
>LPNX011158072.1:5406-16150 GCA_001517045.1 Pseudotsuga menziesii
TCAAACCAAACACATAAACATAAAGTATCATTTGATTCGACATCATGTAGAAGACAAGATAGTCCATCTTCGACATTGTTCCACAAATGATCAAGTTGCAGACATCTTCACCAAAGCACTTGCACGACAAAAGTTTGAAAGGTTCAGAAACATGCTCGGACTTACGAACACCCCTTCGGATTAAGAGGGGGATTGTTAGAATATAATCCGTTAGGGTTATATAATGTAAATAAATAAATAAATAAATAGTAGGAAGCCAAACAGGTTGGGCGGAAGGCGAAACCCAACCACCATGTGATTTTTATAAATATAGGCATTTGCATTGGAATAATAATCAAGCGGGAGTTATTACCAATGGCCCAATACGTAACATGTTTGGTTGTGCCTCCTTTCGTCTAACAAAATTTCTAAATAAATAGATTGGAAACTGTTTCTTTGAGACTTTGTCTTCAATAGAAGCAAATTGAGATGCAAATGTTGGAAACAGTTGCAGCCGTATTTCAAGAAAGAAAATCTATTATTTTATAATATAAAGAATAGGAATAGAATATTTTGCAAGATAAATGCATAGATGGAATTTTTCTTACGATTGCTTTGTCGTACTGTGAATGTCCATCCTTTATTTCTAGAATATATTGTGTTCCTGATTTCTTTGTGCTAGTCACAATTGCGCCTATTGTTCCAACTCGTTTGGTGTTTGCAGGAGTCTTTTTATGCATGTGTTCGGTATGAAACTGTATTCTTGAGAACCTGGTGCTATGTTTTCTATGGTAGTTTCCTGATCTACTAGTAAAATGCATTCTGATTCACAATGATCGTAGTTAGTTTTTGCTGCCATTTTGAAGTGTCTTACACATATGGCTTTTCCTGGAAGCAGTTTTTCTTCATGCTGTTCTATCAGATTCCCACGTACATTTAGTGTAATTCTCATGTCGCCTTTGGCATCTGTCAAGTCTGCTCGGAGAATCTCGCTGGTTTTACGCAGTTTATCTAGCGTTGTTCTATATGTAACAATGATATTTCCGTGAAAAACGTTTCCTACTTTGCAACTAGTCAATTCTTCAATACTGATTGGCATCAAGCATATTTCTTCATGCTTGCAAATTTTAAGTGAGTCTAAGTTGGAAAAATATTATTGTAAAATAATTTTTTGAGATCATATGCACTAGTCTATACCTTTTGGATTCTGTTTTTACTAGGTCTTTTTCCTATTCTGCTTCGATTTGTCTTTTCACGTTGGTATCCCTAGAAGAGAGATTTTTAAGATTAGAGTAAATGGGATCAAATATAACATACAAAACAATAAAACAAAGAAAACAAATTGCTAGTGGAATATCTCAGGATTCATAGCAAATGCGAAACAACAATGAAATACAGAATGGTAAGTAGAGCTATAGATATTAATGGTGAAATTTACAGTTTTAAAAACATGTTGCAGAAACAAATGAAATTTACATATCTATTTCTAGAGCTAGTATAGCTCGTAGAGAACATCAGTTAGCTTAAAAGGAGAGCCTGTAAGGAAAAATAGAAATGGCGGTTTTTTTCATTGGTACAGCCATTGCAGAGAAGAGTCCAAATGCAGGAACTCTGAAGCCGCAGGTCAGGAAAGTTGCAAGAACATGAAAATCTAGTCTTTTTCTTCATTGTGAAATCTCATATGATGGTTGAGAAAAGACAGTGCACACGCTGGCTGTGCAAAAAATTGGTGAGGTTGCTTGGGATGCAAAGGTTATGTTTCATTGGGTTTTGTAAAGTATTGGAATCCATTGATTCCACACCCTCTTAGTAGGGTCAGTTCTGAAGGTCTCATCTCCGTGCAAAGTATGTTGGTGAAGCCGCGTATTAAAGAACTGTTGGGGACATCTGATCACATTCAATTTCCATTGTCAGTCGGAGAGCTGGTTTGTAACAAATATAAAGTTTGCATTAAATTAAAAAGCTTGCTTTATTTAAAAAAAAAGGAAACGAGGCGTATTAATAAAAAGATAGCTTTCTTCTTATTTAAAGTAAACTTCCTATTTGAAACAGGTTTAAATCGATATGTTTCAAAAGAAGAGGAAACAACGTTAATTAAAGGAACAAGACTGTCAAGTTAAAAGCACATTTGTCTTATTAGAAAGAGATGCAACATAGTTTTATTATGAAAGAAGTATAGTTAAAAAATAAATTCCAATATATTGCAGGCATTAGAAAAGAAGAAAATTAGAAAAGAACAGTTAGAAGAAGAATCAGCCATGACAAAGAGAAAGAATGATGCTAAGAAGAAAAAGAAACTATTTGATTATACTCACAGTTTTTCTGTTGCTTCTATTGCCTCTTTTTCCTCTTCTGCTTTACTATGTCTTTTCATGTTACTGTTCAAACAATGATCTATTAGATTATAGTAAACCATGAATAATATAGACATATAGACAAATCAAACCAATAGCAAGAATGTTTATGATACATTGTCTATTGAAGCAGAGACCATGATTATTTATTTACTTGTAATAGTTAGAGCGTATGAATTTGAGAAAAAAATCAACATTCATAACACAACTATTATCGAAGACAATGACGGAGAGAAATCTTTTGACGATATTTATTAATACTCACATTTTTTCTTTTGTTTCTAGTGTTTCTTTTTCTTGTTATACTTTTCTTTTCATGTCAATGCTGTAATAAATATTTATTAGATTACAGTAAGAGATGAATAATATAAAAATATGGAACAAGAAAATCAATAAGAAGGATGTTCATCAATGCAAATTGAAGGAAAAAATCTATATCTAGCTAGTTTTCTACCATACTGACTATTTGCTACAGTGAACAATTGAAATCGTGCAACATTTGGCAACTGTAGAACTGTGACACATGGGCAGAATGGTGGAATGAAATCTTTTGAAATGATGTTTAATAATACTGATAGTTTTTCTGATGTGTTTATTGCTTCTTTTTGTTGTTCTTCTTTGCTATGTCTTTTCATGTTCCTGTTCAAACAAAGATTTATTAGATTATAGTAACTAATGAATAATAAAAACATATAGAACAATAAAATCAATAAGAAAAAACTGTTATAAATGCAAATTGAACAAGAAAATCTATTTGAATGTAGCTAGTCTTCTATGCCACTATTCTATGTTCCAATAAATGTCATTGGATATTTAAAGAAAGATAGAACATGGAGATTTATTGAGGAGGCCAAGTAGAAAGTGGAGCAACAAATTGTTAGTTGTTTCAAAATAGATAAATTCTACAAAATAGAATACGGTTATAAATAATATCACAGGAAAGAGAACTTTATCTTCAATGTTTTATGGAAATAGAACTAGTTGTGTATAAACAATGGGTCCTATCAACTTATGTTGTTCTCAATACTATTATTGACTGTTGTATAACTTTAATGTGAATTTTATAGAAGATGTACTAGAAGATGCAATATGTCATGGTCAGTCCAATATGCATCTCACATTCGGACTTCACAATGCTGAGTTTGCACATTTGTCCAAATGTGATCAATAATAGGCTTTTCTTTTTGCAAAAGACTATTTGTTATTTCTTGCATATGTAATGATTGCATAAATTATTGTAGGAGTTTGCTATTATCATTTCTTGCATGGATATTGACATTGAAATCACCAATTATCAGAACCATAGTGTCTTTTATATATTTATATTAAAAATATTATTATCTTATAGTAAAATATTAATAATTTATAGTAAAATTTTAGGAATTCTATAAACTTTACTATTAACTAAAATTAACTAATTCTATTAATATTGATCTTTAGGTTAAGGTAGGTTTAAAATTAAAAAAATTATTATAATTAATTTACTATATTTACTAAGTACCTGCTGAGGCGGGTATATTGTTATCAATTTCAAGTCAAACTCCATTGACTTTCAATTAGTTTTTCTCTACAAAAATATTAAAATGTCATTTTCCAAAGTTTAATTTTATTATTTATTTTTAATATTTTTAAAATATTATTTTTAAAATTATTGATTGGATAATAAAAAGTATGTGAGTCCTCAAGTTTTCTTGAAATTTGGTATCTGGTTTTCATGTGACATGTGCCAAAAGATGATGTCATTGCAGTTATTATTCATGTTATGTTCTTTTATTTGTTCCCAACACCTTTCTCTCCACCTTTAGATATGCTACATCTGGCACACATGCAAATTTGACATGCAACATGTTTGTTGGATTAACAACCAGTTCGCATGCAGCTAATGTGTCAAACTGATAGTTGCAGCGGAAACCTTGAAAACAATGTATCTGCTGGCCTCTTTGAACTTTGTGGAATATTGTAGGGCGAGCCGACGGTTTGTTAAAATATGAACTAAAGTTATGGGCTTGCTCAATTTGGACAATCGCGAGAACTACCATATTCAACTACTAAAACTTCACTTCAACATTGATTTTATTTGAGCTTTTTAAACGGCATAAGAAAAAGGAGATGATCATATCTGTCTGTTAGAAGTATTTTATCAAATATATTGATAATAAGAAATAGTTTTAGAGTATGGATAACATGTACATATCTTATCCATGTGGGACTTAACTCATCATACAAAACAGGAACTAATTTAGCAATTTCCTACGATGTAAATTTAGACAACGTTTTTGAAAACTACTTTTTTGTTAACGTCACTTATAAATAAATTTAGTATATTTAATTTTGAAATATAACATTTTTGTTTGAAATATAAAATTTTAGTTTTTATTTTTTTAAAATATAATTAGATTAAAAATATATATAAAATTTAAAAAATATATATATAACAATTTTCAAATTTATAATATATTAATATTTAGTATTCAAAGGCATGCCAAATATTTATTGTTTTTATTAAATTTATGTTCAGGTTGGTACATAAGAATTATTGTTTTCTTTGTATTGTTTTATTACATCATTTTTTTAATTGAAAGACAATTTTTGATAAATATTTTTTTCTTTTAATTATATCTAAATAATTTGTTTTCTTAATTTTAATTATATCTAAATCATTTTGCTTTTGTTTTGACTAAATATTGTTTTTTAGATTTGTCTCTTAATTAAGTAGTTATTTATATAAATATATATATTTTAAATATCGAAATCAAGATTATTATTGAATTAGATGTAATGTAATCATGATTTAATTGTCATAATTATCACCTAACTTCTATCCTTCTTGTTTGTAACTGAAATTTTCATATATTTAAAATTAAATATAAAAATATTTTACAAACAAATTTTCCTTCTTCAAAAGACAATCTCGTAATGTTATTTTCAATTTAATTTAAGTAAAAAGTTGAAATTTTACATTTGATTTGAATATTTTTATTAAGCAAAGAAATTATTTATTTATTAATTAATTTTCCAATATTTTTCAAAATAATATTTGTCAACTCTTATTCTTTTAAAAAAATATTTGCCCAAATTTTATGAAATAAAATTATTTTACTTTAAAATTTGCCAAGACTTTATAAAATAAAATTATTTTACTTTAAAATTTGCCAAAATTTTATAAAAACTATATAAAATCTTTAGAGATTTGAATACTCTTAGTAAAAAAATGTCAACAATTTATAGTTGTCATATTAAGAATTAGTACTTGATAAATGTATGTCGTCTTTGTGAAAGAAGATCAACTATTTAATTGTTAAAGTTGGCCTAACAGGCTCTCACTTTTCAATCAGTCAAAAAAACCATGACTACACTCAAAGAAACAAGCACTGTACAACCACCAATAGGATAATTTTTTGATGCTATGTAATGCAAATTTTACAAGAAAACAATTAAAAATATTAACATATATCAACATAATTTTTTTTACTAAAAGTAATTTAATTTAATTTATCATTTTCAAAGTGAAAATTGAAGGGCATACACCAAAAATATATATAATACATAATTTTTAATTTGAAAACAAAAATCAATATCAAACATTATATAAAGTGAATGGCAAAAACATAAAAACAGTTAAAAAGGAAAACATCATAAAAATTTACTTCAAATTTAACCTCTGTATAGTGTTCACATACATAGACTTGTCAGCCAACAATCTAACTGGTCCTATCCCTTCCCAGCTACCAAATCTGAAGCTTGTGTTGCTCAACAATTTAAGAATTCATATACACAGCCTACCAATAAGAATTCAATTTTCACAATGGAATTGGCGTAAAACAACACAGCGAAGATTCGTGGCGTAAGACTGCGAATTGAATTTATTGGTCTCGAGAGACTGTCAAAGGATTTTGGAAGAATAGAAACCCGCTCTATAATACTGCTGCCATGAACTACAGGAACGATAAGAACAATGTAAACTGGAAACAAATTAACCACCTTCTATTGTGCATGAACGTGGAGTCAAAGATATGGAGGCAAGATTCAACACTGCTGCTACGAGACCTATGGAAGTGACTCCAGAGAAGACTATGCCTGAAGGTTTGGAAAAGTTTACACAAGCTACAGTAAAAGTACAAGTGGAGAATGTGCCAGAATAAGGGGGGAATACCCCAAACGAGTCAATACTTGGGAATGACACTGAGAACGTGAGGAAACCCTAATAAAGAGGCATAACCTTTTCGAATTCTTTCCACTGCAGGCTGTAATAATGAAATGGAGAAATGTTACTGAGTCATTTGGCCAAGGCATCCTTTTGTTCCAGGCACATAACCAAATTATAAACAGACTTTGTGAATAGTGGGTTTCATTTTATGACCAGAAAAGAGAACCACAGGAGTTCCTATTGAAAGAATGGCACAGCATGGAAAAATATCTGCAAGCTGCTCAGGATATGAAAGCTGAAGTAAATAAGTCAAAATTGGACAAGGAAAGGATGTGCCATTTGGCCTTTGAAGCTCCGATTCAATTGCTCCTTATGGATGGGCTTTAGACACGTTACGCCTTACCTTCCTTATATCAGTACGCTTGGCCTTTCTATAACTTCTATCCATTCCATATGGTAGGTGAGTGGAGCCGTTTCCTTAAGGAAATGGAGTTGCCAAAAATCCTTTCTGTCTTTATTGTCCTCCAGTACCAATTCGAAGTAGACAGACATTACTACAGCTATATGCGATCACGTATTGTGGATGGGAGTGTGGATAAGGAGGCTGATGTAAAATCGCTCGACTTAATGCTGGCCTGCGACACAAGTAGAAAGGATTTGAAAGAGATAGGCTAAGGAAGACGAGGAGTTGCAAACCATGCATAAGATGTACTTGAGCAGGTTCAAAATGACCAAGGATTGAAGAGGAAGGTGAGACCACCCCATTTGCGAAGTCGAACAAGTCATAAATCCAGAGGATGAAGAGGCCTATCGTCATCGGCGGGAAGGTATTTTACTCTATAAAAAGAAGAGCATTACCACCCCCTCTTCCCACCATAGGGCCTCCTACAGCAGGTTTATGCATAGCATGAGACTACGTCACCCCAAGTCAAGATCAAGAGTGCAATAGACGAGGCACAAGACTTTTTGTTGCAGCAAAAAAAATGTCCCTAACGCAGCTGCAGCAGTCAATTTAGCAGCAAGACACAAGGATAGATACCATGGGGGATTGATTCCAGTGTCACCCTGCCAGTCATTGTGACCATGGATGCTACTACAGACTCTTCCAAGGCCCCCTCTAGTAATTTCACCGGCTGTGGTCATGGTTCCAATAACAACGGAGGAATCCGACTCAAACGACTTCGACAGAGGGTTGCGGGAAACTAGCCGGGAAGGAGAAGTGGCCCTGCCTAGGGACACTTCTTTTCTTTATTTGGAATAAGAAAGCACACATGATGAGACCTACACTAGGGTGGCCATTAATAAATTCTCGACTGAGGTCGCACCTCCACCCCCATAGATGACCAAAAAAAAACAAACTCCCACTAGGTCCATAGGAAAAAAGGTCCTCAAGTAAGCAGAGCTAACCATGGCAGAAGCCCAGACCTGGTGGCATCTATAGGGACAATTTTTGGATGGGAAGTCGTAATGGGAGAGGTAGAGCAAGAATAAGTGGTTAACGAGTTCCTGCGTCTCCACTGAGGAGTGAAAGTACAAAAGAAACCAATCTTTGGGGAGTTAGTCCCCCAGTATAGCAAGCACCATTCGACAAGGTGTACAGCCCTCTTGTAATACTACAAGCTACCAGATCCAGATTTGAATTCAAATTCCAGACAGAACGGGCATAAAGAGTCAACCTTCGAATATGCAGGGTGGACTAGCAGCCGACCTGAACCACTTAGGTACAACGAACTAGTCCAACAACCAATTAGGGAACAATAGTAAGGGAAAGTGGCCAAAGCACCGGCTAGCCGAAGAGAATCCACAAGGGAAAAAAATCCATAAAAGTATTAATCCCTGAGCATTATTCACACACAGACAGACATATAAATTCTAATAATAAAACTATTAAGCAAATCCTGACCTAAGCAAGTTGAAGAACACCGTCAATGGCCAATTTTCATCCAACGACCACGCCCTTGCTGGTTACCCCACCAAACCCTAGTCCTTTGTCCTTCTCCTTCTGTCCGTCTTGCCGAGCAGCAGCAATATTTGACGGCTCTCGAGTGTACGTTTCACTGCAAGCTCTAGGGTTACATATTTTAGCTACCAAGGAAAGATACAAAGGCTCACATCTTATAATCTGTGGCTGAAAATGCAGGCCGAAGCAAGCAAAGATGCAGGGGCTCGTCCTCACACCAGAGCTAACAATAGAAATATTTTATCTTACACCGCGAGGTATGCCGCACCAACTATAAAAAACCTTATATTAGGCCTTGTAAATTGAAGCCGAAGCCAAGCAGTATTAGTTCTCTGTTTTGTGCCGCTGCTCTTAGGGCCTTTATACACCGATAATAGGGTGGCAGCAACAACTACGGCAGAGAGAGGAACACACTACAGTGATCATCGAACATAGAAGAACTATTTGAGGCAGGATGCCATCGATTCTAGGTTGATCGCCTTGATGCTTGCGGGCTTTACGAATTCACCCAATGAAACTGGACCCGAGGACTTGGAGAACAAAATAAAACGAAGCTGCTCGAACACAAGGGCTGCTCAAACATGGATGCCTGCTTTTTGCTAGGAGATGAGCCCATGGATGTTGGTAAAACCCAATAAGCTGGTAAAACTCGTGGATGCTATAAACCGAGGAATGCTTAAAACTGCCCCGAAACCCAAATCTCATCCTTTTTAATGCATTTAGGGTTATGCAGGGGCTCGTCCTCACAGCAGAGCTAATAATAGAAATCGTTCAAAGAACAACTATATGGTCCAAAGCACGATACCCATTCTTCAATGTAGGCTGGTACATAAATCATAAATCATATAATAAATTTATATGTAATTTATATTCAAAATTCCATAATTATGATGTCAGCTTTGACACTTGTCAATCCAAATCGAGATAGCAAATTTCAAGGCTGACATAATCTATGACCAACCAATCACAAAACAAATAAATAGTTTATTTTGAAAATAATTTTTTTTTTTCAAATTCTAAAGTCTAACCTTGTAAACACAATTTCATTTTTTTGAACTAATAGAAAGTCAATGAAGTTTGACTTGCAACCAATTGCTATATACTCTTCCTGCAGCAGGTATAATAAAAGACAACCAAATCCCTTACCATTGATATTTTATTGTAAAGTAGAAATTTTCCACTTTAGGCGCTTCTCGCTTATATGTATGAAATTTATCCATTAATTTAATTTACTAATTATGTAAATGACATCCTTTAATTAACTAATATGCAAAAACATTGAAGATTTAAAAAATTATTTAATTAAATAATCTTAAAGTTTACATAATAAATATTTAAAAGGACTAACAAATGGAGTAAACTACTTAACCAACCATTTGCACCGATTGGACAATCTGAGCGGTCACATCTGACGTTCCCGGTCGTCCGATCGGTGAAAATGGTCGAGTAAATAGGTCAATCTCTAACAATATATTTATTTTCACTGATTTATATATTTTCGTCTCTTATTCTAATTAAAGATCATATTTAATATTTTTTTAAATGCAAACATACATTCTTCATGAAAGATTAATAAAATATTATTATATATATAATAATAATATTTTATTCAATATTTTAAAAATAATAATAAATAAATCAATAAAATAAAATCAAAATGTAATTTTCATTTAAATTTGTAACATAGTATGGGAGTCATGGTTTGTGATTGTCTAGGTCAAACATTCTAAAATGGGATTAAGATGTGTAAAAAGCACCAATAGCTGTAAGTAATGGCTTTTTTGTGCAAGACAAGTCTGCAACACCTCCGAGGTGGACACTGCATACGAAGCCTGGGATATATCTTCCACAATACTTCATTGTTTTAGAATCCTAAAATTACTCACTTACTTTACATGTGTTTTTACAATGACATTCAAGTTGGCTTTATTTTATTGGTAAATAATAATTACTAACCATCCATAAAGTATAACTTTTATTTAAATTTGTAATATCATTGTTCTAGAATCCTAAAAATTTTCACTTATGCCACATGTATTTTTACAATGACATTCATGTTCGCTCTATTTTATTGGTAAATGATAAATACTAACAATCCATACAATATAACTTTCATTTAAATTTGTAACATCATTCTTTTAGAATCCTAAAATTACTCATTTCCCCACATGTAATTTTACAATGACATTCATGTTCGCTTTATTTTATTGGTAAATGATAAATACTAACCATCCATAAAGTATAACTTTGATTTAAATTTGTAACATCAATGTTTTAAAATCCTAAAATTACTCACTTACCCCA
>LPNX011158072.1:19744-63822 GCA_001517045.1 Pseudotsuga menziesii
AAAATTTCAAGGCTGACATAATCTATGACCAACCAATCACAAAACAAATAAACAGTTTTTTAAGAAAATAAAAAAATATTTTTTTTCAAATTCCAAAGTCTAACCTTGTAAACACAATTTCATTTTTTTGAACTAATAGAAAGTCAATGAAGTTTGACTTGCAACCAATTGCTATATACTCTGCCTGCCGCAAATATAATAACTTATTTTTATAATTAAAAAATACATTAAAAAATGAAAAATATAGACAATCTTAAATTTAAAAGTAAATCATAATAAATAAAAAAACTTATTTTTTTAAGTTACCAAAATGGATCATTGGATCATTTGCTACATGTGTGTGTGCAAGAAGATAAACTAATAGTACGATCACAAAATAGATAGATACTATGAATTAGGAATTAGTCACCGCCTCAAACTAGGATTAAACTCAAAGTCACCGCCTCAAAAAACTAGGAATTAGTAGAGCGCAAGGTGAATCAAGAGTCACCGCCGCATCTGACAAATAGGAATTTAAGCCACCGTTCAATCAAAATTAAAATTGGAGAAAGTACTAATACACGCCATCAAGCATGTATTGGAGAAAGTTTTTTTTGTGTTTTTTCCAAATTATATGATTCTTAAGGGTATTGAATTTTGAACTTGAGTTACTTTGCAAATCAAATTCACATTTTAACCAAATAAAGCAAAGAATTAACAAAAACATTTGGAATGCAATACATAATAATTAGGAATAATAAAATATTAATAAATATTAGAATGAAACACAAATTAATGAAAAAAAAAATCAATTATATAATTTTAGTGAGAATTGTTTTATGAAATTTAAAAATTAACTTTAAATCAAACTTTATTACCTTATAAACATATTTTAAATATGAAAATATTAATGATAAATTATTTTGTGAAACTCTGTTTTGCTTACATTATATAATAAGATTTTTCATGAAAATAGTTTGCACTTATAAGAGTTTGAAAAATTAATAATAGTTTTACTAAATAATTAACTTAAAATTAAAACAAAAATTTAAAACTTTTTCAACTTGTGAGTGATAATATAAAATTTTATTTTTAATAGATGAAATTAAAGAAAAAAGAAATAAATATAGTAAGTAAAAAGAAAAAGAAAAAGTTTGATATTTACTTTGGATTCTTTTTGTGAGGCCTAAGTCACCAATAAAACCTAAATAAAACACTCCATCTTAGAACCTCTCATTATTAACTATTTGACTATATATATATATATATATTAGAGATCATAATCACTTCCAAAAATAAAAATATTTGTACTACACCAATGATGGTGCTTTACAATGAAGTATGGTGGATTATTTATACCAATTTTAAATTTTTTCAAAAATATTAATTATAAAAGTAAAACTAACATAAATCTATCTTAAAACTTAATATATCAAGCATAATGAAACATAGATTTTTTTAAAATGTAAATTTTATATCTAATTTTTTATATATAGTAAACACATACAACATAAAATTTGATTCTTCTTGCTCTTTAAAATGGACTATCATGGTGTTATGAAGAAATAGGAAATATACATAATTAAATATTAAAATACATAAAATAAGTAATTTTATAAATGTATAAAAGTAATAACTAGTAACAAAGTTATAGAGTATAGGTATATGGAAATTTTCTATATTATTAAAAATAAATCTATACTATTAAAAATAATATTTAAAATCATATAGAAATTTTTTATATTATTAAAAATAGTTATTGGAAATTGAAATATATAAACTTATATTAAATATTATAATACCATCATAATAATCATATATTTATATATTTTATTTTGAAATAGACTCTATATTAAAAAAACTAAATTTTTAAACTTTATAATAATAAAAAATTAAAATGATTTGAATTTTATGAAGTTAAATTAAAAAATCTAAAATAATGATATATTTAAAAATCAATAATGTAAATTTTTTATTCTGATTTATACAAACATTTTAATTGTAATATACTATTAAAATGCAAATGAAAAGATTATATTGTTTCTCTTATTAGTGTCTATATATATATATATATATATATATATATATATATAAATATATATAAATATATAAATATATATATATATATATCACCATGTCTAATCCTCTGTATTCATGGATTCCAATGATAAACAAATGAAAGCCATTTAGAGTTATAATTACATAGATTTTATAAAGAAATTTCAATGGTATGTGGTGTAGTTATTATTTTCCATTTCTATGATGGTATGGAGGTAATAAGGAAATCACTTCACCCAAACTTAATATCCTCAAGATCATCATAGTATTATTTATTTTTATTGGATTTACATCTTCAGGACAAAATAAAGAATATAGATAAAAAAGTTAATAATCATTCCTCCAACCACTAAACCTAGATCAATATCTCTATGTTCCAATTTCAACTATAATATATATATAGCTATGGTCACATTTACTTTTGTACTAATATTATTATATCACTAAAAACAATATGAAATATAAATGTAAAATATGAAATATATAAAATTTATTAATTTAAAAATAAAAATAAATGTTATCCACTTTTCAATTAAAAGATTCTATCATGCAATTTAAAAGCTAACAAGAAAAAATCTTTTCCCTACCTTAGACACACTCCACCATTGACCTTTGAAACAGAAATGTAATTTGGACGTTCTAGATCTTTCAGCAGAGACGGATCGAGATGAGATGAGTATCAAGCACTTCTAAAGCTAGTCGTAGTGCTAGTCCCGACTCCCACGAAAGCGAGATCCGCACGGGTTAAAGATCCGCACGGGTTTGGTTATTAGCATCTTAGTATTGCTCCGACTTTGAGTTGTGCAACCCTAATACCAGCTCAAGAACTCCACAGGGTTAACCATGCTCCAAAAAATAATATTTTTAAAATTTAAAAAATGTTTTCACATCAAAATATTTAATTTAATAATTATATCTTAATAAATTTTAATTTTTTAAATTTTTTAAATATATAAAAGTTAAAGAATGACAAATTATTTGAAATCCAAGTTAACATAGAATAAAATATTATTAACTTTTAGTTTTAAAATTTAAAGGTTTATAAAATATATATATATTTTTAAGATGGAACATAGCTCAAAAAACACTTAGGCACTTCCCTCTTTTTTTTAAGGATAAGATTTTAGGATGGTACACAAGGTAAACAGTCCACAAAGTTCTCAACCACTTGAGCTATCCCATTCCTATATATTTAAAAGTGATAAATATTTTTTTTTCAAAAATATTTACTCTTAACATTATAAAAATAATTTTATATAATTAGTTTTAAAGGTATTTTTACATTATTTACTTATTATTATGTAGAAACAAATTTATTTTATGTCACAAAGAGAGATACAAATTTTTAGGTTATAATTTTTTTATCAAAACTCTTGATAACATGTTTTTTTTTTTTATAATCTTTATAAAATCTATATTTAAGAATGGTGCCATGTAATGATACCCATTTAGGGATGGTCTCAGATAATGCTACATATTTATGGATTTCAAATGTAGCCTTTAGACCTTCAAAACTACCTTCTTCTCGTGTCTCTTTATGTAGCTGATTAAAGATCTAGAGTTAGATCACCAAAGTTGAAACTGAGAGTTCTCTCTTCCTTCTTCCAAGAGATCCAATATGCCAAATAGGGATAGAGCACCATGTGGATTTGCAAACAGAAAAAACTTATCATTTGAAACCAGTTTCTCTCCTTTCCTTCAACTAAAAGATCGAGTCTCCCAAATCTCCCATATATGAATGATGATAACAATAACAAGAGTTTCCAATAAGTATGGAGCAACTTAATGGGTTGAATTTTGACATGCATCTTCACACTTTTGCTTTTTTATCTGAACTTTGAACTGAATTTCAATTTTTTCTTTTTGATCAAGAAAGTTGTTATCATACAATGCCTTTTTTTTAGTTTCCTCTCTTTGTTTAGATGTTTTTTCCATCTTATATAATATTTAGACTTATTTGGACTTGCATAAAATTCCACCCTCTCTTTTGCCACATTAAATCACATTTTTTTTATTTTTTTTATAATAAATATTTTAAATAAATTTATAAAAATAGAACAATTTTTCTTGCCGCAATGTGAGACACATTACCATGCTTTTACCTAATGTTAATATGGGTGAGGGCTTTGATTATTCCCTCACTTTCAAATTAACCAAATTAACTTGCAATTTTATTAAGTTCAATTTCTGCAAGGATTTTGATTGTGGTGTTTATTGTGCCAAAAGGCACTCTACAACCAAGTATGGTGGAGATCTTGTAATGGTATGTAAGGTTCCTCATGCATGTAATGTTTCTCATGGAAATGTAGGCTATAAATAATATTGTGTATTATGTGGGAGATGTTGTAAAGTTATGTAACGTTCCTCATGTAAATTTCGGCTATAAATATTATTGTCGATTATGAGGGGGATGTTGTAAAGTTGTCTAACGTTCTGCATGCATGTAACGTTCCTCATGTAAATATCGGATATAAATAATATTGCCCATTAAAAAGGAGATGTTGTAAGATGTTGTAACATTACTGTTGTAACATGTTGTAGATGTTGTAATGTTACTTTTTACCTCCGTTTACTTATGATGTATATTTTGTCATTAATTAAAAGTAAATATATTTTCTCGGCCATCAAAATAAAAACAAAACTCCTTGT
Source organism: Pseudotsuga menziesii (assembly GCA_001517045.1). Taxonomy (NCBI): domain Eukaryota; kingdom Viridiplantae; phylum Streptophyta; class Pinopsida; order Pinales; family Pinaceae; genus Pseudotsuga; species Pseudotsuga menziesii. The sequence goes on from LPNX011158072.1 coordinate 24,431, forward strand.
ATTTTGAAAAACACCTACTATATAATCAATAATATGTAATAAAAAAATACATAAAAAATTACAAAACACTAAAATGCCCCAAAAAGAAGAGAAAGAAAATCTATGCAAGCAATAGTTAATTTATTTTAAATTGATATTTTAATTTTATGATGTGATCTACCTCCTCGTGGCTAGCTCCTCTCCTCCAATCGTTTAATATTTGCCCATTATGAATTCCAAGTCTAATTCCCATCCAAAACAATATCCAACTTTTGACTATCCTTACAACTCCCACCTTGGATCGTTGTCCAGCAACTTACCCAACATGCAACCCATTCATCTATTCTATCATTAGAAATAAAGGAGTTATGGATGCATCAGCCAATGTATGCACGCTTTGGTGACACATTTAAATACACAATTTTTTTATATGGTTTTACAAAATACACCCTCAAATTTGACAAAATAGGAGAAGATTATTAAATGAACGATAGGGTTTCTCTCATGAAATTTCCAAAAGAAGGACTAAGAACCTCGAAACGAATTCCACTACACCATGATATGCAGGTTTTATATCTTTTTCAACGATCTCGCGGGGTTTTTAGGGTTTCATTCATAGGGCTCCTGTAGACTCCCCGGGCTTAACTGTCGAGGTCTATGCAGCATCCTCCCCTTGGACTCCTGCAGCATCCTCTCGCCACATGTTCCTCGCTTCTCTGGCCGCAGCCTCCTCCTGTCGTTACTGCTGTCCCCACCTCCCGCTTCCTCGTGTGGCCGCCTGGAGACAAAAATATATATTGAAATATATATTAATATATATTACAATATATATTCCAATCTGCTACTCATGGTCCCTAATAGATGTAATCACTCATGTTTGAAAAATATTCTCATGCGAGAAGAGTGCCACAGAAAAAGTAAGGATAAGAGAAGGTGGAGTTTGACCTAAATTAAAGTTGTACACTCGGAAAATCTATATCCATTATGCATACTTTTAGAATATTCCAAAAGTATGAAAGTCCAGTCACCCCATGTTTCATATCATTGCTTTGTTTTTTAACCAGAAAGAATATATGAGAAATTCCAAAACTTTGGATGCTAGAGTTTCCACCTTGTTTGAGGATCCAAATGAACAAAAAATGCTCTCAAGAGAGTTTACACCATTACATTTCTACTTTAAAGCTATTAAAGTATATTATACCGTCGATATTTTTGTTTTCAATATATATATAAAGCAAGAGAAACATCTTTCCATGAAAATGAAAAGGAGACATTGCAGTGGTAGGTGAATCCCTCTAATTCCTACACACACATTGAAAAAATTAATTTCACATTTCACTCTTGAGAATCATTGGTAGGAAAATCCCTCTAATTCTTGACTGGATTTGACCCCTCTAATTCCTACAGAGACATTGAAAAAGATTAATTACAAGTTTCACTCTTGAGAATGATTCGTAGGTGAATCCCTCAATTTCAAAAAATATATTATTTCAAAAACTAATCAATACCTTCATTTCCCAAGATTATTTTTCCATGAGAATTGGAACATCCATCCATGAATCATAATGAAACACAATTAAGATATTCTCAAATTCTGAATTCATTATTATAATTTAAAATTTCTAAAAAGATTACACCTATACCAAATTTCCAACAATGTTTGGTTCAAGTGAAAATGGTGAAGAGAATCTCAATCTCTGCTACCATGTTGAAACTCAGCCAGGCACTGCAGAATGCTGCTACATTTTCTCATAAAGGAATTTTCGACATGTTGAGAAAGGGGAGCACTGTTTTGAATGCAAAGATAACGAATATAACGACAATTCCAACTAGCTAAAGAACTCGCCAACTCTCGCAAGCACCGCGTGAGAGTTGGAGTTGAATTGAATTAGCTGCTCCTCACCTGAGATAGTCGTTTATATGAATATCATACTCGAGAATAGGCATTTGCATGAAGAGACATAAGAAAAAATGATGTTATACATATCCAAATGCAAACGACGGTTTTTTAAATTCAAACGAGAAGTGTAATGATATTGTAATTTTTGTACTTCAAAGCTGGAAAGCATATTAAATTAGTTTCGGAATTGGTGCGGAAACGAAATCCCAAGTTCAAAATTCACAAATGTGTTTTACTAGCATAGATCTATCTTAAAAAAAATCTACCAATTGTCGAAATAGATCAAATTTCTATGTGTAAAACGTTCTTAGTGGAAATGTTGAAAAAATGTACAGTAATGTAGAATGTGCCTCTTCTAAGAAAAACAAAAGAAGAGTAATTATTTGGGGGAAAATGGAAAATCCTAGACTCACTCTAAATCTAAACCCTAATTTCATTTATTTAATCCTTAAAAAATTATTGTCCCTATTTTACACTTTAACAATTTATTCAATCCTTGATACATATTTCTTACATTGAGATAATCCTCATAATTCTATTCAACTATTTTCAACTTAACCTGTTCCTTACAATGTTGATCAAACTTCAGTTTTGTGTCACCTCCCACGACTGAAACTAGCCTAGATCCAAGTCCTAGGCTCTATCAAGCATCGAGAGGGATCAAATCTCCCGAGGTACAAACCTGTTCTCAGGTATTGCACTCAAGGAGGTTTGTACCTGAGGATATTTGATCCCTCACACTGCTTGATAGAGCCTAGGATCTGGATCTAGGTTGGTATTAACATACATTTTTAACAACTTAAATTTAAAGCTATAAAGAGATTTCTCTCTCCAAGTCAACATGGGATATTGATTCCTTCCCTTCCAATAAATATGAGAAAGTGACATTACCAAATGAATGTGGACATCATTTTTTAATAATATACCAAAATAAAAAGGAGTTATGACATTATTTTAGATGTTGTATTTTAGTTTTTTTCTTTTGGAATTTATCTATTTTATTGTCATAAAGTTTAGGGTTATGAATACTTCTATTTTAATAAATATAATATTTAGTTGGCTATGTTTGTATGTGTATAACATTTCTATTTGGAATTTATCGATTTTATTGCACAAAATCTAAGATTATAAATGTTTTGATGTGAATAATTATAATATTTAGTTGGCTATGTTGATATGTATAAAATATTTGTATTTAGCAATATAACATATAAAAAAATTGGTGTGTGTTTTTTCATTTGCTGTGAATGATGAAACATCGTTATAATTAGATTTTCAAGTCAAGTGTTATGTGATGATGACAAATTTTTGTTAATAAATTTTATTTAATGATTTTTTGAGAGTTATAATTATATTTAATATATAGCTTTATTGTTTATGTGTTTTAAGTTTGCCACAAGTATACTTAATATGTTTTAAATTTTATTTTATCTATCTTAATATAGGTATATATTTTCGCATGTATGAAAAATAAAAGTTTTTCTATGCCACATTTGATTAACATTTTATTGGTTAAAGATTATGGTTATACATTTAGTATTACTATTTGATATGTTATCATGATTTCAAAAATTACAATATTTCATGCATTGTTATTGAATATTCGAATTCTCACTATAATGTTAAATAAGTATATATTTCATAAATTGTTATTGAATATTTAAATTTTCAATATATTGTTGAATAAGTATAACTTTATTAGTTATTAGTTAAATGTATAATGATAATTAAGAATTTGAGTTTTTAATTTAATTTATTGACTAAATGTATTTTGTGAGTTGTGATTGAAACATTGAATTTTTATATAATGTTAAGTATAATTTGATTAGTTAAATGTATAATCATAATTGAACATTTAATTTTCAATATAGCATTAAAATTAATATGATTTGAGCTTAATTTGGGTTTGGGTTTAGTATTATGATTTATACTTTTATGTAGTGGTTAGATTTTATTTTATTTTTGTTGAGTGCTTATTATAATTTGTCTTTTATTTCATACTCATGGTAAGGATGTATTTTCTTGATTACTTTATGTATTTAAAATCTTTATACCTAAATTTAATAAAGATGTCATTAAAATTTATAAATATATTTCTTAAAATTTCAATGACATTTTGTATTTAAATTCTATTGCTCTATAGACATATTTTGAATGACAAAGTTATATGAAATTCTTAATGATAAATTGTTTTGGAAAACTTTATTATTTATATTATATAATAAGATTGGTAATGAAAATAGTTTAAGCTAATAAAAAATAATTTTAATGAGAATTTTAATAAAAAAATTAAATTTTTAAAATTTTTATTTTGTATTAGACAATTCATTTATATTAAATGAAATTGAAAAAAAATAGGGTAAGTGGACATTAAATAAATTTAAAATTTTCCTACGATTAGGAAAGTACATGGCAAAAATTTATGTTATGATGGATATCCACAACCATAGGCATACCTATTTGAATACATGTGTCACAAACCCATAGTTTAAACCGTTAAAAGAAACTTTGTTTATAATTTAAAATACTTATTCATCACAATATGTCTTTCTTAGTCATAACATCATTTTTACTTGCTTTCATGGATAAAATTAACTAGTCTTCTCAAATGTTTGATGGCAGGTCCTTTCGTCCATTCAACGTTGAAACCAATTAAAACGATTTAACCTGATTGCATCCCTTGCTAAGGTGATATGCTAAATTTTAATGAAAAGGAAATGTTTAGTTTGAGTGCCTAGAATTAAATCCTAGACTTGGACTTGATTCCGAAGCTATATGTTCCTAGACATATGCTTAAACTATGAAACTAAGGTTCTTAGCTTACTTGCATAAGGTGTTGGAAAACGGTGCTAGCCCCATGGGATTTAAATGCGACGAGGGGGATAGTGAAAGGTATGGATATGTTATAAAAATGTATTTGAAGGTTTGGTATGCCGCCAGGAGAGATACAAGGTGAAGGCCAACTACGATAAAGAAGGGTTTTAATGTGGTTTTTAATGTGTTGTCATGAGGCTTGGCTATGAGTTGACAACACAACAAGGAATAATGAATGAAAAAAGATGTAACACACCTAGAACTAAAAAATAAATATTTTTATTGTTGAGAAAAAAATATGTTAAATTTATTGTAGAGTTTTTTTTTTTGACCAAGTTGGTGAAGGATGACTCTGATTGCAGAATTATTTATTTTAATAATTAAATAGAAGAGATAGCTATCCAAGGGATACTGTTGAATGAGTGTTCAATGACCTACTAGGAGGAGTCAAGAGCTGTAGAAGGCTGGTTGACAAGTGGCATCACTAGCATTTCACTTTCTAGTTGTTGCACGAAGCATAATCCCTAAAATTGTGCTCATTTTTCATGAGAGGGGGAACTGAGATGGTGGCTCATTTAATTCCAAAACTACACCAAATACCTAGGAAATATTACAAATACCATCAAATTGAGTAGAAGGATCACTACTCATTCTGTTTCCAAGTGAATGAACCTTGTGACTGCTGCAAACTGAAAAGTCAGGCACATAAGGAATTTGACAAGGGGATATCTAAATTGGAATTGATGAGTTAAGTATGCTACTGACTTATAAATTACAACAAGTTGTTGTGTGGGATATTATCTAGTGATATTCGTCCTAGTGGTTTAGTGAATAGGCTCAGGGGTCCTAAGCAAGTAATCTTCACTACTTCAGGAGAAGGTTAGGTGGAATAGTCTCCTTTATCTGTTTTTCCCCTTCTGCATGTTATCCAAGTTCTAATTGTTGTTATATATTTGTGATTCAAATATATGTCTCTATTCTTGTTTAGAAGTATGCTCAGTAGTTGTACATTTTAATAATAATTTATGGTTATTGTCTATGATCTATATTTTATATCTGAAATTTATTTACAGATAGGGTTTCATCTACAAAGTTATTGAAAATTAGTTTTATCATTCTAATAATAGAAACATGCACTTAGTTTAGTCAAGTCATTAGAGGAAATTTGGGGTCTAAAATGGGCCTCATAAGAAAACGTGCCAAAATAAGTTTTTGTGAGTTGGAATTCAAGAACCAATAGAATTTCAATAAAATAAGTCAACCATAATGGTTGAATTGACATATTTGTCATTAAAAAAAACTACTTTTTTTGTTCGTATTTTTGACATATCTCATTGTGTTTTTACTAAAATTTCGATTGGGAGAGCTCGTTGGATGCGAAATTTGATTCCGCATCCAACGAATACCCACACTGCATAGTTTTGATGGACCATACTTCCCCAAAAACAAGAAATACCTGAAAAAACGTGATGATGATGTCATCATCACATGTTTTTAGGTATTTCTTGTTTTTGGGGTAGAGGGGTCCGTCAAAAGTATGCAGTGTGGGTACTTTTTGGATGCGGAATCAAATTCCGCATCCAACGAGCTCTCCTGATCAAAATTTGAGTAAAAACACAGGGAGATATGTCAAAAATATGAACACAAAAAGTAGTTTTTTTCTTTCTTCGTCCAAAATTAATCAATATTATTTTATTATTTTAACTATTATTTTATTATTTTCCTTAGGAGGCCCATTTTAGACCCCAAAATTCCTCTAATGGAAGGTCCAAAGCTTACTGATCTAAGTGTTTTTGTTAGGTTACTCTTAGCTTAATGATGAGTTCTCCTCCTTTTGTTATATTAACTATAATTCTTTATCTTAGCGATATTGATCTACTATATTGTTGTTTTAGTGATACATATTATGTTAGTTAGGTTTTAAAAGAAGATAACACATCCATTAAATAAAGGCTAGGAAGAAACTTATAAAAACATGTTGTGATGTACATATATATATTGCAAAGATTTAAGTAACTACATGAAATTTTTGAGTCTTAATAAGGACAAAAACCTCAAAGAGTTTTATAATTTAGGATAGGGAATATCTTTAAATATTCTAGTTAGTTCTATAGTCCAAACAAATCATAGGGTTCGAGTCTATAACCCAGGCTGAAGAAGTTATACATATCATATAATTATAGTTAAGATCTTACAACATAAATAGTGTATGGAAACCTATATCAAAAATGTATATTTTTAATGATATATATAAATCAATATATCATTTTATGGCCAAGTTCTAGCCTAACAACCTAAACTATAGTTTACATATAGGGTAAACAATCCAAAAAATAAATAAATTATTAAAATAGTATTGAAACGAGGTTTAAAGATCGAGTACGGTTAGGATTAGGTTTTTCTTTTAACAGAGATTCACTACAATTATTTTAGGGAAAATATTCTACAAACTATTTAAATTACAAACTATTTTAAATTAATACCAAGTCGAGACTATCGACAAGCCACAGCGAGGTTACGAGGTGAAGGTCATTTAGGTATTGTCATCTGCACTGAAATCATAGAGAAATAAAATACAACATCATTAGGTCTTAATTATGTTGTTATAGAATTGGTATTTTCCACTAAATAAAAGCTTAAAACATTTGTGACAGTGTAAAGGCCTCACAACCATCATTTAGTTTTATAAGAACATAAAACAAAACTGCAAAGTAAAACATGGATAAACTATATACATAACCACAATTAAAATAGAGGCCTCACGACCTAAGAATATTTAACATATCCTTTACAAGATTACCGAAGGTTTCATGGTCTACTAACGATTGCATTAAAGAAAACAATACTGTAAAATAGAAACAATATTCAAGACTGTAAATATAAAAGCCTCACGGGTTACTTTCAAAACCTTTCCCATAAAAGGATAAACAACTGTAGGTTGTTTATAGTGGCTCTATGGCCCATCCAAAAATGAATATGACAGGGTAAAGGACTCATGACCAAAATACAGTTTATAAAAGGCCTCAAGGACCCATATAGTTTTTATAAACTAACTGTAAAATCAAATTCCAACTAATTTTATCAACAGAAAGTCTCTCACAGGTTTTAAACTATTTACATCTTTGCAGAGACACTCATAGGACTGTGATTCAACTTTAAAAATGAGATCAAATGACTATACGTTCAAAACTTTAAATTACATAGTCACCTCGATTCCAAGTTGATGGGTTCTCTATCAGTTCAAGTATAAACTGCTTCATGGCTACCAAAGAAAAACTTATCACTTTCATGACAAAGTAAATGCAAAGAAGGAGTTCCAAAATGTAGTGGAAAGCACAAGATAGAACCATGATGTCTTAGATCCATATATATGGAAGGACAAGATATAGGTCGTACTGGACTAAAGACTTTAAAATCCACCACGAAATAGAAACCCCAGTTGAATCGTGAATGGGTCTCCTACAAAAAAATCCATTACACTGATCATTCTTCTCCTTCATATATGAAAGATAAAATACTTGATAGTAGAAACATAAATAAATATATTCAAACATTCTTACCTTATGAATGCTGGTATCGAAAGTAGGCTTGCAGTCATTGATGCTTTGTTTGGGAGGTTTCCTGCAACCACTTTTTTCACCAACGAGAAGAATGGAGGTCATGGGATGAGCCCCTCATCTCTTCCACCATAAATGAAAGGAATAATACATTGCAGTGAAAATAGAAGCTCGACGAAATCCCACAGAGAAAAAACCAAAGATCTCAAAAGACAAAATTTCATGGTAAATTTTTCAGGACACCATAAACCCCTGGGATTCTGGATGAAGCCTTTTGGCCAACAGATGGAGCATTTAAGGCCTCCACATGGCCCAACTATAAAAAAATTAAACTCACGACGTATACCAATCTTTTCAGCCTTCATCTTTTTATCGTTTTTGGAAACCTTTGGTACTATATATTTATGCACCTTTGTATGGTTACATGTAAGGGTAGGTTAATAAGTTTGTAGTCCATAGCATAACGTATAGTAATGATTGGTAGCATTTGTATGAAGGTATTGCTTATATTTTGTATGGGTTGATGTTAGGTAGATGTTTTTAACCCCTTGGTGTCCCACCTTTGTTTAGAATGAATGTTTTCCTTGTAGCTTAGGACATTGTTTCCTTAATTAAATAATTAAACACACTCACCTGCATAAGGAAAACGAGGTAATGCGTTAGCCATAGAGGCTAAGTAATACATGGAAGAAAAAAAATAGTAAGTTCTACAACCTTGCAACCAACAAAGAATTAAAAGTAGTTATAGCAACAAGATAGTATCGGCTAGAATACATGACGATGCATCGACATATTGTCGTAAAAAGAGATATGTTGATGAAAAAAACTAAACATGGTCATAAGTATCTTGCAATTTAACTTAATTCTTTATTTTTAATGGTTGAAGACAACATATCAAATGGAAAAGGGAAAGTGACTTCTCATGGAACTACCATCCTAGGAATTACAGATCTAGATGTATAACTTCTTTTATTTATTTATGAAATTCAGGCATGTTACATGTGGTATCAGAGTGATTTTCCAAACACTAGCCATGATTGGATCACTCACATACAAAAAAAAAATACTGATCATGTTTTTGATTTATTTCTATACAGAAATATATAAAAAAATTCAGGAAAATTGAATTTGTTGAAGAATTTGTTGAAAATGGATCTCGTCACAATAATCCAGACAATATTTATGTAGAACCGAATAATCCACCTTCAAAGTTACTACAAACAGTTAAAGAGATAAAAGATGAGATACAAACTGTAAAATAGACAATAAAAGAATTCGGGAACTGAATGAGATGTTGTTAGAAAAAATACATAACAGAGGAAAAGATAAAATAAACGTTTATGAAACTGATTCTGAAACATTATCTTACAAACATAAGGGAAAGAAAAAAAAATGTTCTAATAGTGAATCTTCTTCAGAGGTTAATGCAAGGTCACATAGGGGAAGGTATAAATAAACAAGTGAAAGTAGTGAAAGTGAACGTAAACCTAGGAGAAGGAAGTACAAACCTTTTGAAGAGATTATCATGGAATTTAAAAAGATAAAGCCACCCATGTTAAATGGAGAAGTAGAAAAGGGTGAAGAAGCCGAGGCTTGGTTTTAAGGAATGAAGAAATATTTTTACAGATTTATAAATACCTAGATAGACTAAAAGATCGGATGGCTATCTACAACTTAACCGGAAAAGATGACATCTAGTGGAAAGATATAAAAAGAGTAAAAAATATTAAGGAGAAGTACCTAACCTCGAGAGTATTTAAAAATTATTTTAAAATGATGTTTTTATCTGAACAGTACTACAAGGAAAGAGCTAAAGAATTTTATGAACTAAAACTAGGTTTAATGTCAATGAAATAATTAAGTAGCAAATTTATAAATCTGTTAATATATGTACCTTATATAATTGAAGAGGAAATGAGAAAATATGATTTGTTTTTATGAACAGAGTAGAAAGAGAGAAATTTTACCTAACCAGAAGAATAAGAGAACAAGTCACTTTGACGAGAAGAGAAAAGGGTTTAAGTCTAATAAAAATTTTGGAAATAATTCTCAGAATTTCAGCAAGAATAACTATGAAGGAGCAGATTTTAAAAATAAAAAACAGCAAAATACTACCGTACCAAAAGGCAGGGATATTCCTAATAATTTTGTTAAAAATAATGAACATAAGGAACCTGTAAAGTGCTGAGAATTTCAAGGATGACATTATCCCAAGTACTGTCTGAAAAGAAAAAGGGAACTTCATCAACATGGATACCATTCAGGAAGAGAAAATAGTGGGATATGTGGAAAATGAAATGTCCAAAATAAATGCAGCCTTGGAGAACCAACAGGATGACCATCAGACTTCCATGGTGGAAGTGCAAGTTATGATACAAAACTAGTCTGTTTCCATTCTGATTGATCCATGTGCTAGTTTAAGTTATGTGTCACCTAGAATAGTGGAAAAATGCAATTTATCTTTGAAAAAGTTTGAAAAATATTTGTTGGTGCAGTTAGCTACCAGAACTAAAAGGAAAGTGGTTAATTATGTTGAAAACTATGATATGATTATGAGTTAGTTTAAAACTCAAGTCAAGTTAAATGTGTTACCGTTAGGATATTATGAAGTCCTAATAGGTATGGATTGGCTGGAAAGACATCAAGTAATTGTAAATTTCTTTCAAAACACTTTTACTTGTTTAAATGATAAAGAAGAAAGGATTACAGTCACATGAATAGCTAGAAAAATTTATGTTAGACATCTCTTAGCCTTACACATGAAAAACGTTGTAAAGTATTTGTTGTACACATAATAAATAACAAAAAAATTAATAAGGAGGATAAACCAGCATTTGATGATATTCCAATCCTACAATATTTCTTGGATGTTTTCTCGAAATAAATTCCAAGATTACCTCCAAAGAGAGATCTAGATTTTATGATTGAATTAGTACCACGAGTTGTACCTAATTCAAATGCTCCTTATTGATTGAAAATTTTAGAAATTAATGAATTAAAATTACAATTGCAATAATTAATAGACAAAAACTATGTAAGACCAAGTGTATCCCCTTGGGGAGCACCTATCCTTTTCATTAAAACTAAAGACAATATATTATGTCTATGTATAGTCTACAGTCAACTGAATAAAATTACAATTAAAGATAAGTATCATGTTCCCTGAATCAATGATCTCTTTGATCAGATACATGGAGCAATGATATTTTCAAAAATAGAGTTGAGATATGGATATCATCAAGTCAAAATTAAAGATGAGGATATTTTTAACACTACTTTCAGAACTAGATATGGGAACTATGAGTTTGTGGTTATGCACTTTAGGCTAACAAATGCTCCAACAACCTTTATATGCTTAATGAACAGTGTCCTAACTAAATACTTACATAAATTTGTAGTCGTATTTATAGATGGCATATTAATCTATTCTAAAACAAAAGAAGAACATGATGAACATTTCTAGATAATAGTACAAGTTTTAAGGAAACATAGACTGTATGCTAAGTTTAGTAAAAGAAATTTTTATAAATATAAAATACAATATCTAGGGCATGCGATATCCTAAGAAGGAATATCAGTAGAAGGATATAAGCTAAAAGCAATAATTGAATGGACTGTTCCCAAATATGTAACACATGTATGATCATTTATGGGAATAATAGGTCATTACAGGAAATTTATAGAAGGGTTTTTGAAAATTGCAAATCCTATAACATCATTATAGAAAAAGGGGAAAACATTTGTCTAGGATAAAAAATGGGAAGAAAGTTTTAACAAATTAAAAGAACTATTAACCACTACACCCATTTTAAAAATAACAGATTTAGACAAATATTTCGTTGTATGCATTGAAATATGTAGTGAAGTTTTGGGTGGAGTATTGCCACAAGAAGGTCACGTAATTGCTTCTGAATCAACGAATTTAAAAGCACACAAAAAGAATTATGCAACTTATGACTTAGAGGTGGCTTCCATAATTCATGCTTTAAAAATGTGGTGCCATCATCTAATAGGTAAAATATTTTTGTTAATGTTTGATAACGTAAGCTTAAAATATATGTGTTATCAAAAAAATATAAATACAAGGGAAGCTATATGGTTAGATTTCCTTAGCAAATAATATTTTGAAATCAAACACATTAAAGGAAAGGAAAATAAAGTGGTTGATATCTTAAGAAGAAATTCAATAACTAGTTTTATAGATGCCATTAACAATTATAAAACCGAATTAGATGATAAATTGGAAAAAGGAATAAAACTGAACAGAGAATACCAAATTTTAAGAGAAAAAGTAACTCAAAATTTTGATTGAAGTACACAAACGTACTTATTTCGAACATCCTAGGTATCAAAAGATGATAATAATCTTGATAAAATAGTATTTCTGGCCTAATATGAATAATGGAGTTGCTCAATTTATAGCTAGGTTTATAGAATGTCAGTAAGTTAAAGATGAAAATCAACACCCAACATGTCTTTTACAACCATTACCAATTCCAAATTGGAAATGGGAATTCATCAATCTTGATTTTATAATTGGTTTTTCTAAAAATCAGAAACAAAATGATTCAATAATGGTAGTTGTGGACAAACTAAGAAAGGAAACATACTTTATACCTATTAAAGCAGATCATAAATATGCTAACATTGTCGATATATTTATGAAAGAAATATTTCATTTGCATGGGATTCCAAAGGTAATCATTTCTGGCAGACATCCTAAGTTTACTGGTAATTTTTGGAAATATTTATTTAAAGGACTAGATACTAAATTGAATTTCAGTACTGCTTATCATCCGCAAATTGATGGACAAACTGAATGAGTCAATCAAGTATTAGATGACATGTTACGAAGGTATGTTAGAAACTCCCAAGAAGTGGGAAGATTATTTTCACTTAGTTGAATTTCTGTATAATAATCATTATCAAGCTTCAGATAAAAATAGTCCTGTTGAAATATTATATGGTAGGAAATATAATACACCTATTACTTGGATTAATCCAATTGAAAGATTGACGTTAGGACCTAACTTGTTAAAAGATCTGGAACTAACAATGAAACAAGTGCAAAGTAATTTGAAAACTACTAAGGATAGACAAAAGAGTCATGCCAACCTTAAAAAGAACATTGAAAGAATTTTGAGTAGGTGAGCATGTGTTTGTTAAGGTAAAACCTAGAAAGAGTTTTTTTAAAATAGGGAGTTGTGCTAAATTACCACCTAGGTATTGTGGACCATTTGAAATATTGGAAAGAATGGGGTTAGTGGCATATTAGTTTACTTTGCCATGTGTTATCACTCCAGGAAACTCCTCTAGGTTGCAGCTCGAGGATACTTGGTAACTCAAATGTTTTTTATGGTTTTTCTAACTGGATCTCACACGCTCAGGACCTCACATGCTCAAATACATGCATGAAACTCAATCAAGGATAAGGCTTCTAACTACCACTGTTCAGAGGTTTGATAATATGGTGCAGAGATGTAGAACTTATCATGCTCAAAGATTCATACATAAAATAGTTATATATAAATGTCTAATCATAACAAGGAAATGACTTGAAATTCAAATCATCAACATGTAGATAGGATGACAACTATCATATATCAAATAAAATGAATAAACCTAAACAATACATTCAAGCATAAGCACAGAATAGACAAGAAATGGAAGATGAACATATGATAGCAAAAGAGCTTGTATTAGGTCATGAGCAATATGAGAAGCTTGATAATAGTAATGGTCTATAGGTACCCAAAGTCAAAACCTTGATTAAACATAATTCTTAGGATTTATACCCTTTACGAAAATATCCAGATCCTGAAAAGTTGGATTTGTTTTACTTCAAATAGATAAAATAATTGTTTTTTGCAAAATTAGGTCAGAAACCTTAATTTAATTACTAGTCTATATAATTGTAACACTTGTTCACTTCTTGAACTTTTTGATGACTGTAGTGAGTACTGGAGTAAGAATGTAACCTTTCCTCTGATAGATAAGCTATTATTGGTTAACAGGTAGTGTTTGTGACCCTTTCCTCCTTGATGTAACTACAAAACTGGAACAGGTCTTTTCTGATAGTGTTCTTCAATGAATTTAAGCTTTACACTTCATCCCTAAGATAGTTATATTTGCCCAAACTGGTCTTTTGTGCCAAACTATCTTTCTATACCTCTTTTCTCTTTTGATGGTTAAGGAATCAAAATTTTGGGTGTGTTAGCTACCAAAAGTGCTGCTTTCAGTGGCTAATCAACCTCTTTAGTGTCCACCTATGCCACCGAAAGCCCTATTTTTGCAAAACTGTAATCACCCTGAGAAATCATCCTTTTCATCTTTGTTGTTGATATTCTGACACTTCTTAATCTTTCACAATGTTTGGAAAATCAACAACATCCTAGATTAGCTCTGGATTCTGAAGGCTTACTGCTGCTTTAGCTAGGGTTTCTAGTGCAAAGTGAGTATGAGGGCTAGTGTTTGATCTGGAATTCTTCAACTACAACCTCAGAAGCCTGATCATCCTGTATAACCTGGTGTTTTCCTACATGTATCTTATATTTCTCCTTTTCAGCATGATATACATCCCTCTGATCTTCAGGACACAATTGTGGAACTCCTTATTCCTCTTAGTCAACATGGCATTATTCCTCTTTATCTCCATGTCGAAAACCTCTAGTTCATGTATTTGCTATAGTAGTTTGTTTACTCTCTGAGACCTAGGTTTTCTTAAGGAGGTCTCTACTATTTGTTCATCCTTATGTTTCCTAGGTTTTGGTGAAGGAAACTCTTCATTTTTTGCTGTAACCTTCCGTGTTAGGTCAACTTTTGCCCTAAAAATTTTGGCCAAATTGTTGAAAACTGGGGCTTAGAGATGGATTTGTTCCTTCAAATATGTGACACCTGTGTATAAACTGAAATATGTTTTGTATATTAGTTTGTTGTGAGAAAACACCTCTCTCAGTTTTTTGAAATTCGTTTTCATTTTCCCGAGATCTGTATTTCAAAAACATGTGTAAAACAGGGAAATTGAGAGATCTGAAAATTAGGGCTTAGAGATGGATTCGATTGTCCCAATATGCAATACCTGTAGGAAAAATGAGATATTTTATTGTGCTATGACAAGCTAGGAATAGAAACCTACAATATTTTTGCAAAATGATTCTCCAGTCGTGCAGAATCATCGTTTTAAAATTATGTCTTTTCATTGTAAAACGCCAATTTTGGTGGCTTAGAGCACCCTAAAATTTTGGTCTTAGCTACCGAAAGGCTGCTTTCGGTGGCTTAGAGACTGTTTTGAAACCATGCTTAGCAATGAAAAACTGTTTTTTTATTTTTTTTAGTAGGTCCTCCACCTCGCGTCTGCAAAATTGAAATTCAAATCCTGATGAGGAGGTTAGCAGACTGCTTTTCAGAGATTACCTCGAGTAGTAAGGATGCATGCAACAAATGAGGAGTGTACTGAAGGTATGGAACTGATTCTGAGGGGTTAACTATTTGATTGGTACTTGAATGAGATGATGGTGATTTCTAGCGATATCCACAAGATAGACAACCTAGCAATCAATTTAATGTGAACTTGGTGTTTCGTGGAGGTTTACTGCAGTCATGGGAGAGATAGAGGGAAGGCTAGGATTTAGATTTCCATCAGTCTTTTGAGATCAATAACAACTTCTTATCCATCAACTCATGCTTTACTGTAGTTCACTGACCTTTTAGGTGGTTAATCATGCTAAATTATAATACGCCTCATTTTGATGAGTTTGATTTTGATGGGTAAACAACCATTTTCACTTTTCATCCTTTTCAGTGGTTAAGAGACTTTAGGGTTTAGTTCTATAGCTATAGAAAGCTATGATTTTGTGGCTAATGAACCATTTGTCCATTTTCCTAAGCCACCGAAAGTCTCATTCCCAAAATTTATGAAAACAAAGTTCAACGTGCTTTTGGTGGTATAGTGTGTTGTTGGATTCATTGCTAAACTGCCAAAACCAAGGCTTTTCGATGGCTAATGAACTATTGGTAAGTTCACCTAAGCCACCAAAAGTCCTTTTTCCAAACTTTCATAAAAAACCCAATCAGTAGGCTTTCAATGGTTAACATGGTCTCACGTTAAAGCTGTTATCTGCCAAAAAATGATCTTTTTGGTGGCTAATGAGTTGTTGAAAAACTCGCCTAAGCCACCGAAAGCTAAAACTTTCATTTTTTCTTAAAAAATAGAACATCAGATATCCCAAAATTATTATTCATCCCAATATCTTTCATAATATGACCTGAAACCTTCATTACTGATCAAAAAATAAATTGTTTTGAGTGAACTTATTGAAAAAATTATTTAGGAGATAACATCTGGCTCCTACTCGAGGATGGGAACTTCCCTGTGAGGTCCCAAGAACCCCAGACCAAAATTCCTTTCCTGAAAAAGAATAATTAAAGCTAGATTCTAGCGTTCCATTAGGCATGGAGTCATTTGTCTTTTATAATTGATCTACTGCAACCTGCCTGTAGCCTGCTTTGCTTATTCATGAGAACAACTGAAAATGACCTAGTTGCTCATATTAAGAGCTTACTTTCCTATCTATTCCTACTCCTAATTCTAATCAGTAAAGTCTTCTTATCACGTGACATCATGCTTCCAATGAAGCCATGTCAAAAGTTGATCTGCTGAGCTTATCCTTAATCTTGACCCCAAAAATAAATGAAACCCTAGCATGCAGTAATGTAGTTTCAAAGGGTGACAAAACCAGCTATCATCTGACAAAAATATTTTGATATCTATGTTGCTCATAAGTTCCACATAGTCAGAAATAGGGCCATAAAAGCCAAAAGGAAGTATATTTTTATGTTGCTGATATTTTACTTCACTGATGTCAATGTTGAATGTGGATTGCTTAACCTTTGTTGGATCAAAATGAAAGCTCAACAGCTGATATGAACCTTCTTGTTCTCTTATGATCAGATCTTGATCATCAATCATTAAAAATTCCTTTTGAGAATAGTGCTCATGATAGGATGATAAAACAGGGTATACATCATATGAATAAAAATCAGTTGAAAACATATAATTGCCTATACAATCATCAGTTATCATAGGCTCGTCCTCGTTTGCAAAATGATCCTAAAATCCAGAATCATACTTGTCTTGAGAGTACTTTGAAAACAATGAAGAATCTGATTCTAAATCTAAAAGGATCTCACATGCTTGTTGTTCTGAATATGCTTCAGACTCATAATCTTCCTGTTCAAAATATGAATCATACTGATGTTTATTTGGATCAGGTAGATGATGGTTTTCAAAATCAAACTACTTTGGGATTCTCCTTGAAGCACAAATGTTTTCCTCCACATCTAAAGCATCCTCAAAGAAAATGATTAATGATGAAGATTTCCTTTCTAGCAGTAGAAGGGAAAGTTTTGAATGTAGTCCCATCACATAATATATCATGGCATCTATCTATATGGGCTAGATCTCCAAAGGCATATCATGATAAGTGTTGTAGAATATTCCTTGAAGATAGGCAATGTTTCGTCTTCCTCTCTCTTCAAAGCATATAAATCAGTGAGATACAAATCAAAAGATTTGTTCTCACCCCAATTCTTCAAAAAGGAATCAGTGAACTCTATCCAAGAGCCAATGGATTCAGCTCTTAAGCTCTTGAACCATATAGCAGCATCTCTAATCAACGATTTAGAGAAAAATCTCATGATTACATCTTCATGAACAATCTGAAAATGGTCAATAAAATATTTGAAAGATTCCAAGTGCCTTTCAGCTAAAGCTTGATTCTCTCCTGAAAACCAAGGGAGATATTCGTAACAATCAAGAGGATAAGGATGAAGACAAGAGAGAAGTTTTACTGGCTTAAACAACTTCATCCTAATTTTGATTTGAAAGGCTATGAGCTGATCATGAGGGATAACAATCTGTTGACAAGATTCAAAGGTTATGGCAATGAGTGTTGATCTCTGCATAGGTTTTAAATTAGTTTTGGTTTCTTCAAGGTTACATGGCTGACCAGATTTAGAAGGAATTTGGATACAGAGGTCATTTTTATAAATGAGCTATTGCACAAAGACTGATTCACCTTCTACAATACAAGAAGCCTGCAAATATTTTTCTATAGATGGATTTATGAAAGATGGCTGATAAAATTCATAATATTTAAAACATAGGATAATTATTTTAATATGTGAAGGGAAAAGTATCATAGGAGCTGATAAAAAATAACAACAGTTCATAAAGTAAACTGATGAACTGGTACCTAGATTTTGAATTCAGCCTCTTCATCTTTTATCAACGAGGTCCTCCCTAGTGGAGATTTATTAAATTCATATCGATCATGGAAATGTAAGTCTTTGTAAATATTCCCTAGTAGTAGGGCTAGGTTTTCATCTCCCTCTACCAAGAAATCTGATCTATATGTCCTTGCTGCTCTAGAAGTTTTCCTTTGTAGAGCTCTTCCTTTTCTGATGATCTTCTCTTGGTCTGCAATAGGTTTTGTGACTGGCCTCTCTTGATTTTATTTGGTATGATCCCTTCACGGAGCCATAGTTCTTCAATCAAGTCCCTAAGGATGAGATATTCAAAAGCAGCAGTGCTTGAAGATTCCTCAACCCTAAAATTTTTTGATTTACTTATAAACATCTGAGAACTAGATGCTTTAGCATAAGAATATTGAAATGGAGGTTTATTTGATATAACAGCAGAAATACCTCTGGAAATACCTAATGTATCTCCACTTGCATCTTTGGAGGTCTGTCTTAGTGAAACCCTAGCTCTTCTTAGAATCTGTTCTGGATCTAAAATAGGTGTTTTTTGTGGCCCTTGAGGGTTTGCTTTGGTACTTGGTCTTCTTGAAGCCACCTTATTCCAATGGATTCGCTAGATAGATGATTAAAACCAGAATAGTGTCCAAACTTTATCTATCATCAAAGTAGGATCTATGTCATCTCCTAGGGAAGCTGAGCTTCAATGTCCTCTCCTCGACAATGGTGCCAATTTGTTATCACTCCAGGAAACTCCTTTAGGTTGCAGCTCAAGGATTCCTGGTAACTTAAATGTTTTTATGTTTTTTATAACTGGATCAAGTTAGGTGACCTATAGGACCTCGCACTCTCAAGACATGCATGAAACTCAATCAACGATAAGGCTTCTAACTACCACTATTCATAGGTTTGATAATATGGTGTAGAGATGTAGAACTTATCATGCTGGTAGATTCATACATAAAATGGTTATATATAAATGGCTAATCATAACAAGCAAAGGAATTGCAATTCAAATCATCAACATGCAGATAGGATGATAGCTATCAGATATCAAATAACATGAATAAACCTGAACAAGACATTCAAGCATAAGCACATAATAGACAAAAAATGGAAGTTGAACATATGATAGCAAAAGAGCTTATATTAGGTCATGAGCAATGTGAGAAGCTTGATAATAGTAATGGTCTATAGGTCCCCAAAGTTGAACCCTTGCTTAAACATAATTCTTAGGATTTATAGCCTTTACAAAAATATCCAAATCCTGAAAAGTTGGATATGTTTTACTAAAAATAGATAAAATAATTGTTTTTTGAAAAATTAGGTTAGAAACCCTAACTTAACTACTAGTCTATCTAACTATAACACTTGTTCACTTGTTGAAATTTTTGATGACTGCAGTGAGTACTGGAGTAAAAATGTAACCTGTCCTCTTATAGATAAGTTATTGTTTGTTAACAGGTAGGGTTTGTGACCCTTTCCTCCTTGATGTAACTACAAAACTGGAACAAACCTTTTCTGCTGGTGTTCTTTAGCTACTTTCAGCTTTACACTTCATCCCTGAGATAGTCATATTTTCCCAAACTGGTATTTTGTGCCAAAATATCTTTATGTGCCTCTTTTCACTTTCGTTGGTTAAGGAATCAAAATTTCAGGTTTGTTAGCTACCAAAAGCGCTGCTTTCTGTGTCTGCCTAAGCCACAGAAAGCCATGTTTTTTCAAAATTGTAATCAGCCTCACAAATCCTCATTTTCAACTTTTCTGTTGATCTTCTGACACTTCTTCAACTTTCTTAATTTTTGGAAAATCAGTAGCATCTTGGATTGCCTCTGGATTCTAAAGGCTTACTGCTCCTTCAGCTAGGGTTTCTAGTGCAAAGTGATTTTGAGAGCTAGGGTTTGATCTGGAATTATTCACTTGCAGCCTCAAAAGCCTCATCATACAGTAAATCCTGTTGTTGTCCTGGATGTTTCTTAGAGTTCTCATTTTCAGCATGATATACATTTCTCTCATCTCCAGGACAAATTTGTGCAACTCCTTATTCCTCTTGTTCAACAGGGCATTATTCCTCTGTATCTCCCTCTCCAAAACCTCTAGTCCATGTATTTTATCTACTAGTTTGTTTACTATCTAAGACCTAGGTTTGATTGAGGAGGTCTCTGCTATTTGTTCATCCTGCCCTTTCCTAGGTGTTGGTGAAGGAAACTCTTCATTTTCTATTGTAACCTGCCCTGTTAGGTCAACTTTTTCCCTAAACATTCGGCCAAACTGCTAAAAAATAGGGATCAGAGATGGATTTGGTACTCTAAATATGTGACACATGTGTATAAACTAAAATATTTTTTTGTATATTGGTTTGTTATGATAAAACACCTCTCTCCATTTTTTGAAATTCGTTTTCATTTTCCCTAGATCTGTATTTCAAAAACATGTGTAAAATAGGGGAATTCTAAGATCCAAAAATTAGAGCTCAGAGATGGATTCGATTCTCCCAATATGAAATACCTGTAGGAAAACTGAGAGATTTTATTATGATATTACAAGTTAGGAACAAAACTACCGAGAGTTTTGCAAAATGATTTTGCAGTCGCTCAGAATCATCATTTTAAAATTATGTCTTTTAAAAGTAAAACGCCAATTTCAGTGGCTTAGAGCACCCTAAAATTTTGGTCTTAGATGTCAAAATTATGCTTTGAGTGGCTTATAGACCATTTTGAAACCACGCTTAGCCATGAAAACCTTTTTTTTAGTTTTTTGAGCGGGTCCTCCTCTCTGCGCCTACAAAATTAAAATTAAAATCATGTGGAGGAGGTTAGCAGACTGGTTTTCAGAGATGACCTCAAGTAGTAAGGATGCATGCAACAAATGAGGAGTGTACTAAAGGTATGTCATTGATTCTGATGGGTTAACTATTTCATTGGTACTTTAATGAGATGATGGTGAATTCTGGTGATATCCACGAGATAGATAGCCTAGCAATCAATTTAATGTGAACTTGGTGTTTTGTAGAGGTTTACTGCAGTCATGGGATATATAGAGGACAGGCTAGGGTTTAGATTTCCATCAGTATTTTGAGATCAATAACAACTTCTTAGACATTAACTCATTCTTTACTCCGGTTCCCTGACCTTTTAGGTAGTTAATCATGCTAAATTATGACACAGCTCATGCTGATGAATTTGATTTTGATGGGCAGACAACCATTTTCACTTTTCATCCTTTTCTGGTGGTTAAGAGGCTTTAGGGTTTAGTTCCCTAGATGTTGAAAGCTAGGATTTCAGTGGCTAATGAACCGTTGGTCCGTTCACCTAAGCCACTGAAATTTTCATTCCCAGAATTTATTAAAATGAAGTTCAAAGTGCTTTTGGTGGTTTACTGTGTTCTTAGATCCATTGCTAAACCGCTGAAACCAAGGATTTTTGGTGGCTAATGAATTATTGGTAAGTTCTCCTAAGCCACTGAAAGTCCTTTTTCCAAACTTTCATAAAAAACATGATCATCAGGCTTTCAGTGTTTAACATGGTCCTACATTAAAACTCTTAGCTGTTGAATGGTGAGCTTTTCGGTGGCTAATGAGTTGTTGGAAAACTCGCCTAGGCCACTGAAAGCTAAAAATTTGAAATTTTCTTAAAAAACAGAACATCAGATATCCCAACCTTGTTAGTCATCCCAATATATTCATAATATGACCTGAAACCTTCATCACTAATCAAAAAATAATTTGTTTTGAGTGAAATTATTGAAAATTTTATTTAGGAGATAACACCACGAAACTTAGACTACATAATGTCTTTAATATTTCTATATTGAAAAAGTATGTACATGATGCTACTCATGTGATCGACTGGGATGTGATTTAGGTAGAACCCGAAGGATATTTTTAGGTGGAACTAGATTTCATTCTGGATATTAGGGAATTTTTTCTTTGGAATCGCACCATTTGGCAGGTAAAGGTGCAATGGAAACACCTCAGTCCAGATTAAGCAACTCGAGAATTGGAGAGTGATATGTGGGTGGCATATCCATATTTTTTCTAGGAAGACTTAGAATAAACTTAACCAATATTGAGGAAAATGTTGAACTTAAGGGGGGGGTCTTTGTAACACACCTAAAACTGAAAAATAAATATTTTTATTTATTTCAGAAAACATTATGTTAAATTTATTGTAAAGTTATTTTTTAGACCAAGTTGGTGAAGGATGACTATAATTGAAGAATTATTTATTTTAATAATTAAATAAAAGGGACACCTATCCAATGGATACTATTGAATCAGTGTTCACTGACCCACCAGGAGGAGGAGCTATAGAAGGCTAGTTGACAAGTGGAAGCACTAGTATTTCATGTTCTAGCTATTGCAGGAAGCATACTCCCTGAAATTATGGTCGTGTTCCCTGAGAGGGGGAACTGAGATTGTGGCTCATTTAATTCCAAAATCGACCCAAATACCTAGGAAATATTATAATTACCATCGAATTGAGCAGGAGGCTCACTACTCATTATGTTTCCAAGTGACTAAAACTTGTGGCTGATGCAAACTAAAAATTCAAGCACACAAGGAATTTTATGAGGGGATAGCTAAAGTGGAATAGCCAAGTTAAGTCTACTACTGAGTGCTAAGTTACAACAAGTTTTTGTGTGGGATATTATCATGTGATCTTTGTCCTAGTGGTTAAGTGAATAGGCTCAGGATTCCTACACAAGTAATCTTGGCTGCTTCAGGAGACGGTTTGGTGGAAGCGTCTCCTTTGGTTGTTTGTCCCCTTATGCATATTATGCAGGTTCTAACTGTTCTTAATTATTTGTGATTCATATCTATGTATGTATTCTTATTTAGAAGTGTTCTCAGTAGCTGCAGAATATAATAATAATTTATGGTTATTGTATATGATATGTATTTAAAATATAAAATTTATTTATAGTTAGGTTATCATATACAAAGTTATGAAAAATTAGTTTTATTATTCTAAGAAGGGAAACATGCACTTAGTCTAGTCAAGTGAAGGTTTAAAGATTACTAATATAAGTGTTTCTATTAGGATAGTCTTAACTTAATGATTCTTTTTCTTTCTCTTGTTATATTAACTAGAGTTCTATATCTCAGTAATCTTAATATACTATATTGTTGTTTTAGTTATATGTATTATGTTAGTTAGGTTTTAAAACAAGATAACACATCCATTAAATAAAGACTATGAATAACCTTATAAAAACTTGTTGCAATGTATATATCTCTTTTGCAAAGATATAAGTAACTAGATAAAATTGTTGAGTCTTAATAAGGACAAACTCTCAAAGAGTTCTATAGTTTAGGATAAGGAATATCTTTAAATAATATAGTTAGTGCTATAGTCAAAACAAATGAGAGGGTTTGAATCTATAACCCAGGATGAAGAAGCTATACATAGCATATACTTATATTTAAGATCTTATAAGATAAACAGTCCATGGAAAATTCAAAAAAAAATATTAAAATAGTATTGAAACCAGTTTTAAAGATTAAGTATCATTATGATTAGGGTTTTCTATTAACAGAGTTTCAGTATAAGTATTTTATGAAAAATATTCTACAAATTGTTTTAGATTAATACTAGGTCGAGATTATCAATAGGCCACATCTAGGTTATGGGCTGAAGGTCATTTAGGTATTGGCATCTGCACTAAAATCACACAGAAATAAAATACAACATCCTTAGGAGCTAATTATTTTTCTATAGAATCAGTATTATCCACTAAAGAAAAACTTAAATCATTTGTGACAGTGTAAAGGCCTCATGCCCATCATTTAGTTTTATAGGAACAGACCAGAGGATTGAAAATTTAAACATGGCTAAACTATATACATAACCATAAATTAAAATAGAGGCCTCATAGCCTAAGAATCTTTAACATATTTGTTACAATATTATGCAAGGTTTCATGGTATTCTAACTATCGCATTAAAGAAAACAATACTGTAAAAATCAAAATAGTATTCAAGAGTATAAATGTAAAAGCCTCACATGTTACTTTCAAAACCTTTCCCATAAAATGATAAACAGTAGTAGCTTATTGAAAGTGGCTCTATGTCCCATCCCAAAACAAATATGACAAGGTAAATTCCTAATGGACACAATACAATTTATAAAAGGCCTCAAGGCTGCATATAGTTTTTATAAACTAACTGTAAAATCAAAATCCAACTGAGTTTATAAACAAAAATTCCCTCACTGGTTTTAAACTATTTACATCTCTGTAGAGACAGCCATAGGATTGTTCTTCAACTTTAGAAACAACATCAAATGACTCTACATTCAAAATTTTAAATTACGCAGTCACCTCGACTTCCGTTCGATGGGTTATC
Organism: Pseudotsuga menziesii; assembly: GCA_001517045.1. Lineage (NCBI taxonomy): Eukaryota > Viridiplantae > Streptophyta > Pinopsida > Pinales > Pinaceae > Pseudotsuga > Pseudotsuga menziesii. Next base: position 49,284 of record LPNX011158072.1, read on the forward strand.
TATCTGTTCAAGTGTAAAGCACCTCACAACAACCAAAGACAAACTTATCACATTCATGCAAAAGTTAAATGTAGAGAAGGAATTACAAAATGTCTTGGAAAGAACAAGACATAGCCATTTTGTCTTATATCCCAGAGCCATAGAAGGACAAGATGCAGATCTTACCGGACTAAAGACCTTTGAGCTCCACCATGTAGTAGAAAACCTACTCGAATCATGAATGGGCCTCCTACACAAAAAACCATTATTTGAAATCTAATACAAATGTGCAGATTCTCTCTACAATGGATAGTCATATCAAAGTTCTACATTATGTCCAAAACAGGGCTAAAAATTCAATATTAATAGAAAAATACCTAAACCATGCCCAATAACATAAGCAACTCTCAACTTGTAGTTTAAAATTTTTCCATCTCATTTAGTGACTGGTGTGGCCACTATGATAGTTTGACAACATGAAACTGAAAAATCTCGAAAGAAAGTTGTAAAGGCATCTAGACAATTAAGCTTTAGTTGAAAACTGCACATAATTATAACCTAGCATATTTCCAATATAAAATCTAGGACATTCAATGCACTAGCATACCTAAGAAAAATCACCATCATATTGATCCCATGATAACCAATCTCACCGTGACATGTTAAACCCAACAAAAAATTATTATTCCTTTTTTAGCTCTAAAAACCACAAATCATGGAGCAAGGTGTCAACATTAACATTATTTTATAAAAAACCACAACCCAAATTGTTATGAGCAAGATCATGATGATTTGGTTATGCATTTTAAGCTCTTATTACAATATTTTTCATGGTTGGTTATGATCTAAAGTGTAACAATATGATTTGTGATTGTGAATTACAATAACAAATCAAGACTTCCAAGTTTCCTTAATTTATTTTACATATATCTCGAGAGGTTGAAGAAATATAGAATGTTGCACATCTATATTCTTTGATAATATTGGCGGGCCATAAAATTTGGCTATAAATTGAATAATTCAACACAATTGTAATATCAACCTTAAATATTGACAAATTAAATGACTAAAATCATAATATGAATACACCATTGAAATATCAGTTTAATTTCTACCAAACATTTGAAATATCACTTCAATTTGTACCAAACAATAATTTGGTGTATGGAAAATCATTGTTTGGGGTGCAAGGGATTCACTATAAATTGAACCTATCATCAATTGTCACATGAGATGTGGCGAGTAGATACCAAATAATTTAAATGGTTTTATTTTACACTATATTTTTTGCCATGATGAAGACTCCAAGTTCTCAAAATTTTATCATGGTTTTGTTATGTCATTTTGGCATTACATTTGCAATTTCATATCCAATACATTAAAAGTATTACAACCTTACATGAGATTACAAATAATTATGCCCCTTATTGTATCTCTTATGTCTGTAATCTTAAAATAAAATTTACTTAGAGATACATCAACATTATTGAATATAATTTAGCACCAGTTTTTATAAAGTTGTAGAATAAAACTGTAAATTCTCTCATTAAGTTGGTGTGATTAGTCATATTGAAATGAGAACCTCAACTGTAAATATAAAAAGATTAGATCTTACCGATTTGAGGTGTCCGTCCTCGTTTCGGATCTAGTTGATCTAGGGTTTGTCAGAGAAACCCCAATTTTCAAAACTTGGAATATTTCATATATTATTGGATAGAAAGATGGGCCTCTTCATGGTGAGTTGTCCAATGTACTCCTTTTTTGAAAACAGTGGAGGGAAGCACTCAGAACAGAAAGCCCTAGTTTTTCAATTTCCTCTACAGAAATTCCCGATATTGTTTCTGTAGTATATTCGAACGTATTGCTCCTTTGTGTCTTAAATTTTGTAATGAGGTAAATTCCTTTGTCTTATTTATAAATCCATAGTTTTGATAAGAATTGATTTCACCAATTGGGACTAGAATTTATTTCACCAATTGGAACTTATGAGAGTTTTCTCAAGGTGACTTATTTCAGGACCATTCAGCATAGAAAAAGTGTATACACTACCACGTGTGACTATTTCACCTTCGACATCTGAAACTTTTACCACAGAAAGTAAATTTTTTTACCTGTATGAAAAATCTTGCGAAATTCAATTTGGACCTTTGTAGTCCAATATATAGCAATTATCCCTAGGTATCCTTTTTAGGGATGAATCATGGAAGAGGATGGAAACCTGATTTGGGGGAATCATATCTCCCAAAATATAGAAAATATGAGGCTGAAATGTTTACACCATGTACCTCAAAATTTTATCTTCAACTTGTGAAAGTTTAGGCCCTGATACTTCTTCAATCCCACGATATAGTGAATGTCCCAAAACTACCAGGTTTTGTATTTTAGTGTTTTTTGGGCTTGGGGTCAAACTAGGGTTTGAATTTCCCAGAGTTTCACCCAAACAAAAGCTTTGACCTTGGTCTCAAACTTTTATTTTTATGAGGAGGGAAATCCTATCCTGGGTTGACTTGAAAATTCCTCTTCTGTAAAAATCCCTAATTTCCCGCAGCAAAACCTGAAAATGCCTAGAATCAAATGTTGCTTCGACAGAAAGATGCACCCTTGAATGGAGACTTAGCCTAGCCTCCTTTTTCTGATGGATTGTGGATAGAGACAAAAAATTCATAATCCCTATCTTCTGTAGCTGCACAGTGTCTTCTTCTCAGGTTAGCTCTGAGACCATGTTAGATTTTTATCATTTAACCAATATGATCTTAGGATCTTATTTGAGAGAATAACATGCAGAGAAATCATCACAAGAAACAAGAGACAAGGAATTTTACTTGGGGAAACCATAAAGGATAAAACCCCACAACTTCCCAAGAGATAGAATGAACACCAGTAGAAAAAGTGAAACCCAAAAAACATAAATATGATCTCTCATAGTTGATCTCTCTCACTTGTGCCAGCACTTTCTCTCTCACTCATGCACCCTAGTTGAGTGAGTGTGTGTGACAAGTACAGAGTCTCACTCTTTACTTATACTAGTTTCTAACTTGAAAATTACTTACCAGGGCCAAAATCTCTAGGAGAGTCTAATAACCCTATTTCCCCTCAACTATGAGGGCTTTCCCCCCTTAATCGACAAGGAGGGTTAACCTCAACTCAATTGCGGGGACTATTTCTCGGACTTACAACAGATGGTTAACCTCATTCAATTTGGACAACTTTATTATATTAATACCTCTCCTAACAAGAACATTGGGGTACAATGAAATACAAATGATTCTACCGATAGGAACATCGGGGTATAATATAAGATATACAAGTGAATACATTCCAAAGTTCCAAATACATCAACAAATGGCTTGTGGAGGATTTTGTAATTGATCCTCATATTGGTAAAGAAGTTCACATATGAATACCAATGGTGCTCATGTCCCTTGAAGAGTTGGAATCTTATATATAATTCAAATAGTAATTAGGCATGTTTACTAATGAATGTGGTGACTAACCTATAGATATTTATTAATCTTATTTCAACGCTTCACAATTTTTCCATGATTTTTTGATCTTGTAACTTTGATGTTGTTTCTTCTCTGAACAATTAAGTCACTTGAAAATGGTTCACCATTTTGGTAGAATTAATACAAACCTTGAAAAAAATAAGAACTTGACCTCTCCAAGCCATGATGTATTTAGTAGGTTGACAATAACACATACTGTGTTTGGGACATATTTGTTTCAAACGAGTTTTGGTGGAGTTTTTTTCCTATTTATTTTTTTATTAATAATAAAACTCTCCAAAACCACAAACGAGGTTCATATTAATTCCAACCACAAGTTAGAATCAGGGATGGGTACAAGTTGAATGAAAATATGGCCACACGTTGGAATCAAAAACAGTTTTTTAGGCATTAGTATCTTGAACAACAACAAAACTTTTTTGAAAGGGGTTGGGGCTGTAATATCAATGTTACCAACGACTTTGTTGGTTTAAAGAATATCCAAAGTTAGGATAGCCTATTAGAATCCAGATAGGATAAATATTAAAAAAATATTTTGGTAATACAATGAGGATAAATATTAAACATTAGAGGAATTTTGGGGTCTAAAATGGGCCTCCTAATGAAAATAATAAAATAATAGTTAAAATAATAAAATAATATTGATTAATTTTGGAGGAAGAAAGAAAAAAACTACTTTTTGTGTTCGTATTTTCGACATATCTCCGTGTGTTTTTACTCAAATTTCGATTGGGAGAGCTCGTTGGATTCATAATTTGATTCCGCATCCAACGAGCTCTCCCGTTCGAAATTTGAGTAAAAACACAATGAGATATGTCGAAAATACGAACAAAAAAAGTAGTTTTTTTAACGACAAATATGTCAATTCAACCATTATGGTTGACTTATTTTATTGAAATTCTATTGGTTCTTGAATTCCAACTCACAAAAACTTATTTTGGCACGTTTTCTTATAAGGCCCATTTTAGACCCCAAATTTCCTCTAATGAAAATATTTTTGTAATGTGATGAATTGGTTGACTAATACAATCACATGAGTTATAAAAATCATTGAATAGTGACAAGTTTAGAGAGACATGATTCGTGATATTTTGAATTATCATTGTTATTATTTGTTAATTTACAATGGATTACTTTGAGCGGGCGTAACGAATAGGAACATGCAGTTTTTCCTTGGAGGTCACAAGATTGAGCCCAAAAATAGTCAAGTCATGCAGAAGGGGTCCATTTACCCAAAAACAATGGGGTCTCACATATCAATGTGGCCTATGGATAACTATGACATTGAATTAGACATTGTTTTTATAATGGTGTAATGTTACATACATTACACTTACAAACATGGAATTTTAACTCTTGAACGCCGAGCACATCAATGTGTACATTCTCGAACATTAATATAATATTATTTTGTATACCATTATCAAAAGATTTCCTACCATTCCAGGTTGAAATATTCCACATCATGCATAACTCTTCACAATTCCATGCATGAGAACCACAAATACCATCCTTGCAGGAGGCATTGTCCAATGAGGCATGTGTAAATGTTAATTGATTCGGTGGGTCACCGCTATGAGAAAGAATGATGTTGCCTCTTGAATTATACTGGCATCTATCTGCAACACCTGTCACTGGTCATTTATTTTATCCCTGACATTGTGTTCAAGACTCCTTGTAACCAACTTTATCTCACTCAAATGTAAACTCCTACTTGTAACCGTTTTTTGACCCATTGAAAATACACGGGTTGCACTCTGCTTTGGAACCTACTTAATATTATATATATATAATATTATTTAAAAAATGCTCAATAGTTTCAAAGTGTGGTATTACTTCTATTGCAATGTTATTAAAAAAGGAACAATTACCAGAGGCTATGACATTATTTTGAGAGTTGTCAATAGAGAACACATTTAGAAAACTAAATGCAAGATCATTCCATATTTACAGAAGAAGTTTGAATTTCTAGCATGTAACTTAGAAAGAAGCCAATACATCATCATTCTGAATTATAAATATGAGAATTAAATTCTAACACTAAAATAAATACTAACACAAAATAACAATGAAACTATATAGTTAACATCATATAAAAACAGAGGAGAGTAAGCTTATCTTCTCCAAGAATGAGATGGGATAATTGTTGGTGGAAACAATAAACTTTCATTGCAGTGCTATTGAATTATTTTTGCATCAATATCATCTCATGACAAGTGGTGTTTCATTTTCCATTATTATCTAAGACACAATCAAATCTGTAGAATTCCCTATTTGTGAAATACAATATGTGCTTTAGGATCTTATATTTCATGTTTAGGTGAGGCCAATGTTGATGATATAGTTTAAATATCATGTTCATGGGAACGGTAGTCACTTTACATACAATTTGTTTTGATGCAATATCACTTCAAATGTATCATCTTAGAATTTAAATGGCTATTTGAGACAACCACCAAATATGCATGTATAAACATTTGTGAAATATGCAGTGTTTGAAAATTATGATATGGAAGGGTTGATTAGGAATTACAATATGAATATCCTAATCAAACAAAGAATTGATTATATGCATTAGTGTGTATGCACCATTTTTTTTCTTGGAAAAAAAATTAATTTTATTGTCATAGGAATACTAAATTACATTCTTGATAAACATGCTTATAGCATGTATTCATTAGTGTGTATGCACCATAAGTTTAATATGTTCATTGCTGAGGATTCTCATTATCTCACAAAGTTTTGTAAGTGACATATTCACTGGGAGACAAAAGTACGTTCTTAAGAACCCACCTAGCTTTTTCCATTTGCTCCAGTAATTGGGATATTTTAATATTTGCAAAACTCTTGCTCTCTTCAAGCAATATTTTCCAATCTATGGGTATCATTGGTTCTAGTTTTGAAATGGTGCATCCATTACATGAATTTGACATATTTTTTTCTTTTGAATTCAATGCTGGCTGCACATAGCTTTCTTGCAAATAAAAATTGCAAATCAACCATGTCAATCCCATAATTTAGTGTTGGCTACTGGAAATGGAATTAAAAAAAAACAATTGTATAGAGAATGACCAATGAGCCCGAGGGAAATATAAAAATGAAAAATAGTGTATAATTGCTAAACAATTGAAACACATTTATCTAAAACAAAGTAATTACTGAATGTAATCTTATAAAAAGATATAATACCTACAAATATGTCCAATATGAAAAATGATATAACTAATACATGAACACATTTCAAGGACAAATTAAGGGAACAATTTCATGAAATAGGATGCATCATGAAGTCGTGAATTATACATTGTATTCCTAAAATCTCTTGTAGATGTTTGAAACATATATCACACTATAATTGTGAAAGGAAAAAATTCACTCTTCATGAAACTAATGAAAAAGTGTAAATCCCATGTTACAAAGGCCAAATTTTAAAATGATCATTTAGAGAGTATTTGAGCACAAGGAATAGTAAAATTACACATCTAACTCCTATTTTAAACTTATATTTATTTTTGTAATATAGTTTCAAAATTGCAAAACGCTTTCTTTAAGATCAATTTTTGCATTAAAAATGGAGACATAATAATAAATCAATTTGAAAAGTAAAAGTTAGATTGGATAGTTATAAGAAAATGTTGTGAAAACAAATGTATTCCCATTTTTCCATAAAATAGAATGAGTAGGAACAAGTTCCAAATGTCAAAGAATAACTGAAATTCACAAGTGGAAAACATAATGTCAAATTAGAAAGTATATAAAGGAAAGTTAGAAGCATTATAAAAAACTTAAAAGAAACATCATAGCAAAGTCCTATTTGTAAACATATATATGTATTACAATTTTGTTATTTAACACATTGTTTTCACAATTTACCACATTCTACTTTATATAGATTTTTTAAACATATTATATTCAACTCTTTTGAAGTGTCACATTCTATTTCATTTTCACTTTTCAAACAATCACATCCTTAAAAATAAAAAAATTGTCCTTATATAGATAAAATAAATCTAAGTTGTCTAACACATACTTAAAATTATATCTACCATCATATACTTATATAGAAATTAACATTTATCAACTCTTTTACTACTCAGAACTCCACAAATCCCATATTTTTTGTGAGAGTTTTACTACAAGCGCATGGAAAAAATTGGAATGTTTAAAGATACATGCAATTTCAATCTTCAATTCGCAAATCATGACACTTTTGACCCCATTAATTTTTTATATTTCTCCTACAATATTGGTTAGAATTTTAATTATATAATATTTTTGCAATGCAATGAAGATAATCTAATTAGTCCCTCTCAAATATTGCTTGAAACATCTTGCATGTATGGAAAAAAGGAAAAGGAAAAGGAAAAATTAAGTAGCTCAAAGTTTGGCAACCTAATCTCAAAGAAAATGTGTTTTCAATCACCCTAGAGGCTCAACTTTTCATATATGAAACCCGCATCAAGAATAATCACATGAACACAATAGAAATGGTATAAGTTAGTTTCTTTGTAAAATTGTGTTATCATATACATTTAAGCTGGGATACTACGACGCAACAAATAGATACTTTCTTGTTTTCTGAGATAGTTTTATACATTGGGATACACCATAGATTGATCATCAACATGGGCCATATCACAGAGAGATTAAGACTCTTATTTAAAACTAGATAAGAACCAATCATTTTCCATGACTGATATTTCCAAGTCCATTGAGATAACCTTAGTAGTGGCATAGTCCATTCAAGCAGAGTAGAAAAGATGGTACATATGTGATAGAGTGGCACTTCACATAGATACATGTACATTAATGAGCAGGTATACAGGTGGTATTTGAATTTATGTTTGTCTCTATTGATTATTTTAGTAGTTGTAACTTGACATTGATTACCTCATTGTTGTACCTATTTAGTTTCAATGACTTGTTTTATGAGTGAATAGATGGTATTTTATGTAAGTTCATTATGTATGCTCACTTGTATTTTTCGTACCTTGAATATACTTATTCTATATTTCTATGTTGGCACCATGTTTCACTTCCTCCACCCATCGGTATATTCCATATTGACATTTACCCTAAACTTGAACTTTGACCTGTGAGATTGAATACATTAATTTCCCCCACATTGATTTATGTTGACAAAATCCATTTTGTTTTGTGTCTCGACTCGGTGTTGTGCAATAAAAATTGTCGAAGCCTTTATCGTTTTGGTGTAGGAGAACTCATTAGTGTTGTTTCCTAAGCATAAGTGAGTTGGATTTTGAATCCTTGACCTCTGTGGTCAATTTCCCCATATGTTTGTTCTTGATTGTGGATATTCCCCCTAGTTTCCCGAGGAGTTCTCAGCTAAAACCTGAAGCAACATGTTTTACCATCATTACATGCATTATGTGTTATATACTTTATACTATCAAATGAAAGGCCATGAATAAATTTGAAAATTGTGTTTTTAAACACATTTGGATGGGGCTATGAAATGAAATGTGAAATAACTAAAAAGAAGTGGCTAGAAAAATGTTAAATCTAAATACTTATATCCATGTTATTTGAAATGTAATGATTATGTAATCATGGATATTACAGGTTGGGACACAATATGGAATAAGGGCCAACTAATTCTAAGTTTCCTCGAGGATCTCTTCACTACAGTGTCTTGTGTACTCAACATAAGGGTCCTTGAAAATACCATCACAGAGAGTTAGTAAGTATTGGATGTGATATATAGACATTTTTTAAAGTTTAATGGACACTCAAATCAACTCATTCCATTTGTGAGACACTTACATTCCCTAATGTTATTTGTTTACCATGAATACAAGTGGATTCCTTTTTCCATGTCAATGAGAAAACTATGCTAAATTCAACAAGTCTCTTCCTTTATCTTGAGCCTATGTTTCGTCACCTAACCCATCATCAACTAATTGTTTAAGGCTGTAAGTAATCATACTTAGGGGGGATTTTAAATGATTTTATGGTAACTCTAATTTCATTCTTATGTTTATTTGTGTTTATGTACCACAATTGTGCTATTAATGTTTAAAGTTTGGATGCTAACATACTCATGTGATATTGATCCAGTCATGATGCATTAAGGATCATCCAGATTATTGCTCAATATGTGTTATGAGTGTTTTGACTAAGTCAATCCAGTTAACTGAGTCAAACACAATTACCAAAGAAGTGACTACAAAATTTAATACTGGTTATCTTTGTTCCAAACATTTCCAACATACAACACTAAAGTCTCAGTTTTCACGATATGGCCTCAAATTTAAGTATGAGTGATTATTATTATTATTATTATTATTATTATTATTATTTTGGTCAATTTTATGATGAGATGCTTGTGAGGATGACACTCCTAGAGTGTTGTGATGGACTAGATGGTGTGAGTAGGCACCATTATCATTCTACTATGTCTCTAGATCCATTTTTGTAGTCAATTTTTCACAAGATGGAGCCTACAAAAAGTTATGAGAATTTAATTTGTTCTTGGAGGTTGTACCATTGAATAATTCACAGAAAATGGACTATGAAATTGCTTGAGGAAATCGATTTGGCTAGGATGGTCAAGGAAATGTTTTGGGACAAGGAAAATTTTAGGGGAAAAATTTAGTCCATGGACTATATTTAGGGGGTTTCAAATTTTCAATATGGTAATGTTTTATTATTATTATTATCATCTTTCAACCCCAATTTATGTTTAACTAAATTATTTTTATAAGGTTATTCATGTGTATTTATCCACCCCCTATTTATGTTTAAAAATATTATTTGTATAAGGTTAGCCATGGGTATTTATCAAGAATGAGGCAACATATTGGTTTTCTACCATAAAATTTGGCTAAAGAGTACCATTCACCCTATTTATTTGGAATGGAGATTTATTGGAGGGATTTGTCCCTCCTATTTTGGTATCAATGAGTTTTAAATTCCCATCTGTCTGAGTTTCCTGGAGCATGTATTTTTTTCATATAAATCTTACACATTTTCTCGAATATAAGTAAAATAATGATTGAGAATGTATTTTTTCTCTTATAAGTCATCGTTATTTTTTGGAATATTAGTGTAAGGGAATTATTCATCCCTGCATAAAGCTTCAAGATGATATAATAGATCTTAAAGCTATTCTTTCCCTTGAACTTTAGATCCACTCTAAGTTTCAATTTGTGTGCCAACCATTTTCATATATTAGGTTGGTTTTGATAGATGTATATGGTACAAGAAATTGATATGCAATGAGTCCTGCATTGTTGTGAAAGATACCAGAAGGATCAAGGTTTGGGTTTGATTGAAATCACCATGGATGACCTTGTTTCTCATTGCAAAATAAGTTCCTCACAGTATTTGAGTTATTTTGAAACCAGATGCCTTTTAGATTACAATTTTGAAAGGATCAATTTAACATAAAAAATTACTTTAATCTATTAAATCTTTGTGTAATTTTTAAAGAAATGATCGTTTAAAAATGCCTTGTAATTTAGTAAAAAAATTACCTAATTTATAAAGAAACAATCTTTGAAAAATACCTCTAATTTGGCGAAAGTTTTGGGTAATTCTAAACAAACCATCTTTCTAAAAGAGTTTTCGATTGCAAAATTTCATTGAATTTAGATAATTATTTTTATTTTTTGGTCAATAACCTCATGTAGAAAATTCCTTTTAGGTTGCAAAAAGAGGTTAATTTTGAAGTATGATCTTATTATGTGCTCAAATGTCTTCACATTGGGAAGGTGATTATTATATTGAAAATTTTATGAACAACTTCATGTAAAGAAAATGAGAATCAAATCTAAAAACTTAGTAAATTCTGAATTTATTGAGGATCATTACTGTTTTTTCTAATGTGTGATTGAACGCATGCTTTTAATATTTCAAGTGGAGAGAATTTTGTTGTATAAAAATAAATGCAATTTATTATTATTCCTACTATGTAGCATTCAATTCAACAAATGCAACACAAGCTGAAAAAAAACTACCTTCTAGTCCCATCACAACTATAGAAGCAAAAAGGAATGCTCAAGAAAACTTTAGAACAACAAAATCATTTGAAATTAACTAGATTTCATACAATACATCTTGTTTTCAAAGCTAATATTCTATTAAATCTTAAATTAAAAGTTCAAATAAAATATATCTTGTTGTCAACAGTGACCTTTGGACTTTACGTGAACTCTTAGATTTAAAGTATGATGGCTTGCTAATGACAATATAATTGATTAGTTACAATCAATTGAGCTATTGTTCCTTTATACGAGGTCTATATCATGTGTTGATACTTGTATAGAGAATTCAAGAACTTAGGTTCCAGCTGACATACATACCTTTAAAAAAAATCAATGTTGAAAAGATACACCACTCCTTTCACTATCACCAATGGAAAGTAGTTATACCACTAGAATTTATAGGTTAGAAAACCACAGTTTATATTCTCATGGTCCACAAAATTAGATTCACATAACATTATTTTATAAGAAATTAGATTCACGTAATATTATTTTATAATCTTAGTTTATATTCCCATGATCCACAAAATTAGATTCATATAAAATTATTTTATAATCTTTATTTATCGTAATTATTGTAAGTTGGACAAATTTATTATTTATTTATTTATATTAATTTTTTATCATGTTCTTATTATTTTTTATTTATTTAGATTTATATATTTTTTAATTTACCTTTTTTATCATATTCTTTATTTTAATTTTAATTTTAATTTATGAATAACTCATTTACTTAAAAACTTTATTTTAATTTATTTTAATTTATTTATTTATTTATATTTTGTCTATTTACTTTAAAAATAAATTGATTATGGTATCTAGTAGAAAGAGACCTCTACATTAAAACTAAATCTCTAATTTATTTAAATCTTATATATTTGATAATAAGATCCACAGTGTTGTCAATGTATGATTTATATAACTAAATTATTTACACCGTCGTTTCAATTTATAATATTACACCGTCGTTTCAATTTATGATTATTATTCACGTAATATTATTTTATAATATATATTACACCGTCGTTTCAATTTATGATTAATAAAACTTAAGTGCCTTCATGTATTATATAACATTGACTTAAATATTTTTTATAATATATATTATACCGCGTTGTCAATGTATGATTAACAAAACTTAAGTGCCTTCATGTATTCTATAGCATTTTTATGTATTATATAATATACACAATGCAAATCTTATTTGGCTGAAAATAATATTTATAACGAAGAATAATATTTTTTAATAATAAAATTAATTTATATTTATAAAAAACTATTTTTTATGTTATTTTTTATTTGTTATTCACTTATAGAAATAAGAAAGATATATAAAAATATCAATAAAATTTATTGTAATTTATTTTTTATAATATTTTGTTTTTAAATTTAATTATGAAATCTATTTACTTTGAAAAAATGGCTATGATAAATAGTAAAAGTGGAGTTGTAATGAGATCTATATAATTTAACTCTATTTTATTTGATAATTTGCTCATTTATTCAAAGTAGTATTACCTCATTACTTATAAATCTAAAGTTCCTTCGGAAAATCTTTTGATACAAGGCTCAAAAATAACCCGTGAAATAGGCTAAAGGACTTTAATGTTCCTTTTGAGTTGAGAGCTTCAGTGATAAAGTATATGAAAAGGTCATTTCCATGTTTAAGAATAATGAGGGGTGGAAAATGGATATAAATTGTAATATTGAAGTTAAACAAGGTTTCCCCCTCTCCCCTACCCTTTTTGGCATTTACATTGATAAGATAGAAAGGTGTTTAGAAGAAGCAGGTTGTGCCGGTACAATCATAGAAGAGATAGATATCATCCTCCTACTTTATGTTGATGATATTGTTCTTATGGAAATGCATTGTTTTGATCTCTATAAAAAATTAAGAATTCTTAAAGATTTTTGCTCTAACATGGGTATGACTGTTAACATTGACAAGGTAAAAGTCATGCTTATAATATCTAAGAAAGACACCTTTGCAAATTTTGTTTATGATAATAGAAGTCTAGAGGAAGAGAATTTTTACAATTATCTTGGAATTTATGTTCATCACAAGCTCAATTGGAACTATAGAATTGATAAAATGATTAATGCACGGTGGGAAGCTTATTTTGGTCTTGAAAATAACTGTCAGTCAACCAATCTCGTCATGTGGGATAAAAAGAAGTTCCTCTTTGAAACTCTTGTCGTCCTTGTTATCTTGTATGGTTTTGAAGTATGGTGGTGTAGCATTTCTAGAGAATCTTAGAGGAATATTGAGAAAATACAGAAGCTGTTTATAACTTATAACCACAAAATTAAAATCATTATACCTTATCATGTTCTCCTCATATAAGTGGTTCTTTCCCCCATTGAGAGAATGGATATGACTAGGTACCTGATGTACAAGCATAAGATAAATAACATTGGAAATGAGAGACTTCCTAATATTTTTTTAAACTCAACTCAAAATCAACTACGCCTCAAGCAGTGTTGGTGTAAAGATACCATGGATTGGTTAAACCATTGGGGCATTGATGAAAATGACATTTTGCATAACATTGATAATGTCAAAAATATTATTAATTCTAAGTTTAAAGAGAAATTGTGGTATGAGGAAAATTTAGTGGTTAAGAGAAAATTAAGATACTACAAGGAGGTCATTAATCCCAATTTGGAAGATCAGAAGTATCTCTTGGTAGTAACTAGCTCATGGAAGAAAATTAATATATTCAAGATTAGAATGAACTCTCATGAACTACAAAGTGAAACAAGGCATTGGTCTATTCCTAAAACTCTATGGGTTGAAAGGGTTTTCCATTTATGTGATTCTACGAGCATTGAGGATGAAAATAACTTTCTCTTAGATTTCCCTCCTTACACCCACATTATATTTTCTACAATACAAACATTTATAACCTCCTAAGTTTCTCAAACTATAATGAACTTGGAAAGCTTCTTGGCAATCTTTTTTAGCACATTAACACCATTTTAAAGTAAACCAAGTATTATCCTTCTTAACGTCTGATAGACCAAAGTTGGTCTCAGTGGATGTTAATA
>LPNX011158072.1:64069-118812 GCA_001517045.1 Pseudotsuga menziesii
AACACATTTACACCAACATAGATCTGTCTTATCTATCAAGTCCCGAGAGGAATAAATTCCCTTGAGGTGAAAATCCTTTCTAGAGTCCTTAACTTGAGAAAGGGTTTGCAATTAGAGGGATTTGGTCTCTATCGATACTTGATATATCCATATTTAAGATGAATCCATGATGGTTCCAATAACATTGGCTACATTAAAACAATGTTGCTTAAAAACCAAAATCACCAAATTAAAATTACTTATTCAAAATTTAAATAAATAAATAAAAACTTTAGACGATCAAAATGGTGAATTGTAATAATCATGTTCAATGATAATACATATGAAAGCATGCAATGATATTTAAATATTAATTGCACACACACACACACATATATATATTACAAGAATGGCTAGAGTTATATTAATCACTTTGTTGTTAACCAGAACTTCTAGCATACAAACTTAAAGAGTGTTGATGACCTCTAATAGTGATGTCATCCTTCTTATGAATTAAGAATATGTTAGGAGATAAATCCCACTTGCTTATAGATCTTTTTCAAGAACATGCCAAAAATTGCTTACAAGAGTAAACTCTCACGAACTGTGAATAGAGAAGAGTGCAGAAGAAAAACATTAATTAGAAGGGGAGGTAAAATGACCCTTGATAAAAGGGTCTAACTACTTCTGAGATCCCCAAGAAATGTTTGAGGCTGCTGCCTTGTCGCTACATTCTTTGTTTGTCTTCTGCCCGATGGTGAGGGTAGGAGAAGGAACTGAGAAATCTTCTTGATCAGAGCTTCCCTATGACCCAGAGGAAGGGACTAAGGATGCCAGTCCTACTTGGGTTGAAGTATCATGATCTAACGTCTGAGCATCTCTCTTGGAGCCTGAAGGAGAAGGGATTGGAGAGGATTCTTATGTGGATGGGGTAATGGCATCTATCACGAAGGGGTCGGAAGTACCTGAGAGGGTCACGCCCAACACCGAATATTCTATTTCTTTAGACTTTTGATATTCGACTTCTTGCAAAAATTCAAAGTTGTTTTTATTTTCTAGTGGAGGAGAGAATGCCATAGGAGGAGGAGTAGGATCTGAAGGGGGTTCCCTTTACTGATGAGGCTCCTTTCATTGGGGAGGATGGCGCCGATTAGTGACTGTCATAATATATGGTTTTTTAGATGATGGGGGAATTATTGATTTCTTAGAATCAAGGAGCTTGGGGCATCTTTTGGAAAACTGACCATAAACATGGAAAATGTTTCATTTGAATCGAATATTCTTGTAGTACATCTCTTGGATGTGGCTCCATTCTCCTACAGTAAGCTTTAAGACCTTCGAAAGCCCTTTTTCTAGATTTACCTCTATAGAAATGCGAGCACATGTATACTGAACCCCTTTTGGATATGCAGTATCCAGGAAGCACCCTAGCTTATTACCGATCTCCTCAAGAGAGAATTACCCCTAAAGATGAATTGGGAGATGAGGCAGTCTTACCCATACTGGAGCTATTGTGATCTCTTCTTCAAGGTTAAAACTCAAATTCCAAGGGGATAAAAAAAATCCTCTCTATCCCATGAATAAGGGACCCGATAAAAAAATAAGGTCATGTTCTTCTTTATTAAAAAACAGAAAAAACAAAATAACCCCTACCTGCTACAAAGAGAGAGACCCGTCCTTGAAATATAGGGTTAAATTGTTCAACAATCCAAATCTCAACCGCCTTATGGCTTGGAAATAACCATGTAAACTTGCAGATGAGGGATTTCTCGGAAAGAATGAGCGCTTTCCAGCATGGATCTGAAGGAAATATTTCCAGAGAGGGGATCTCATCAATCTTCTTCACAAACTTGGAGGGAGGAAAAGAGGCATCACGAGCAGCAACTTCTTGAAATTGAGCCTTAAAGGCCTAAAGTTGGGCTTGGATATCCATATATAGAGAACCCACAGATGAAACCATCAAACGGATCTAGAATCCACTGCACAGAAGCTAATGGAACCAAGGAGCAGCATCCAGAACACAACCTTCGATATCCTGAGAGAGGGGTAATGGCTCGACAACCTGATATTAAGAAGAAAAAGGAATAGAAACTAGGTAAGCCCTAGCTCTACTTTAGATTAGATCCATCCATTTCCGGATCGAGAGTGATTTTTCATTCACTGTTCTATTTGATTTTTCTTGTCCTTTAATTACATATATATTACAAAGTCGTCAATCTTAATATTTATTCTTGTACTTTTCTTAAATTCATTCCTGCCCCCTTTTCCATATTCTCATATATATAATATTTGAAAGGATATTGTTGTAAAAATGAGTTCCTTTCTCTATTTCAAATATTTATAGTTTATTTCTCCAAAATCCTTGTAACTTATGGATAATCAAACCTCAAGCAAGTTTCAATTGAAATTTTCCTCATTTGCATCATTGATAATTTTCTATGAAAAATAATGATGAACTACATGTATATTTTAATTGAATGATATCATAGAAAATGAAATGCCATGAAATCGATGCATATTTTTTTTTAAACAAAAACAATAAAAGCATATATATATTAAAAGGGTTATGCACAACCATTAAGTACAAAGCAAGATGAAATATGGGAAAAAAGAGCTGGTATAAGAGATCTACCAAAAATTCCAATAGGGCTGACATCGAACTAAATACTGTGAAGGAGCTCCTGCTATCAAATATAACTAGGGAAGATTAAACTTGAACAAACTATTCGTTCAAAATATACAAAGAACGTGGAGAGAATATAAGGGATTATTTAGATTTTCCTAAAAAACCCAACAGGTTGGGTGACTTAAATATCTTCCATGGGTTGAGCCTCTTTACCAAGATAATCCTAGAAGTGACTACATTGATCCATCCTAGCTAGGTTTAACTCTTTGTCCTTGATGATGTCCATTGAGACCATCAATTCTTTGAGATCTCTGTCGGGGTCATTGAAGTAGGATTCATTGCATCCAATATGGTTGGATAAATGCCTGATATTAGAAACCATAAAATTAACATCATATGCCATAGTTCTATTGTATTTAATTCCCACCACCATGAAATCAGAGAGTCTGCAAAGGTGTTTCTTTAGGTCATCCTGCATAACTTTTACAGCAGAAAACCCATCACCTACATCCTTCTTCTCCATAGTCAGATCACCTGTTCAGAAGGAAATACCTAAAACCAAGTTCTAGAGAGAAACAAGCCTAGGGGCTAGAGTCGTCTGCTTCAAGAGAGCCTGATTCAAAAGAGCCTTGGTGTGAATGAGGTGAGAGGAGGGAAACAACAGTCTTAACACGACAGTCCATCACGCTTATGTAGGATTCCATAACAGAGTTGGCTCTCACTTGTTGAGAGGATGGGGGATTAATATCAGGAAGAAGAGGATGCCATATGGCTACGTAGTTACCACTATTATGAATGATGAGGATTAACACACATAATGAGTTCGAGGGAAGGAGATCTCAAATCTATGAAGATGAGACTTTAGATATGTCCATGGAATTGAACATTGGGGGTTTATGGGATAAACATGAACCCTTCACCTTTTCCATTATAAATCATGGTGCATTGGGACAAATAACCACATTTACTAGCCAATTTGTTGTCCAGACCATTGTTTCCTCTAAAAATGTGGAGATGAAAGACGTGAGGGGATAGATTTAGGAGAGAAATACGACCATAGAGTTTTTTGAAGTTGATAGATCCTTTATATTACCCCAATTACATATTTAGAATGACTTGGTGAGAGTTTTAGAAGAAAATTAGTTTCATAATGGATCCATAGTCTATCATTTCTAGGCCATGAAGGACCACCAACCATTCAGCCTCATTGTTCGTCTTGATTCTAAGGCCCCATGCAAGGGTTTTCATGATTTTTCCTCCAGGATCTAAAATGATCCCTCTCACACCTTCCTCACTTGAATCGATACATTTAAACAATACTATTATGTAACATCCCCGAATCCAGATAACAAGGTTTTCATATTTTAAACTACTTATACCTTCAGTAACTTGAAATTTAAAATCTAAAAGAGACAGTATAAAGAAATCCTTGAAAGCCTGTTGTTTTTTTTTTTTTTAGGAATCTTACTATAGACATAATTCAAATTGTATTATAGTCAACCATTCAAATATTAATACATTAGGTTAGGGCCTTAATCAACTTTTAGTCCACATTAGATGCAACATAAGGTACAACAAATTAGGCACACATAAGATAATATCGAGACCAGATAAGATGCAACATAAGATATAACACATTAGGCACACATAAGATAAATTGGAGACCACGTAATATGCAACATAATAAAGACACAAATGTACATGGTTCACCCTAACCAGGGGTTATGTCGACAAAATTTGCGTAACCTTTTATTAATTTCTCAACCCAAAGAATTAAAATTTCTGCAACACATCCGTTGCAACTAACATTTCTTGCAAGGTAGCCTTATAGTAAATTTACCTTCTAAAATAACCTAGGACCTCTATAAACCAAGGAGAAACTAAGTACATCTTCTTGGATAAACAAGGGTTAAAACATGTATTAATAATTTAGACAAAGTGAAATCAGTTAAGTACGAGCTTAATTTCTCTTCGAACAAACATCTTGACTATCCAAGTTCCCAATCTCTCTTAAGCCCGTATCATATTATTAATTTTTAGTGTTCTAAGTACACACTTATTTAAAAGTCCTCCTTAAAAGACTACATGGTAGCTCTTCTATTCTCTCTCTTCTAGACCTCGTCTTTTCCTCCTCTCATGACATAAAATATAAAGTCATTTTTAAAAGTATCCAAGTGTATTACTTTAAATTAAAGTTTAGGTGGCATGATCCCTATGGAGGGCCATTCCATTCTATCATAAATCTCACCCCTTTAATTACGTGTTTACATATTATTTTAGATCGTTAGTAGGGGTCGCATCCACTTGAAGGGTCGTTGTGATTTAAATAGCCATAACTCTCTTACAGTTTGATTAGCATAATCACAAATACCAAAACCAAACATATAACTCTAACCTTCTATTCATCTGTCATAAGTATTACAATTTTCAATACCAAATCTATTAACAAAGGCTTATGACTCCACTTAAGGATAGATTTTGTATTTCAGAGTTAATATAAAAATCGAGACAGAAATGGGCTTACAACTCTCTTGTAATTTTACCCTAGACTTACACAATTAAAGGCAAACAAATTGATTTGAGCCACATTGTCACTCCAAATAGTTATATCATCCTCAAATCCATTTGCTTCGGGCAGTATGACAGAATCGATTTCCTTTAGAGCCAATATATCTTATTTATATTTCATTTGTTCATGAATGTACATTCACTGAATGAATTTGTCATTTAACACTTTGTCAGCCTAAACTATCCAGAAATGATTCATCCTCGTGGTTTTAAGAGGTTGATTTTATCCCTACAGTATAGATTCATGAATTGAAACATCATAATTCAGCATTTGGGGGACACTGCAAGAGTTTGATACCATTGTTAACATCAACACCAATAATGCCCCTGGTCATTTAGCTCTAAGGTATTGATGTTGAGATTTTCTCTGTCGTTGGATAAATTTATGTTTACAGTAGATAAATCAACATTTTGGGGGCTTCGCATCACTCCAGAACCATTTTATGGACCCCTGATCTACACTGGAATGATGTGTCATCTACAAGCATATTTCTACTGCAGCTGAAAAATTATGGTTCTGGTTCAATTTCAAAACGCAGATGGGAAACTATTTAAATTGACACTTACCTTTGACCTATAAGTATGCTGATAGGGTTTGAAAGGAAACACAAAGCATGTGATCTGGTTTCCTAAAGTTGATCCTATAGTGCATTGATCTTAGTAATAAATCACTAATTGGGTTAAAAAAAATATCTTGATCTTTGCAAATCTTGGTAAACTAGGGCAATGATAATGTTCCAATCCCTAACACTAAATAGATATAAAAAGTGATCCACAACATAGTAATCACAACAAAAAACTAATTACACCAGTCACATATGAGAACCCTAAGAAATTTGCACCTAATAATATCATCGCACTAGTACGTAACAACATGGAGCATCATTTATGAGATATTTAATTATTTCCCCTCTAGATGATGAGCTACTTTATCAAAAAATTATCGAGAATCATTTCAGCAAGTTAACAACAACACTGTTAAATAAGAAAAAAATCTTGTGTTTTTCTTTGAATGATTCACTCAAAATAACCAAACTTTGAGCATCATTTCACATAAGAAAAGGTGCACCATATTCTAAAAGAGTGTTGGTTGCAATTTGTTAGTAGTGTTCATATCAAGTGAATATACAAGGCTACCGGATCTGACAGT
Organism: Pseudotsuga menziesii; assembly: GCA_001517045.1. Lineage (NCBI taxonomy): Eukaryota > Viridiplantae > Streptophyta > Pinopsida > Pinales > Pinaceae > Pseudotsuga > Pseudotsuga menziesii. The sequence continues at coordinate 70,393 of LPNX011158072.1, forward strand.
TATCATACATAGAAGAAGACAAAACAAACTTCATACCTAGATAGAATCCCATCAAAACATAGATGTCATTGCTCATCAAAATGCAGATTTCAATGCTCCTAGAACATCGAGATTACTCCTCAAATGTCGAGATCCCCTTTCCAAATCATAGAGCTCTCCCTTATAAGAAATGGAAGGTCCTTTTCCCCCCATCGAAAGTGTAGATATTTCCCCCTTTTAAAGGAAAAGATTGATCTCCCACAGCTTGATAGCCGTTGGCATATTAAAGTTGTTTCCCCCTCTCCAAGAGCTAGGTGGTACAATGATTCCTCCAACTATCTGATACGTTTAATACATATGACAATATTTTCTTGTTATGGGAATAATTCCCACCATTTCCTCCAGGGAAATCGCATCCCTTAATATTTACACATTATTGCATAAAAAATTTAAATCCCCATGTTAAATACTTGACAATCTGCAGGTCAATCTCACTCAATGGGAATTTATTCCTTCAACAAGTATTAATTCAACAGTAGGATGTGTATCATAACAATTAATTCGGAAAGGTTCCTAACTTGATCTCTTGACAAATCTAAAAGATGAAGTCTTGTTCCTTTCCCCAAGGACTTATCCCTTTTCCTTTGTGAGCATTCTTCACTAAACATTGAGTAAGTAATAGAGGTTGGTTGGAAACTAGAGTATTATTTCTAATATCAATATATCTAACATAAGAACCCTAGTTTGTTTTTTTATCCATACTAATACTTCTCTTTAACTTGTTTGAAGCTACAATGTCTAAGGGATGGATATCTTTAGGCCTTTATAGGCCATGCGAGCTTTCCTTAATAAAAGTTGCATGTTTAGAGGTATGGTAAATAATTAACTACCTTCCAATTTTCCATGAGTAGCATACATTCATAAGTGTAGTATGATATGACCTTTCGCTCACTAACGTTAATTATGTGTCTCTTACTTGCTTGTTTAGGTTGTCAAACTAGAGATATAAAATGTACTTGTGTAGGTGATGTGTATTCTGTTCTAGACATTCTTATAGTTTAGTTATCCGTAAGTAGGTTATATTTGAAAATTAGAATTCCTAAAGTAATTCTATAGATCTCTCCCCCTATTGGATTAGTTTCCTATCATTTAAATTGTGCCAATGTTTTATGTTCTCCTAAATCTACAAATTCAAGGAATTAACCACCTAACTTACCAGGTTTTACTAGTGGGGCCTTGACCTTGAGATCCTCACCAGAAAACAAGTACAATAAACATTAAAAAATTACCAAATACTTAGGGAATACAATAGGGATATTACATCTTATATCATATTACATGTTACATTACAGAATTTTCAAATTAGAGTGATGTTAGATCGTAATGCAATCCTCATTTAAAGACATATGTCAATAGACCATAGTTGTCCCTCACTATAAGCAATGCATACTAATGATAGTAGGAAAGAGCATTTTCAGAATCAAAGCAATGCAACAAACTTTGATTACTAAATTCTCACATTAAAATATTAAATGAAAATATATAATCGAATTAGCATTTTGATTATTTAAATCTAGTTATTGTATCTTCTCAACTAACTGTGGTAATGAAATCAAATTTAGGTTTTGAGTAATTAATTGATAGATATCATAAAAATGGTAAGAATGGATGGATCAACCATGGGGTTTTGGCTCCAATAATGACCTAATAAATATATTATAGATGCCATTTTTCTCAGTTGACTATGGTGATTTTTTCCACTCAACTAATTGTTGTACAATGAAAAATTTAGGGGAGAAGTTTTTCCCATGGGTGAAATTTATGGGGTTTCAAATTTTTATTGGTATTTATTATTATTATTATAGTGTTTTATTATTATTATTATTATTATTATTATTATTGTCTTTTTTCCTAGAGGTTATTTTAATAAATGATGTGTAAACGATTAGCCCATGCATATATACCAAGAATAAGGAAAAAAAATTGGTTTTAACCCATGAAATTTTGGCTACAAATTTCCTAGAGAAATGCTTCCCTCCTTGTTATCAATCAAGTCTACCCCTACTTGTCCCAGTTACATGGACCAAGAATTTTTTATGTTCATGGAATGAAACAATCCATTGAATTTTTTGAGAGCATTGAGGTAGAGAATGATAAGCGTTAAATTTTAGGTAGTGCTTTAAACAAGTAGTTTTATTGTAACTATATTTTTAGATTGAGGGGGTGGTTAGGTACCACATAATTGTATATTGAGTATAGTTGGATAAATGAGTTTCACACTTTTTTTAATGAAAACATATATATTTTTATTTATAAAATGTCGAAAAGAATTTCACCAGAACAATAACAAAGTTCAAAGAAAGGTATCAAAATTCTATGAGCATTATTTATCTATGGTATACTCATCTATGAAAATATAAGTGATAAAGAAAACATCTTCTCCTAAGCTCTTGTAAATTATAACATTATTTCCTACTAACAACTTGAAAAAACATTATAAGAAAACAAAATTAAAAGCTACTATGATCATTTTCCATGACCTTGACATGATGTCCTCTGGATATTCCTCTTGGTTTTTCTTAGCATAAGTTCCTCCTATAGCTCATGATTTTCTTCAATTATCTACTCAGTACCCATAGATTGAATTTCATAACTGCCCTCTACATTTTCATTAATGCAATCATTTCAGTTGGGCATATTAATTACTATATTGAGAGGATGATGGACCATGATATCATCAATTTCTTTCCTTTCAAATTTATAAATTTGGGACTGCTTTCCTACTAAAAGAGAATCATGACGTTAGAGGATCACCTCAATGGAATCTACTTGAGCTTGACGGGAATGAACATTTCCATCCACATCATCAAGATGAGAATATAAATAGGATGTATGGGATGTGAACTAAATAACAACCTACTCAGCATCTTCTAGATGATAATCCATTGAGGGAATTTGTGTTGTTATCTAATGAAAAACCACAACAAGACCCTCCATAAACAATTTAATCCATCATAAATGACTATGTGGGTCATGAATGTTTGCTCGAGCTTCTTGAATTCCATTTGAAATCACCTGTAGTTTTTCCTCAAGGTCCACTGCAAGATTCATGATTGCTAACCATATCAAACACTCTAAAGTTCCCAGGTCCTATGATTTCCAAATTAGATACATGGAAGATCCTTAACTAAACCTAAAAATAACTTCCCTTAGATTCCCACAACACCATTACTTATCCACCTCCACTCTATCATAACTGAAAAATAAAATTTCAAAGCATAGGGAGGCAGGAGCATAAATCAATGGAACACAACCATCCTTGTGTATAAATTTCCCTAAACATGAAATGCAAAATGACACATAGCATCCTGCATTAACTCCTTAGGATGATGAATATGTCAATTTATGAAGGATGGTACCAACCTCATTGATTTTTACACCACACCCAAACCCATCATAAAAGTATTATTTATAGCATCAAGGGGTTCATGTACCTCTAGATTCTTTAGGGTAGCCAACATAAGGAAATTTGTTGACCCCCCATTTATGACCAATATCATGATTTTCAAATGAGATTCATTATTTGTGGAATATTTGAGCATCATGGATTTGATAGAGAAGCCTATTGATGCACTTTTTCTTCTGGTTAGTTACCTTGTCATCGAGATAGTTTTTCTATTGATGCACTTTTTCTTCTGGTTAGTTATCTTAGTATAAGTAGTTGTGATGAGTAAAGTCAACAAATTAACTTGTATTTTGTTTAATATGTGTTATAGTGCAAGAGTACATGGAAAATCTAATGTGAATACAAAATCATATACTAAATTTTATTAAATAAAATTTCAACCAATTTGCTATGAATTTACAATCTTTTATAGTTTAGTGAAATTTAATAGGATTTTATAATATTTTATAATTATGTGAAAGTTTCCCCAAAACATTTACAAGGTTATATAGTTTTGAGAAATATTTTCGATGATTTTACAACATTTTGTAATTTTGTAAAAAATTCACCCATATTTTCCAATATTATATAGTTATGTGAAATATTTTCCTTATATATATGTGCGTGTGTGTGTGTGTGTGTGTGTGTGTGTGTGTGTGTGTGTGTGTGTGTGTGTGTGAGTGTGTGTGTGTGTGTGTGTGTGTATTATATTATTGATAAAATAACCTTCACATTCTCCCATGAATCACAAGGATTCACCCATTCATTATACAGATAAATTCATAGGGGTTCTTAAAATTTTCCCTGGTTTGAGATGGCTCTATGATGATGTATGGTGGATCTATAGATAATTATTCGTGAATTTCACTCATCTTGGGGGTCCACATCATTTTATTGGATTTATTATGGGGGACATCCCCCATTGGGTTCCTCTCACCTTGATCATTGATGTATTAATTACTAGGGGCCTAGGGTTATTCATGTCCTTAAGGGACCTCTTTTGTATGTACCACATTTCTATCTCTTATCACTTCATGTATTATGTCTTACTAATATGTATTTAGGTAATAGTGCAGCCGTGTTTCTATTTATCCATGTACTTGAACCATATAAAAAATAAAAAATGTAATATCCAACATTAATAATATCTTAATCTCAATTGTAAGATGATAAAGTGAGTTAGGGTTTTCATCTCTCAAAAATATATGTCAAAAACAAACCCCCCTCATTGTATTCCATCGAGAAATTTGTCTCTTGGATTTTGGTATAGAGAGAATCTTTCAACAAAAATTATTTGATTTCTTGTGTGGAAGTTTCTTGATTCATGATTTCATTATCTTACACTATTAACTCTTGAGGAATTTATCGATAAATATTTTGAGCATGCATTCGTTGTGATATTTTGTGATAAGGTAGTGATTTGGAGAGGGTATTCATTATCCAAGAGATGAATTTTAATTTATTGTTCATGGTTTTCATAGGGAGTTATCCATCACTCATTTTCATTAATTGATATGTTATTTTACTTTGTCACAATCCTAGTAAATTCTTATTCAAAAATTTGATTTCAGTTGTTTGATTGGAAAGAAAAAGGGATGCATTGGTCACTTGCAGCAACTTGGTTAAAGGATTTCATATTTAGAAGATCTTCATCAAGTGGGAATTACTTTGTAATATCCTCACAATCTTGTAATATTCCCAAGTATCAGGTACATTTTTCTTTAAGGTTCCTCTAGTCTTAATTTCCAATCCACCAAGTGAAATAATTAAAATCAAAACCCTCATCTTAGAACCCTCAATTTATAGATCAATAGGTTATGGATTGTGGCTAGTAGTAAAACTTTAAACCCGCTTTACAAATAATTTGAAACCCCTAAGTTTATTTTTTCATGACCATCAGACTCAATTTTTCCATTTAAAGGACTGGTCTACATCGGATAGGATCTCCCTCCTTGGGTAAAATGGTTATGTTTCAATTTTCCAACTGGGTATTGCAAGAATGAACTCTAATTGTCCTATTTTTCATCTAGAAATTGAATCTTCTACCTAATTTTATTTGATTTCACCTTTTTACCCCTAGATCTGATTTTCATGCATAAAACCCTAGGGTAAATTATGGATTTTTACATAGGCACACATTTTTTCTTAGTAAATGTTCAAATATATAATTAAACATTAGACTAAGATATTTGACCAGTATATCTTACATTATCCACCTATATTAGTATTCATTAGGTTATCTAGGGATGCCCCTTAGGCTTAGCTTCTAGTTTGGCCTAAAGTGTCACTATTCTTGACTAGTGTGATAGTTGAACTCTTTCAAATGTTTTAGGTATCGTATGTCACAAATTTGGTTGTATTCCTGTTGTAAAGGAAAGTATCCTATGGCTAGGGTTTAAGAGGCCATCAATGTAATGGGGTTGAAAGGTGGATGCAAATGGTTCTACAAGTATATATAAACAAGATTCAAAGATTAGAATCGTTCATACCTTCACAAATTAAGGTTGATCCAAGCAGCCCTTCAATCCTATTCTTGCTCCTCTTGCTCCAAGAGACCTACAAAATGAATTATACCTTCCTCAAACCAATATGAACACATATTAAAAAATGGTAATCAAAGAAACATGAAATAATGATCTAACTAACATCATCATATGATCATAAATAGAGATTCAATCACACATTCAACAATGATTTGGGAAGAAGAAGAACATCACATATTTATTAATCATGAAATGAAGTACAAATATACCTTCTCTTCAAGATGGGCACCTCACAAAACATTGATCTAGTTCTGTTTCTTCTCTTCTCCAAGGAACTCAGTCTCCAAGATCTATAACACAAGGAGAATGCTTCTAGGGAAAAGGTGTGGGAAAAGAAAGTCCCAATTCTTTCAACATAACAATGCAAAGATTCAAGTCCCCTCTCAAAAACCTCCATACCTCTATTTATATGCTTCATGGAGAGTTAGGGTCGAAGACTAAGTAGGTACAACTGAAGTAGTCAGTTGCATAACTACCCAAACTACCTGAATTTCAAAATATATATATTTTTTGACATTTTCAAGAGGCATATGCAGTTTGCAGAGAAAACAGTCACGTACACGAGGAGGTATACATAGGTTGCAATGCAGATATTCATGTATTTAAGGATTACGCAAGTATTATATATAGAAATCCGCGTACATACGTGGGTTTCCTTAAGTAAACTCACATATACATCAAAAGATCTCATTTTAAGGGTACTTCTGAGCATTTTCATACTTTGGTGTCTTCTTGAAATTTTTAGCTAAATGAAATATATTTTCAAAAGCGCAAAGATGAGATAAAAAGGAGTTGCATAACTCATGATATGGGTCCTCCAAGTTAAGTTTTTTTTCAGTGACTTTCATGAAGTCTCTTCATGGAAGTGTCGACATGCAACAGAATCATGGGAAAGTGGTCACAGGAAGAGATGTGTAATTTTGAGCTATAACAGATGCCCCCTAATGTATAAGGTTAGAGGGGAAGATGATAGCTGAAATACATTATAAAGGAAACAAATGAGTATGGAGAGAGAAAAGAATCCAATATCAAAAGGATCAAACAAAGGTACTTGAAAGAGAGATAAATGTCAGAAAAAAATGATCTCTGTGACATGCAAGTCCATATACAAAATATCACCATAAAGATATAGGAGGATCCAACATATGTATAACTGATGAAACTATCATGGTCACTCAATATGCAAAAAGGAGCCATATAAAATCTAAAGGATCCATGGTCACAAATGAACAAGGTGGATCCATACTCGACAATCAATCATAGCCACAAAAATACAAGGTGGATCTATGTCTCCGCAAAATGTGATATAAAATGTAAAAAGGTCTTGTGCAACTTGGGAAATAGAAAAATGGTGATGCTACTATCGTCCCAAGGTCTTCAATCCAAACCACCCAAAAGGTACGAATCCTAAACATGTGAATAAAGCAGTTGAAGTTGAACATGGAGGAAATTGTTTGATTACCAGTCAATAATGAGAACCGTTAACAAACACAAGGGAAACCACCATTAAATAAAATGGTCCCCAAGGTACCTAGTACATTCTAACAAGTGTGAATATAAGGACTTGAAGTCGAACACTTGAAGAATCCATTGAGTAGGAGACAATAAGGTATTCTCGCTACCCTATAGCGAGGGAAATTACCATTGATGCCTGCAATCTCTAAGGTACTATCATAAAACTCTAAATCTCATTCCCAGAGCAAGAGGTGTTGCAGTAGATAAGAAGAGATCCATTGGAAGGAAGGAATTAAGGAATCCTTCATCATTCAACATGAGGTAATTCAAAGACTAACTAGATCTGGAATTGGTACTGAATTTCATGACAAGGAATACCGAAGACACGATGTTATAAATTGATACTAGGGAATGGCCGACACAAAAGGTCAATAAAACTACAGAATGGCCAAAAAAGGTTTAATCCTTGAACAGTGAGCATGACACAAAAGTGACTTAGGTATCTTTTGACACAAAATACCAATGACAAAAATCTGCAATGTAGGATACATTGACAAATTCCCCATATAATTGGAAAAGAGACCAACTAGAGGAGTAAGAAACTCTTAATCAGGATAAGGTCAAAATACTAGGACCCAACTGTTGATATACTCAAAATTTGTGCTTTGTTTAAGGAAACAACACTTTCTATGATGATGTAAATTACATGTGAATGAACTTCCCTTCCTCTCTTTCTTGTAAAGGCTTAACGAGTCCAAGAAAGAAAACTCGGGACCATCTTCATTTTTGGCAAGCTCGAAGAAAAGATAGTGGAATGCTTGATAAAGCACTGATTCGTGTATTTTACGAGCCCAAACTAGTAAATGCTTAACAGTGTTTTCATAGTTTAGAGAGTCTGAAAACTCTAAAGAAGACTCTAGAGGGGTGCTTTTTCGTACAACTTAGTCTCCTGAGGCTAAAAATTAAAAAAAAAAAATAGAGAAGAACTCTCTTAGCTTCTGAAGAGGTAAGGTGCACCTTGTATTTAGTCAAGAAGGTCCAAAAAAGGTTAAATTACCACCTACCCAAAACTTCTTCAAAAGCAACATATAGCCTGAGTTTTACGAGTGTGAAGGAAGGAAAGATCACTCGGAAAGATCCATTTGATTACGAGAAATGGGGCTTACAATAGTAAAATTGATGCTTTGTTCTTTAGGGTTTAACGAGCATGACAAAGACATAAAGTACACTCAAAATATTTTTCATGCTTAGTTCTAGAGCCTGAAAAAGAGAAAACTAAGTTCACACCGTGGGTTCCTTTTCCGTAACTTTAGTCCCTCAGGTCTAGAAAAGTGATAAACCTATGCCTCAGAATACTCTTCTCAATTTTGAAGAAAAGATAGTGTTCATTTCTCGTATTATTCCACATGGTCCGAGAAAGCAATAAACTACCACCAATGTGGATGCCCATTAACATATTCTTCATGAGCTTGAATGGACAAGTTTACTTAGCATTCAAGTCTATTTTGAGGATTCAAACATGGGCCTAAAGAAATTCAATATCTTTCCCATGAAGTTTTAACCAGTACAGAAAATTCAACTCACATCCTCCTTACTATTTTCAATGAGCTCGAAGGAGAGTAGAAAGAATTCTCTAAATGCGAGGAGAAGAGTGTCATAGACAGGAGAAACTAGTTCCAAGCGCAAGGAACAAACCTATGCATAATGCAAGGAAAGTGATAAAGATAAGGACACTGGAGGAACGTATCCTGAGGGTAAAAGGTGTCAAGTTGCAAAATCAAAATGACACAAGGCTTAGAGATGATGAGAACAAAGATGAGGGATTATAAAATGAGCTAAAAGCGTGGAAGCCGACATCAAGCTCAAAATCATGAGAAGGGAACATGCAAATGTAGTTATATCTTGAACAAGAAGACAAGTCCAATAAACAATTGTGAATCCAACTAAGAATCATGTCTCCAAGAAACAACAACATCAGGATCATATTCAAAAAAAAGGTTTTGATGTAGGTTACTTTGGCAGAAACACATGTGAATTTGCTATCTTCTACAAAAGGTAAAGTCAAGCCAGAATCGACTGAAGAAGATTCTATAGCACCAAGGCTTGAGGGCTTATAATTAGTAAGATCAACCTCAGAAGGAGAGAAAAAATCAACAAGGGATATAGAGTTTGCAGAAACAAATTTAGTATCACGGGAGTTGAAAAATTCATAAGAAAAATCAAATTCATCAGGATCACTCACTTGTTGTTCTAAGGAAGAGTCAAAAGACTCAACAAAACCAACGTAAAAACAAAGGTTAGGCTTACTAGGAAAACAAGGTTAGACTTAGTCACAATTGAACCAACATCAAAAAGAAGGTCAGACTATATCAAATACTCTAGGAAGACTTCATCCGAAGGAAGGAGATCATCCAAGATAGGACACATGCCTAAACTTTCAAATGGATCAACAGAGTGGAGAGAAGGCTCCATGGTATGTATAGGATGACTCACCTGGTCAACTGTTGGGACCAAGTCCTGAGAAGTTAAGCATGAAAACTGAGGCTTCTTCTCAATAGCAATTGAATGCAAAGGAAATGAGGCCACATATCTCACCTGTGGTGGGGTAGTGTCTATAGAAACACTGGGAATTGATAAAGGAAAGACCTAGTCTCTAGTTGGGTTAGGAGATGGGTTAAGAAAATCCAACTGATCAATAGTGACAATTTCTTCGCCATGATTAAAGTACATCAGATGAAAGAATGTTAACACCATAGCTTGCATGGCATAGACATAATCACGTCCAAGGGGCATATTGAAGTCCAAGAGGTATTCTATCACCATGAAGTCAACTAAGACGGTCTTTCCACCCAAAGTAACAGGTGTTTGAGAGAGAATACCCAAGGCTATACAAGTTCTTCTATTAAACATCAGTAACTAAATACTAGTCGACACAAGGCTGGGAGATCCCATGCCTTGCCAAGCATGGGTAGACAAAATACTAAATGAGGCTCCTTCATCAACAATACAATGAGAAATCATGTATGGTTCAACTTTGACCTTTATCTGGAAAGGTGCATCGGAAGGAAGGCATGGCTCAACTAGGCTATCCCAATCAAAGGAAGGAATCCAAGAGCTTGGTGGGGGTTTATATGAAGCAAGTTCAGTTCCCCCTTGTTCAATAAGTTATGAACTAGGAGTGAAGAAAATGTTACTAGCAGACACTTCACTCTCCAAAGGAAGAGTTGTATTGATAGACAATGAAATCGATTCAAGCACTTTGTGAAAATCACTCTCCAAATGGAGAGTGGGATTGACCAAAGGTGACATTGGTTCAATCACACAAGGATCACTCTCTGAAAGAAGAGTGGGATCGTCCAAATATGATATTGGTTTGACCACTTGATCAACCAAAGGTTGAGTAGGTTGTTGAGAAACTATAGGTTGTTCAGGAGAAGGAAATTCTTGAGTCTCAGACTACACTCTTCGCACCTCTGCAATAGCAGGTAACTAGTGAGTACAATAATCTCCCTCTCATAGCTTACAAGGAAACTTAAGTTTACACTTCAAACAACCAGTTTTATCAACGGTGTCAACATGACTAGTAGTGGTTGACTACTTGCTCTCAACATGATCTACAAAGGGTGAGAGTTTTCCCCCAGCATGACCACCAGAGGTTGGGTTACTGGGTCCAACCTGACTAAGAGAGGTTGTTTTTTGAAAAACTTTAGGATGTTCAAAAACAGGATGACCATGAAACCAAACTCTTCGCACCTCCATGATAGAAGGACATTTATAAGTAAGGTGGTCTCCCTCACAAAGCTTACAAGGAAACTTGGGCTTATTTTTTGAACAGGTAGTATTTTCAACAGTGTCAACATGACTCGTAGTGGCTGACGAATTATCTTCAGCATGAACCATAGAGGCTGAGAGGCCGTCTCCAGCATGAATTATAGAGGCTAAAAGAATAGGTCCAACATGAACTATAGAGGTTGGATTGGAACCACTAGCATGAATAACAAAGGATGAATGGTTAGAATCAAGATGCTTTGTAGCAGTTGAGTGTGTGCCCCCTGCATGAACTTTAGAGACTGAGTTGATGGATCCAACATGAGTTGTACAGGTTGGATGGGGAGGTTCAGCTTGAACATCAGAGGTTGAACAGGTTCCCTCAGCATGAACTATAGAGTCTGAGTGACTGGATCTGACGTAACCTTAAAAATTTGGAAGGATCTCACCAGCATGATCAACATAGGCTCGATGGTGAATATCAACTTGATTTGCAGAGGTTGAGTGCTTAGATCCAACATGACCTACAGAGGTTGGATAGGTGCCCTGAGAATGAACTTCAGAGGCTAGGTGGTGAGGTTCAACTTGACTTCCAAAGGTTGAATGGGGGCCCCCTTTCTTATGCTCCTTATTCCTATTCCTCCTTCTTTTACTCCTTTTAGACTACCGGTTACTAGTATTCATACTTTCTCCACATGATGTAGAAGGAGGAGGAGAATCAACTACAGGTGAAGGGGAAGCATTGTTTTGATTCCCTTGATATAAGGAGCTTACTTGAAAAGCATTAGGGTCATTCAGGATAGTTGGAGTGGAAAACAACCACACCGGTAGCCCTAGGGTGAATTCAGGTAGATTCAGGGTGGCTGTCAAAGGAACACCAACATTCCCTACGAGACAAATAGAACAAGGAGTTCCCAACATGGGGATCTCTTGGTTGGTGTTCAAAGGGGTGCTAGACATAGTTTCAAACTAGGATACAAATTCTAAGGTTGACATGAAACCAAAAGTGCAAAGCACACACCTAAAGGCACACTAGCTACAGACAAACCACACAACACTCACTAAAAATTCCTAAATCCAAATAGACAAACATGTATAAGATATGCTTTCCAGAATAAAGTTGATAGATAGTTACTTTCCATCCCTGTAGATGTTCTTAGGCACAAGCAGAGGAATCACCCACTGCCCTCCCACACCTTCTACTGGGGTTACCTTCCAAGCCCGTCCAAGGTCAACCAGAAATAGCATTCCGGTGTACCTACGTATGAACCCTAGATGTCAAAGAGACTAAAGGCTACCTTAACTATAATGAAAGTTTTGGGGGACAGTGGAAAGTCTGGTTCATATGCATGGGCATGGTAGTAAAGCCCTAAACCCTGTCCAAGACAAAATCCCCAGATGCGCAAAAACCTTGGTCTATGCCTTGACAAGGAATCAGAGGGTTATCTCCTTAGTCCAAGCCTCCACGCAGCCTCGTTCTTAACTCTTGTTTGAGAGGATCTTCCCAGTTACAATCAACATAGAAGAGGATTTACCTAGTTATTGGCCAACTACATCTTAAATTTAATACTTGTGGAAAGTTGAAAGTCCCTATTCCACAAGTCTAGCCTAAGCTAGTTGGTGTATGACCCTATAAAATAAAACTTACTACTAATTTTTAAATTATATCATTTATTTTAAGGGTTTTTTCTAGTCATAGGGTAAATGGCATGAAACTTATGTGGTGTTTTGACTCAAAGTTGAAACAAAATGACCAAGTAAAGAGGAATGAAATGCAAAAAGAAAAAACTATTCTCTTTCTTTTTTCAAATAGAAACTTGAAATCCATAAAAGAACAAATCCTTTTTATTTTTTCAAAAATAATGATATGTAGTGTATTAAAGATAAAACCCCAATCTACATGCATATTAAACAAGTATATGTTCTTTTTATTTTTATTTTATAAATGCAAAATAAAAACTACCTATAAAGCAAAGTATGCAGATAACAAGAACAAAGTAAAAGGAACTCTGCTATACAACCACCAAACATACTCTAGAATTCCCTAAAGTCAGTATAAACCCTACTTGGAAGGAAGGATTGCATAAGAGACAAGTCAACTATTTTGGCATGGTGAGGTTAACCAACAAAAGAAGAAGGAAATGAAGACCAATAAGCTTCTAAGTTCAGACAAAGATAACTAACAGAGGCTGACCAGAAACATAAGCCAAAAATAATGCCAAGCAAAGGGGGTGGGGGAATGAGCAAAGAGAAAAAATCTAAAGCTGCAAAAGGACTTACCACATATATAAAGAACACACAAAAGGGATGACACTAACTCCCTAGAGTCATGCACCCGCAGAGGATGCCAAAAGACCTACCAAACTACCTTCAAACAGAAGATAAAACCACAAAAAGAGGAAAACACAGTGTTTAAAGGGGCATATGTGAGTTTCACGACTGAAAAGTCATGTATCATACGTGGGTTGACAGTAAATCAAGTTGCGTATAAATGCTAGATACGTAATTGTTCAATCTGCAACTCACGTATGGGTGGAAAAAAACCCAACAAAGGTCAAAAACTGCCTTAGGAAGGCACAGGAGGTGTTCTATCAGACTTAGAAGGTGTTCCTAAGTTGCAAGAAAGACCTAGAACCTTGCAAAAGACTGAAAGAAAAATAGAGAAACCCCAAATAGACAAGGCTCTCCCCAGCAGAGTCGCCAGTTCTGTTATAAAGGAAAGTATCCTATGGCTAGGGTTTAAGAGGCCATCAACGTACTGGGGTTGAAAGGTGGATGAAAATGGATATGCAAGTATATATAAACAAGATTTAGAGATTAGAATGGTTCGTACCTTAACAAACAAAGGTTGATCTAGTCAACCCTTTAATCCTCTTCTTACTCGTCTTGCTCCTCTTGCTCCAAGAGACATGCAAAACGAATTATACCTTCGTCAAACCAATATGACCACATATAAAATAATGGTAATCAAAGAAACATGAAATAATGATCTGACTAACCGTCATCATATGATCATAAACATATATTCAATCACACATTGAACAATGATTTGGGAAGAATAAGAACACCATGTCTTTATTAATTATAAAATGAAGTACAAATATACCTTCTCTTCATGTTGGGCACCTCGCAAAACCTTGATCTGGTTCTGCTACTTCTCTTCTCCAAGGAACTCAGCCTCCAAGCTCTACAACACAAGGAGAATGCTTCTACGGAAAAGGTGTGGGAAAAGAGAGTCCCAATTCCTTCAGCATAAAAATGCAAAGATTCAAGTCCCCTATCATGGACCTCCCTACCTCTAATTTTATGCTTCATGAAGATTTAGGGTCAAAGACAAAGTAGTTACAACTGAAAGAGTCAGTTGCATAACTACCCAAACTACCCGAATTTCAAAATACATACTTTTTTGAAATTTTCAGGAGGCGTACACGGGTTGTAGAGAAAACAGTCATGTATGAGGAGTTATATATGGGTTTCAATGCATATAGTCATGTATTTAAGATGTACATGAGTATTATATATAGAAAGTCGCGTACATACGCGGGTTTCCTTAAGGAAACTCGCATATAGATTGAAATATCTCATTTTAAGGGTACTTCTGAGCATTTGCAAACTTTGTTCTCTTCTATAAAGTTTTAGGTAACTGAAATATATTTCAAATGGTACAAATATGAGGTCAAATGGAGTTATATTACTCAATATATGGGTCCTCCAAGTTAGGTGTTTTTTCAGTGACTTTCATGAAGTGTCATCATGGAAGTGTTGACATGCAACGAAATCATGGGAAAGTGGTTGCAGCTAGAGATGTGTCATTTTGAGCTATAACACTTCCCTCTACCATCATAAATAGGATCACCTTAAGGGGAAACTGCAAGCTTTGTGGTAATTTTTTTGGCATCGTTCCCAAGGAGGTAGAGGCTTACCTTGGTTCAACTTTTAGTTTACCTTCAATGTTTGTGAATGTACTTGTATGTTTTATCATTCATATCAGATCTAGTTAAATTTAAGTGATTACATTTTAATGGATTTAATTTTTATAATCACTGTATTTATTTCACTCACCTCTCCTATGGCACTATCCTCTAGTGAACACAACAATTTGTTCACCTGGAGACTCCACTAGAGGACATACTCATCAAACTCCATAATGTGACTCCATTAGGAAGTGAACCAATTATATAAATCAAAATGAATCAAATTAGACACTCAATGCAAGTAACCAAAGTTGGTAGGAAAGCCACATATCATCCTTTGGTTTCTCTAAAATTTGTGGGGCACCTCACCCTATGCCAAATGGATACATCGAAAGGGTTCCTCATTTATATGGAATGGAAATTGAATCAATCAAAATTAATTTGGATTCCCTCGGGTATTATATGGTAAGTAATGGTGTGAAAGATGAATATGTTTATATGCAATCCTTATCTAAATCCTTAGGGAGAAGTGATAGGTGGTGGTTTGACCATTTATCTTTGTGATCCATCACTGGATGTGACATGTTTACTAAATTATTAAGAGAGGAATCAGGTGGATACATTGATGAATCGATAGAGGAACAATAAGTTAATGATTGTGTCAATGAGAATCAACTCGATGATTATGATCAAGAAGATGATGATGAAATAAATAATGGTTTTCCTTATCAATTTGATTTCTTTCCTCCTGATCCTATAATGAGTGTTCCTTTGAATGACCGTTTGACTCAAGAAAATGATATAGAATATTTGAAGAATATCCATGATGATGATAAAATTTCAACCCTTCAGGATTATGGCCTTGATATTTACTTATAAGGGGAACTTATTGAAATGTTTTCATTATAACCCAAGGAAGGCACAGATGAAGAGGGGGATCTCAATGACCACGATCAAGAAACATCTTTAGTGGAGCCTCTCACTAGAGAATCCATTCAAGCACCTTTCGAAGAGGAATATCATTGTCATTTACTGATTGAAGATAATTTGATTCAATGTTCAAGCCAACCATATTTAGATCATAGCCCTACAAAAGAAGAAAATTTTGAAAATAGTTTGACTTCTTTTAAGAAGAAATCATATCATTATTGTATAGTTAAATACCAGACTTGTGAGGATTATAGGGAAGTTAAAAATGAACTTATTGATATTTTTCCTTATCAAATAGATGATGATAACCATTTATCCTCCATTGAGAATAATAAGAAATTTAAAGAAGAGAAACCACATGATGATGATATGGTTGAAACTTATCAAGAGTAGTTCTTAATAGAACATTCTAATAGGGACCCTTATTCTAAGATATATGATATCAATAAAATCCCTCATCCAATCCTTGATTAGGATGGTTTAGTTTAATGTTTAGGTTTAAGCATTCATAATGACATGGTTCCTTATACTGATCTTAGTTTTAATCTCCAAATAATTCTTGGAATCAAGAGTGTCATTAATTTGAAATATTTTACACTTTATTAATTTCCAAGGTCAATTATTCCAAGACATTTGGGGGGGAATATATGTCCCTAGAATTTTTAATCCATCCTCATGTCCCATCTTTTGAGTATTCTTGTATGGGTTTTTGTTCTAGTCAATTTATATTTTTTTTATATCTTCAGTCATGAATATGAATATTGTCGCATAATTAGAGAAAAAGTGATTCATTTACCTTTTCAGTGATTTTGGATAAATAACACTTTTCAGCTCATCAATATTTCTTATGGGTTGCTAGAGAAGGTGTATAAAGATCCATTTCATATTTTTTCCACTTTGGAACAACAAATGGATTTGATTTCAATTTTAATTTCAATACAATATGGGTTTTCCCCATTTGGTTTGTTCATTTTTCCTGGAGTTAACAAAATAAAATGTCTTGGTTGTGAAGAGGAGAAAACAAAGAATTTGTTAGAATGGATGAATCATGAGTCATATTGTATTCTTCCATAAAGAATGAACTCACATTATTTTTATGATCCTATCATCATACTGACAAATGAAGTTCACAACAAACATTTCCAACCCCGTCATTATTTCATTCCACATTTTCCAAATATTTTTGTGAATCCACCAATCAATTGATGCGGCACAATAGTTTCATATAATTATCAGGAAAGGAGTGGGAATTAGGTGAGGTTGGGAGAAAATTTGGGCCTTTAATCCCTATAGTAGGATCCAGGAAGAAGAGTAAGCATGGATACTTATGTCACCCACATAAATTTTCAAATTCTCAGAAGACTTGTTATGGGGAATTAGAGACCAACATGCCTGATAGTTATATGGAGATAATTAGTATGTTTACCATCTATTTTTTCTTAAATAACTACATATAGCATTATATTTTATGTTTATATGTCTATTTATATGGTGTTTCTAATTTCTACTCCTAGATAACATGCTTGGATCAGTAGGTGATGCAATAGTTTCAATAGTTTCCACTAATGTTTCCATTGCAGTGGCTTGCTCCATTAGTGTACCACACACTTATGTATGGTGAAGTGACTAGTCCAAGAATCAAAATGATCCATTCTTTCAATTCATGTAATATGTTTGAATATACTTTTAGTTTATGTACAATGTTTTTCTACATTTTTATGTTTGTACAGGTTGTTGCACCATATAGTGAAGAACCTTGTCCTCCTCGGGTGGATGCATCACCACTTACTCAAGTGTCATGTGTGAATCTAATTCTTGGTGAAGTATGAATTTTTTTAAATCGTATTTTAATGGCTAACAAATTTAAAAGTGTATACAAGTGACCTCATTCCCTTATAGATTGACAATATCACCATTGTTTACTTTTTGTCCATCATATGTCCCAAGAGGCTCACTATAAGTTTGGCCTTTGGAGAATTTTCCATAGCTCTTGGGATACCATTTTCACCTCATGTCGTAATTCATGGCGCACTACAACCCATACTATATCCCTTGGGTATTCTCCCCACCCATTCGACCTCATTTTCAATTTCATGTACCTTTTCAACAACAATCATTATTCACCACCATCCCTACTACTTCAATCTCACCACCCCATGCTCGTGCACCCCCTCCCACCACCACAATTACCCCATGATGCTACCATAGGGGATTTGGTACAAGATGCTCAAGAAGAGAAGCACTTGTAACAAAGTGATATACCTGCTACTGAATTTCCAAATTTTCTTGAAGTTTTCATGGTCAGATAATTTATTGAAGAACTGTTTAGTATAATCAATGGGATTGATTTTAGGAAATTTTCCTTAAATTTCATGTTTTAATTCTATTAACCATTGTAGAGTGGCATGGATGAGATATTGGGGTAACAAAGGAGGAGAAAATCCTCTCAATAATTGAACGTATATTCTCTAGTGAGTTTATTTATCTTGAATTGTAAAGTACCAATTCTAAAATTTTGTTAACTGACAGTGCAAAATTTGTTATTATTAAGTTATTTGTTTGTTTAGTATTTAGAGTGTAGAAGCACACAAAGACATAGAAACTCCCCATCTTCTAGTTCTGATAGAAAGAGAAATATCAGTTTCAATGACGTGGGAGGGTTCTAGAGGTCAATGAGAGACCAATGAGTGCCATTTTGTATTTAGGGGAACAATATGCTAGTCTTCCATGTTTGGGCACAAGATGTCATTTTCTATATATATATATTCCATGGAATTTATTTTATGGATTGATGTGTTTGTTTACTTGTTATTAATGGATTTATCATGATAAATTTATTGAATGAACAATGACTCTTCTTATTCTGAATACAAATCATCGATGATTAAAGGAGATGAGACCATGTGTTATATGAAAGAAATAATGGAACAAAAATTGTGTATTAAAGTTGATATATTATTTCCTTAATAATGTTCCATTTGGACACAACTTTGGGCCAAAATTTATTTAAATTCCTTACACTCATCATTAAGGAGTAAGGTCATATTGAAAATATCAAACCATTTATTAGTATAAATTTATGGGTTGTATTGCAAGTGATTTCTCACGCGGTCCTATTTATTCCTAATAGATTGATGTTGGGGCTACACAATGTTGTTTTGTCTATAAATATATTGCATTTATTTGAATGTATTTTAGTGGTGTTGTAATTTCGCTAGTAGTCATGCTACTTCCAAAAAAATATTGGTGTATTTCTTTTGCATGTGTTTATGTTCAATCTTTATAACAATACCATGTACATATCCAAGTGTATTGATCACATATAATTCAATATTTTCATTCATATACTATTGTAGTTAACTATGGTGATTCATAAAATGGTTAGAGTCTTTCACTTTGATTTCTAAATGATACATGAGTGAGTTGAAATCATTCATTTAGTCATCCATCGACTAATCATAGTGTTAGCATAGTTACTACTATACATGTAATAATTTTCTTGACTCCTCAACAAATAGAATTGTTATGCACTTCATGCATGATTTTTTCTCACATAATGTGGGGTTCATAATCCTTTGATAACATATTTTTCTTAGCAGTTACATACAACTTCATAATCACAAGACTTACCTTCTCAACATCATTTAATGCATCATCTTCAGTGAACATTTATATTGTGCTAAACCACTTTTAAAGTACCTTATCCTCAATATTTACCTTGAAAATGGGGTTGGTATAGTTGATATTACCATTAAATGGTTTTTTCCCAAATGGGATATTTATTCTAAAAGTCTAATTCTGAACACTATTTTTTGGGGACTGAGGAAGGGGGTTAAAGAAAACACCCCTAAATGTATAAATAGAACTAGCACCATAATCATTACTACCATTTTAATAATGATTATAATAATCATCTTCATCCTAATTTCCATCGTCATCACCACTTCCTTCGTTATTTTAATTCCCATCATTAATGTCACACTTGCAATAATAACACTAGTACAAAATGAGGAATTAGTGACTAGGTGTTACGGAGAGAAATTCCTATGGCTTGGGGTACCACAACAGACAGCTTGACTCCAGAAATCAATCTTTCCCAATATGCAATAGAAATTAAATGTCTAACACTAAAGGATTAGACCTCATACCTTATTCCAGACGGTTGAAGTAGATCCACGTTGAGCTTTCCAATCTTCAGCTTGAATTGCTATATTACTTCCTCAACAACAAGTAAGCAATACAATCATACTATTTATCATGGTTTTAGATCTATTCTAGATATATAATCAATAATGTAAAAGCATTTGACATATTCCCATGGATAAAATATTCATTCAAATACACATCATTGGACAGGAAAAGATATTTCTATTAATATAAATCAGAGATTACAAGATAGATACAACCTTTGATGGAACGTCTGCGAATCAGAGAAACTGAATCCCCCACTTGGGCCTCCACCACTTCATTCCTCCATCTCTCAATAGAAATCTCACTAGTAAAAGGCAAGCTTGGGAAGAACACAACAGTGCTCCAAGGGACAAAGGGACGTAGACTCAAGCATAAGTTCTGTCAACAATGGACTATAGTTTCTTTGCTCTCAATTCTCTCTTATGCCTTCAATGTACCAAGGGGTTCCTTATATAGATTTCAAAGGGATACTGAAAGGTCAAATCCATGTGATCTCAAGGCATATGGAAGGCCAGGAATCAAATGAGTCAGATCCATGTCAAGGAAAACTCCAAAAGGATTTGGATTATGCACACATCCTGATGTACGCGGTTATATGGGTCAAACCCGCGTATGTATGCGGTTATCGAGTTAAAATCTACGTATATCATTTTTCATGTATTTCTAGGGACGATCAAGGAAACATCAAAGGACAAAAAGTGGTCCATATGGTCTAATGAGTCTGCAGCGGTACAGGGGAAGACCATACAAAGTGTGATTCACCTAGAGTGGTGAAATCGGCTATAACAGATGGCCCCTAATGTGTGAGGTTAGAGGGGTCATACGATGCCCGAAATACATTAAAAGTGGAGTGATGAAGAATCCCAAATGGAATACCAGCCACCCAATTAGCATAGTACAATAATTCAACTCTGCATATAACTACAAGTACATATAGCAATCCTGGATACATAAGAGTACAATGGCCATGAATAGGCATGATACATGATATCACATATGTGGTCATCGCCACGTACAATATACATAGATCAGAATCTCCATGATGAATATATACAAAGGACCATGATATCCAAAATGGATAAAGATATATAATAGATCAAGATCTTCATAGTGGCTGGAAATATCTAACATATACTGGAATCAAGTCACGAGAGCTGAAATCTCATGAACACTGGCACGATCAAGGAGGTAGCATATAATAGATGCCACCAATATGGAAGGTCTTCTACACAAACTGCTACGAGTACATGTCCTACTATGCGAATAGAGGTGTCGAGGTCGAACATAGTAGTCCATCGTTTGATTACTGGTCATTAATGTATACCGTTAACAGACGCGAGATCACCCACCGATAATGAAAATGAGAATCAAGGTACTAGAGTGCAAACTAACAAGTGTGAATAAATGTGTTGAGGTCAAACACTTGAGAAAATCCATCGATCAGGGGACATTGATGTATTCCCAAGAAACTGTTGATGGCGAGATAACCAGTCACTGATGACTGCAAGTATCAAGGCACTTAAAATGACTCTAGATTCCAATCCCAGAATAAATGATATGAAGTCGATGGGATGAAATCCACTAGAAGGAGGGAATTAAGTCATCCCCCATCATCCAACATGAGGTACTGAGCAAAGCTGTATAATGTGGAAGGACTTGATCATAAGGTGCATGAACCAATAACTGTACTGGGAATGGCTGACATGCAAAGTGAAGATAACTGAGGAATGACCAACACAGGTTTCAACTTCCTTCCAACAAGAGTATAACGACATATAGTGACTAAATGAAGGTAGCATAGACTCGATATACAAACTGGGACATCTATGTGACACAAGAGGCATCAAAAGAGGCTCCATAGGGACTGGAAGCTTAACCAGTCGGTGGAGATAAACTCGGATAAACAAGTACAGCTCCTAAATTCAAACTATAACCCAACAAATGGATGTGATATACAGTGCTCTATTCAAAGGAAACACGACTCAACAGCTGCCAAAGATAACATCTTTCCTTGTCCGGATTTTTGGTTTTTTGATATTTTTGGACTTTTTCAGTTATTTGAAAAGCTTGAAAAAAGAATAAACTAGATTTATAGTTACAAACTAGGAGGAGACGAGTATCATAAGGGAAAACAAACTAGTTCCAAGCAGTGGAACATACCTATGCTCAATGCAAGGATACATGTGTAGGATATCGACACTCGGGGGAAAATCCCCTCTTGGTAAAAAGGGAATCAAGTTGCAAAGGATATAAAAAATGGCTCTACATGGCTAGACATGAGACAATCTCGGGCTATATGGCTGAAACGCAATGTCAGGGGAGCCGGCATAAAGCTCAATAACGCAGACAAAGCTCATGATAATGCATTCACTACTTGACATAAGGGAGTCCTGAGGGAAATAGGCCAGCATAAGATCAAGAGGAGTATGAGGCTCTTGCAAAATGTCATGGTGGTACTATACAATGGACTCCCACACCCTAAAGGATAAAATGTCGGCATGGGCACCAAATGCAAATAAGGTGCTAACTAGGGTACCCATGTAAGGTGAAGCTCTACCACTCGTATCATGCCACTTCTAAAGCAGCAAGAAGGTTCCATGACATATTAGAGTGGGTTCATACCCAAGGACATAATGATATGGTCATAAGGTCATGCAAAATGCAAACGGTGGTGAACCTAACCTATATGCCAGTTCAGACATAATAACTGTGAGCAGCACGAACGGGTCAAAAATATGGAGAGAGTGTATAAGAACCGGACCCTACATGACAACCATATTAGTCCAAGACAACCCAAAATAGTCAATAAAGAATCCAAACTATAGGATATAGGGAGGAATGATCATGACAAATTCTCCCAAAGGAAACAATGTAGTGAAGGATGGGACATAAAAAGGAAAATAAGGTGAAGACCCAACATTCACACATCCACTACCACCCCCATGAGGGTGAACACCATTGTAAATACTGAGCGAAGGGAAGAAAAATCCTCTAGAAATGGAGTAGAGGATAGAATATCACCATTCCCAAATCTATGAGCACGGAAAAGGGGTTGTGATGCCCCCAAGTCTGACACCAGGGTCCGTACTAGGACCAAGGACGGGTGATAGGATAGCAGGCATGCCAAAAATAAAAGGACCCGAAATCAAAAGAGCATAAATATAATCAAGTAACCACGATCCCAAAGGCCAACTAGCGCACAAAGAGCACACTCCTAAGAAAATATACAGCCAAAATACAAGCAAACCAAGGGGAGGATATGTGAGCTGCCAAATGCAGTAGGTATGTCTCGCCTGGGAGAGGCTTGAAAATCCCATACACTACAAGTAGAGGTATGTAACCATTTATAGTGGCCCTCAGCTTCAACGCATAAAGTGACTATACTGTCCGACCTCTACATGGCTAGGACACCCACAGAATAACCCCTGCAAAGTACCCCCTTGATAACCTAGGTAAGGAAACTAAGGTCACCTCAATATAATCAATGCTCAGGCGGACAGTCGTAGGCGGGATTGACCATATGGGCAGGGTAGCAAAGCCCAAAACTCTCAAAATAGCCCCCAGATACGAATACAATCCTAGAAATATCTCCAATGCTACTCATTTATGACTAGGGGTCATCCCAATCAATAACTGCTCACATTGCCTTGTGCTTAACTCCCTTTTGAGAGAAGGATCATGAGAAACACTAGTTATACCAAGGATTTCACACACTCACCTGGACAGACACATACATGTTGTTGTTTAGTGATCTTGGAGAATTGACTTACAATGAACTATTCCAAGATCATAAAACCTAAGCTTGTTGGTGCACCCTAGAAAAGAAAAGAGTGTAATTCATTTTATTATGCGTTGGTTTTAATTGGCTGTAGTTACTCAAAGGGAAATGGCCGTGGAACTAGTGAATTTATGACTCAACAGTGAAGTAAATATGCACACCATAACAAACAATGCTAAGTACAATCTTTGTCAAATGAAAAATAGGGTATGCCACTACATGAGATGCATAAAAATATATTCCTTTCCGAATGCCAATGCAATCCTTCCTATATGAAAGCCTAAACACAACTCTCATACAAGAAATCCAATGCAAGTACCTCCTCAAATCCATATCTAAGATGCAACTAAGAGTGTAACTACTTTGTATTTTTCAATATAAAAGAATGAAAAATGCAATAAAATTCATCTAAAACTCTTAGTCTCTGCAGCAAGTATAAAAGACAAGCCCAACAAGACACCAAGACAAAAGGAGTAATGCACTAATGGCAAAACAAAAAAGGATAAATGACTAAAACTACTTTCAAAGAAAAATCAATGAAAAAGCAATCTCTGGTCGCAAAAGAAGCATCCAATAGACAACATCAGACCTAAGGAAGACCCAACCACATTGACAACCCACCCAACAACTTCCCACAACATCAAACTCACCAAAAGGGAGGATGTACGCGAATGTTTAAAGAATAGTTGCGTATATACATGACTTTTGGCCAAAAATCTGAGTGTATACATGGATTTTGTCCAAAAACCTGCATGTATACGTGACTTTTGGCCAAAAATACGTGTATGTACGTGACTTTTGGCCAAAAACCTACGTATATAGAGAAGGCAGTGGTAACAATTAGGCCAAGGGTCAAACCAATCAAGGGGAGTGTGAATGGATGAACATAGTATAAAATGCAACACAGAAACAAGGAGAAACAAAGAGAAAGTCAAGAATATCAAGCCCATTGTGGCGATAAAAACTCCCAAAGGAAAAATTACTAGGAACTCCCCAACGGAGTCACCAATTCTATTACAGAGAGAAATTCCTATGGCTTGGGGTACCACAACAAACAGCTTGACTCCAGAAATCAATCTTTCCCAATATGCAATAGAAATTGAATGTCTAACACTAAAGGATCAGACCTCGTAACTTATTCTGGATGGTTGAAGTAGATCCCCGTTGAGCTTTCCAATCTTTAGCTTGAATTGCTATATTACTTCCTCAACAACAAGTAAACAATACAAGCATACTATATATCATGGTGTTAGATCTATTCTAGCATATATAATCAATAATGTAAAAGCATTTGACATATTCCCATGGATAAAATATTCATTCAAATACACATCATTGGATAGGAAAAGATATTTCTATTAATATAAATCAGAGATTACAAGATAGATACAACCTCTGAAGGCACGTCTGCGAACCGGAGAAACTGAATCCCCCACTTGGGCCTCCACCACTTCAATCATCCATCTCTCAATAGCAAGATCACTAGTAAATGGCAAGCTTGGGAAGAACACAACAGTGCTCCAAGGGACAAAGGGATGCAGACTCAAGCATAAGTTCTGTCAATAATGGACTATAGTTTCTTTGCTCTCAATTCTCTCTTATGCCTTCAATGTACCAAGGGGTTCCTTATATAGCTTTCAAAGTGATACTGAAAGGTCGAATCCGTGCAATCTCAAGGCATATGGAAGGCGAGGAGTCAAATGAGTCAGATCCATGTCAAGGAAAACTCCAAAAGGATTTGGATTATACACACATCCCAATGTACGCGGTTATATGGGTCAAACCAGCGTATGTACATGGTTATCAGGTTAAAATACACATATATCATTTTTCATGTGTTTGTGGGGACGATCAAGGAAACATCAAAGGACAAAAAGTGGTCCATAGGGTCTAATGAGTCTACATCAGGACAGGGGAAGGCCATACAAAGTGTGATTCACCTAGAGTGGTGAAATCCACTATAATAGATGGGGTACCACAATAGACAACTTGACTCTAGAAATCAATCTTTCCCAATATGCAATAGAAATTAAATGTCTAACACTAAAGGATCAGACCTCATACCTTATTCTGGACGGTTGAAGTATATTCCCATTGAGCTTTCCAATCTTCAGCTTGAATTGCTATATTACTTCCTCAACAACAAGTAAACAATACAAGCATACTATATATCATGGTGTTAGATCTATTCTAGCATATATAATCAATAATGTAAAAGCATTTGACATATTCCCATTGGTAAATTATTCATTCAAATACACATCATTGGACAGGAAAAGATATTTCTATTAATATAAATCAGAGATTACAAGATAGATACAACCTCTGACGACACTTCTGCGAACCGGAGGAACTGAATCCCCCAATTGGGCCTCCACCACTTCAATCCTCCATCTCTCAATAGGAAGCTCACTAATAAAAGGCAAGCTTGGGAAGAACACAAAACTGCTCCAAGGGACAAAGGGATGCAGACTCAAGAATAATTTCTGTCAATAATGGACTGTAGTTTCTCTGCTCTCAATTCTCTCTTATGCCTTCAATGTACCAAGGGGTTCCTTATATAGCTTTCAAAGGGATACTGAAAGGTCGAATCCGTGCGATCTCAAGGAATATGGAAGGCCAGGAGTCAAATGAGTTAGATCCATGTCAAGGAAAACTCCAAAAGGATTTGGATTATGTACACATCTTTATGTACATTGTTATATGGGTCAAAACCGCGTATGTACACGGTTATCGGGTTAAAAGCCGCGTATATCATTTTTCATGTGTTTGTGGGGATGATCAAGGAAACATCAAAGGACAAAAAGTGGTCCATAGGGTCTAATCAGTCTGCAGTGGGACAGGGGAAGGCCATACAAAGTTTGATTCACCTAGAGTGGTGAAATCCACTATAACACTAGGTGACTAAAAATTCTAGTCACCACAGGTTTTTCAAGTGATTTACTACTAAATATAAGCAATTTTGATTGACCCAACTATAAACGACTAAAATTAATGACTAATTTAGTCACCAGTTAACAAATATGACTAGATAATAAGAGATAGATGTAACACCCCATTTTTGACACCATAGCATTAAATGTACATGATGTATATATTGTAATGATCATGGTGCACAGCTAAAGGCCAAGGCCCCACCATTGATTGGTTATACTATGTTTCGGATTTAAATTGTCATCAATGGTATATCGGGGCATGCGGCATAGATATTGAGTTTGTCATCATGTAAATATGGATCTTTAATTAAAATGAACCCGACCAGCTACGATCGCAGCAACTAAATTGAGAAGGGGCATGATTTTCACAAGGATAAGGGTGGAAAAATTGTCAAACCTTTGCCATGAGGGAAAAACCCATGTGTCACCACCTTTTCTAACCCAACCACCTCCATTAAGAATTGATGCTGAGTAGTTGGGGAATTTATTGTTTTGGGAGTGCGGGTGGCAGGATTGTCCATCCTTTCCCATCTGCACACTCCATCAGTGATGAACACTCATGCACTCTCCACTATGCAGACCTCACGATGGTCTATTCACCTCCACGCATAGGATTTACCTGGTTTTACTCCCGCATGAATTCCACTCTCCCCATGACAGTGCTGAAATGCTCATGCACTCCCTACTCGTGTCTATCCATTGTATGTTCATCCACGCACAAGCTGGGAGCTATTTGTCCTCACGCAGGGACCATTTCCTGTTAAATATTCTCACACACGGGAGTTTACCTGGTTTTACTCATGCTGTTCTCCTCTACGGATTTGCAGATGGTGTGGCTGTATACTTTCCCCATCGGCTGATTTGTGGGTTCTGCATTGTTATTATTCACGCACAGGCCGAGAGTATGTAGTTTCTTCCGCAGTGCGGCTTGTATAAGTATTTTCTGCTTGCTTAGTTGCCTTGGACGTGCTGTTGTTCCCCACGTTTGTTGTGATTGTGTTTTCTATTACACTTTGGGGCTGCTGAAGATTGTTTGGAGTCGTTTGGCCACGAGAGGGCCAAGAACGACTCAGATTTGTTTTCCCTTGTCAAGCTGTAATTGCTGAGTAGTTGGATGCGTGCAATGGTTAGTCTTCGAACTGTGTTGGGATCAGGGATGGGGGCTTGGTTTGCTTGATAAACCTGGTGGTTGGAAACCACACAGATGGAGCTAGAGGGCTAGATTTCTTTTCCACAACCCCTGAATAGCACTGGAAGGGAATGCAGGGCCTGAGGGACTGTGTAGTAGAGAAGGGACGGATTCCTTGTGTTGGGTGTGTGTGTGGGTGTCTTAGAAGCCAGGATAGTTCTAGTGTAGGTGTTCTTGGCTCTGTAATGAGCTCACTAGCTGAGCATTTAGCCTTTCCCAACTCCTGGATGGCCTGATAAACCCAACCGTGTTGGATTGGCTGTGTTTTGTGTATCCTTGGCTATGTGTAAGCCTGCTTGTTCCCTTATTCCTTGGAGAATCATGCCCATCTCAGGGGTGGCAGCATTGCTGAGATATTAAGGAGCACGCTGGCCTATGGTTGGGTGGAACGTTGCAGTGACATAGATGGTTGCGGAACAACTTCTTCATAAGATAAGTGATCTTGTCCATTTTTACTTCTGCAACCATATTTTCTGTTAACGGATGTGATGAACATGTTGAGTGAATGCTTGCATGAATGTATGCTGATTTCACTATGTATGATAGACAATTGCATCTATGCATGATAAATGTTCATGTGTGCATGTTCTAGTTCAAATCATTTGTTTAAGCATTATGTTTCAGCAATTTTATGAATTCCCATGTTCATGGGGCACTTAGCCCGGATGGTTAACGCCATGGGTTGCATCCTCTTCACCGGTCGGAAGGGTTTGGGACATACCAATAGAGTTAAAAGTGACAAACATAAACGACTAATTTAGTCACGGCATAAAAAATGACTAGCTAAAAGAATATTAATTAGTCATTTTTAATTGTCCAAATTATATTTCATGTGTTGTCATGGCATGGTCAAGTTGAATTGGTAGCTTAAAGGTTTTTTCATTATGCATATTCATGTCTCCATTTTTCTATAACTTAGTTTAACTAATCTTATCAATCATGCTCATATTTTGTTTTCCAAATTCTGAGTCTATTTGACCCTCTCGCCAATCAGTTAAAATTTCAGCAAGTTATAAGTCTTTTGATCTTGACAGTGAAATATAAAAAATTTGTATCCACCAATAAAGCGTCATTAACACCTACTCATCAGTGTCATTGTCACACCTCTTCTCAAAAAGGTAAGAAGTTCCCCCTTGATGCTCCTAGTTATGAAAACGACAATATCTTTTATTTAATAAAAAAAATCCTCCCTCTCATTTTAATGATCTCTTGCCATTTTTAAATTTATAATAATAATAATTATAAGTTTTCATCTAATTCAATAGGTTTTTAACATATAATAATTAATATAACATACTTTTCATATATAAATATATTATAGTTAAACATTATATAATATATTCATATTAAAAAATTAAATTTCTATTCATTTATTTTGACAGAAATATAAAATAATTAAAAATGTAAGAAAAAAATTTGGGTAAAATAAAAAATAAGAGGACTGGATTGTAACTATTATCTTTACTAAGAATAGCTGCTATTTTAAATTCCATGGTTGCAATAGCCTAATATTTAATAGTTGGAGGTAAAGTTAATACATTACCCTCTTTCATGGTTAAAATTGATTGCATTTAGTGGTTATAATGAATGGATGGTTATAATGAACGGAGGGGAGAAAATAATGTGGATCCTATTTCGCCATGGACGTTCAGTAGGATAAACATGACAGTGGTAGGGAAGGGACCAAAAGTGCATTAAATGAGACCTTCAACCCGTTCGAGCACAAATCCGGGCACTGAACCAGGTTGAATCCATTAACTCCCCCAAATACCCTGTCTGAAACTAGGCTTTGAATGAACTATGGATAATCGATAGGGAAATTGGTGCTGAAACAAATAAAAAGCAGCACAGGGGAATGCCTAGCTAAACTAGGATTGCTGGGATTGCTTGCTGGCAAATACAAAAGCGAGAACTTTTTGTTCTTACATTTCTTGAGCACATGGAGAAATATATCCTCCACCTATCCAAGGTGCTTCACATTACGATTCCTGATCACATGGAGAAATATATTCTCGACCTATCCAAGGTGCTTCACATTCTCCTTTTTTTTCAGAATTTAATTAAATATTTTTAATTAAAACCCATCAGTCGTGTTCTACCTTTGAAACCCTATATAAATTATTTTCATTGTGAAATTTTTGTTGTAATATCGATTGGTTTTAGCAATTGTGGAGTTTCTTTAGTTTTTGGTTCCTTTTTGTATCAGGACTAATCTTTTTTAGAAGATTTTATTGGGCATTTTTTCTATCATTAGACTTCTTGCTTGTCTCAAACTACAAATTCTAGTTGTAAGGCATCAATATTACAGGAGCTTACTACCTTTGTCCCTCAATATTAGTGTGATATAGTTGTATACAATTCAGATACTAAGGATTTCTATACACAAGCTCTAATTACCTTTGATGGTAGCATACATTTGAGGCCATCAAGGGCATTGTCTCATCTCCAAGGAAAAGTCCTTTTTTCCTGTATGACTTGGCAAAATATTACCTATCAACAAACATATTACAGCATAGTTTTATGTCCTACCCCAATCTACTATGTACTAAAGGCTGAGTTACTGAGTCTGATTGACTCTTTTCAACAGCAAAATGTAGGTAATGGTACTAATACCACACACAATGCTATACAATGGTACATGAGGGAACATAATGGTGTACATTAGAGTTTCAAAGTGTTTCCTCTAAGGATACCTCCTAACAGAGTCCTTAACTTTGGATAGGTCTGTACTTGATATTTCGTCAAACACTTGTGTGGAATGTCACTAATTGCTGTAGACTTCCCGTAGGTGCCTTAAAACCAGATCTGATTTGTTGTATCCTTATTTTGGGATGTTAATGGTACATTCTAGAATTCAAATAGATTCCATATTAATATGGAAAGAATTCTTAAAAGACATGCAACTGAGTTTGTAACATTCCCTCTCATACTCTTATTTTTCAGTAATAAAAAATACAAGGTAAATGTAAAGGTGCAACTTTTCAACGAGAAACTCAAGGTTGGTAAAATCATTGTAAGTAATGTCATGTTAATTTCTTAAGTTGTGAATTTCTTTAGTAGACATAGGATACTGAGGGTTTGACTCGACTGAATGAATTGGGCATGAATCTACTAGGGAGAGGTTGAATGGTTGAGAAGTATGAGTTGGATGACCAGTGTAATTTTGGTGTTTCAAACACTAGAAGAAGACTTAACCAATCTTGATGATCTAAAGACTTGTAAGCTTTCTTAAAAGTTGAGAGAGATCTTGAGTAGACCAATTTGCTAATTGGTGGAAAGCATATAAGGGACCCTATTATATTGTTAGTTAAAATAAAAAGTTAGATTAAATGATTGTCCTAATGTGATAACTCTCATCTTATGGAATCAAGTCTCCAAGCAGTATTCTAAAAAATTTTGATAAGATGCCAACAAAATAGAAAGAATATTTTATATAATTATAATTATATATATTGTTTATTTTAATTAAATTGCATTATCTCTATAACAATAAATTGTATTATAAGTTATATGTCAGAAAATCGTTTTAAATCAATTATCGTATTAAGATCCACAATTAAACAATTCATAAATACATATAGGTAATATGTAAACATATTAAAAGAGTAATTGTTTAATTAACTATTGAAACCATTAAACACATGTGTATATATTATAAAGGATGGATGAGATGTTGTGTATAATATACATCCTTATGAGATCATAGAGTGGTTGTACATAGGTAATCTATATCTTTTAATATTATAAATTAAAGAAATGGGAAAAACGGTTAAGAAACCATTGGGTTTGTCTCTTTGGAAGAAGAGGGCATGAGGGAGGCGGTAGCAATTTTGTGTGGGGAGTTATTTCTCCTTCAAATTTCTGCGATCTGCGTGGAGTCAAGGGACTCATAGATAATGTGTAAGAGGATGCTAATGCAAAATGAAAAATAGTAAAAAGAAGATAAGCATTTTCAAAGAATGGGACAATATAAACTCTGTAGTGAACAAGAACAAGACTCCACACCTTGCGCTTGATCGAATCCATTGGGATGGATAGTCTCAAACTTTGTCGAACCTAAGATAAGTAATATACATATTTTTGTTTTGTTAAATGCAGAAGTAAAAAGATTCCAAATAAAATATGTTTATATTCTCTGATTCATACATTTTGAGGGGCAGAATATTTGACAGAAAGGTGAATTTTCCTTTGGCGTAGATCCATATGTCTTTGTGAGTCTATATAGAACCCTTCCGATCTCATTCCCCTTTTCCTTCATTGGGCACTGGTTCAATAAAAGACGAATTCTCCAAGTGTAAGTGCCGAATCTCTTTCTTTGGGAAATTTTATTGTTTCATTGAGTTTTTCTTTAAAAAACCCTCATGAACTCATGAAGTTATCAGTATTCCTTTCTTCTGCATGATTTTCTTGATAAAATATTTCGTATGTGCTATGATTGAAGGTCAAAACTATTGAAGAGGGATGGATTTTCCATAGAAGTTTCTTGGAAAATTCAACTAATTTTTAAAATGAATTGAGTTAATCTTTGAATATAGGAGAGTAGTAAAAAAGTAGAGGTTTTCCTAGACATAAATGCCCATATATCTTTACTACTGAATTGATACCCTCTATGACTGGCCATAATCTCAACTTTCTTAGATCTAGACCTGGGGGGTTTGCTACTTTTCTTTCCTTTCTGCACTTTTAGTGGCTTGCTTTGTCTCTTGTGTCCCTTGTCCTCCCATATTCTCTTCTAGATATTTTCAAATCAACTAGGGTGCAGTGTAATCCTTTCTTCCCAAACTTTTCCTGCAACCTCAATTGAGATGTCATTAGGTAGGCCATTATCAATATCCATTTCTACACACAACCTGGTGTTAGAATTATTAATCCTCCCTTGTCCAAATTTGGTCATTTTTCTAAATTGGGAGTCATGTCTAAATCGGGAGTCCATCCAGTCTATTTATAGTCATTAACACCATTGGGTACACTTGGCCTAATTGGGGCACATGTTTCAGTTACTAAAGTGTGGGGAACACTAATTGAGGCTCACTGCCACTGATTGCACTTAATTGCATCAGTTTAGGATCCTCCTAGACCAATCCCTACAATTTAGGAAGCCACTGGGATTGCCGAAACCAACCAAGGTCAGTTCAGTTCAATTGATGACTAGTCAAGCTAAGTTACGAGTCAGTTACATTCAGTTCTAGTCCTCTACATTCAGTTAGCGCTAGGTTTACTTGACTGAACACATGTGGGGTGCATTTCTCACCTACCACAGTCAGTTAACCTTAGTCAACACTGAATGTAACACTTCAGTTGTGTTTTAGAGCTCCGATGAACTCCAGTTATGGTTTAGACAAGGTCAGTTAACTACTGAGTCCTATGACAGTGATTTAGACAAGGTCTTGGTTACCTACAGTCAAGTAGAGTCTAATCAATTCCAACTTCCTCATGTCAATTCGAATATCTTATGGCTATTAAATCCATTTTACTTCATTTTAATTATCATCATATTACATTTTGATTAATGAAAGCATTCACAGCTGCAAGCCTTTTTTGCACTATTTCATTCTTCAATTGCTGAGTAAATTGTGAGATCCACTTTGTGAGTTGTGTATTTGTCTACAAATCTATGTGCTCAAATTTACATGGTATCAAGGCCTTAGTGGAAAAGACTCCTCTCCTCCTCAGATCTCCAACCAGATCATTTTTTTGGGCAAATTGCTCCTTCTAGTACTGCACCAGAAGCAGAGAATTTACCACTTAATATCCCAAGTTAGGAAATTTTTTATCAAGCTTGCTTGATCAACTATGCTGGGTGTGAAGGAAATTCCAAAAGTGTAGATTGTCGACCTTACTTTGTATGTTTGATTGTGTGACAGGTTATCAACTTTTATTACAACATTCGCTACAAGCAGCCTCTTCTTCTCACTGCATTCACTACAATAGCTCAATCTTTCTTATTACATTCAAAATGGCTCATCCAGTGGAGCCTCTCACTCCCTTCAACTATCACCAGTGGAAGGATGACATGAGAGTATTGCTCCACACCAAGCATGTCTTCAGACTCATAGAAGAAATAGAGGAAGAGCCAGAATCAAATAAAGACAAAGCTAAGTACATGAACAGGATTGATGAAGCCCATGGACTCATGCTCTCCTCAGTCTCTAGAGATATTCGATTTCACATCCAAGACTTGGACACTCCCAAGGAGGTTTGGGACAAGATTGCTTCCTTGTTTGATAAGCATGATGAGATGAGGATCCATAATCTAGAAAATGATCTGATTACTCTCAATCCATCCAAATTCAAATATATAAATGAATTCTTCTCAAAGTTCAAGAACCTGATATATTAGTTGAAGCAATGCAAAGTGAAGAAGGATGAAGATCACCTCATCCTTTCCATTCTCACAAATCTCAATGCATACTACTTAGTATTTCTATCCACCTTCCAAACAGTAAGGCTCACTACTCCAAATTGGAATATTAGCACTCTTAATGCCTTCATCCAATCTCTTATTTCTGAGAATGATAAATTGATCCAAATGGGGATCATTCGATCTCCCAAAGATCTAGCTCTAGTTGCAAGAGGAGATAAGGTAGTGAATGGAAAAGGGAAGCAAAGAGATGAGTCCCATGTGAAAAAAGAGTAGTCAAAAGAACCTTCAGGTTCAAAGAGAAGCAAGAAGAATGGCAAAGGCAAGGTCCTCTGCTCTTACTGTGGAAGAGGCTTCCATTTAGAAAGCTCATGTATGAGAAGACAACTTGATGAAATGTCTCTTCTCTTGAAAAAGCACAAAATTTTTGTACCTACTAGCACAAGGAAGGAAGACTCTGAAGAAGAAGAAGAAGAATACCAAAGGAAAGGACATGCACTGAAGGCCTACTGCACATGAGCACATGTCTTCCTCATTGATTCTGGAGCTTCCAATCATATGGCTCCATCTAGAGAATTATTCTCTTCTTTTTAGTCCTTTGATGGTCCTAGTATTCAGATGGGCAATAACAGTAAAGTCAAAACAAAAGGAAAGGGCTCTATCCAACTTGAACATGGAAGGTTCAAAGATGTGCTATTTGTTCCCTCCCTAGCTTCAAACCCGTTATTTGTCTATCAGATGACCCATACTAGATCTTCAAAGCGAGTGATATTTGGTCCTGACACAGATATCTCTACTAGGAGAATCATAGAAAATGGTATTGCAAATCATGCTTCAAAAGCATATGAGTTCTCACATTTCATGGCTCCTTCAAAACCATTGCACTCTCAACAGCCACCTGCAAGGGAAGGTAAAATCATTGCATCTACTTCTTTTACAGATTCTACTAGTATTTCAAATCCATCTATATCGGTTTATGACATTGAGATTCAGGGTGACTCAGATCTAGATTCAATCCCTACTTCCAAATTGGAAGCTAGGAAGATGACTGGAAGCTCACCTGACACTCAGAAAGGAAAGACTCTTGCGCTATGTCATGCTATTTTACCTCCTTCAGGGAGATGCAATATGCCAAAGGCTCGGTCTTACTACATTCATAAGAATGGATATGATCATACACCTCTTCATTTAGCAAGAGACAAAGGTTACATTCCTCCTTCCTCCCATCATCATTTTTGGAGAAGAAGGAGAAGTCTACAAGCCAGGCCCCAGAATACCTGTGCACAGCACACCATGCATGCTACTTCACTACCTCACAGAGATGAAGATTGCAGCAACATATTTTCAATTTTTTCAAACTTGAGACCTGATTCTACCTGCTTAGCTAGAGGGAGGGCCTTTTTCCCATGTGGTTTTTGTCCTAGCTCCTTGTATTAAGCAGTTACTTTATTTTACTTGATGTAATGGGTGACCTATGGTCTTAGTTACCAGGGCCCACAGTTTTTCCAAGTTAGCATTCAGGGGGGGTGTTAGGATTATTAATCCTCCCTTGTCCAAATTTGGTCATATGTCTAAATTGGGAGTCATGTCTAAATCGGGAGTCCATCCAGTCTATTTATAGTAATTAACACCATTGGGTACACTTGGCCTAATTGGGGCACATGTTTCAGTTACTAAAGTGTGGGGAACACTAATTGAGGCTCACTGCCACTGATTGCACTTAATTGCATCAGTTTAGGATCCTCCTAGACCAATCCCTACAATTTAGGAAGCCACCGGGATTGCCGAAACCAACCAAGGTCAGTTCACTTCAATTGATGACTAGTCAAGCTAAGTTACGAGTCAGTTACATTCAGTTCTAGTCCTCTACATTCAGTTAGCGCTAGGTTTACTTGACTGAACACATGTGCGGTGCATTTCTCACCTACCACAGTCAGTTAACCTTAGTCAACACTGAATGTAACACTTGAGTTGTGTTTTAGAGCTCCGATGAACTCCAGTTATGGTTTAGACAAGGTCAATTAACTACTGATTCCTATGAAAGTGATTTAGACAAGGTCTCGGTTACCTACAGTCAAGTAGAGTCTAATCAATTCCAACTTCCTCATGTCAATTCGAATTGCTTATGGCTATTAAAGCCATTTTACTTCATTGTAATTATCATCAGATTACATTTTGATTAATGAAAGCATTCACAGCTGCAAGCCTTTTTTTCACTATTTCATTCTTCAATTGCTGAGTAAATTGTGAGATCCACTTTGTGAGTTGTGTATTTGTCTACAGATCTATGTGCTCAAATTTACACCTGGCATAGATTTCCTCTTGAAGAAAAGATTTTGAATTGTTCACAATTTCTTTCTTATGTAGCCCTTACATATCTTACAAGACATATCTTCCCAAATCTTAGTTCTTCTTATGTATATCATCGATAGATGTGCTTAACTCCCAATAAAATTGAGAAAATTGGTCCATCTCCATTGAAACTTGAATTTTTTTTTTTTGTTTTATTTCTATTTCACCTGTTTGATATAACTTCCAGATATTTTGCTGGCCACTCTTTTCCATATTTTTCAGTTTGTTTGACATCATTACTCATGCAAGTTTGTTTTAGATTATTGTTGATTACTTTGCATTTCTCCAACAGATGCATAATTGTTGATATTCCCATACCTTTAGTTCATATTAACAGACAAGTTTTGCACATAAGGGTGTTTCTTTGTCTTTTTATTTCTCATGCATTTTATATTTCTACCCTTTTACGACATTTGGAGCCCTTTCTTCAAACTTCTGGAATTCACTTTTTACCATTTCTTACCTTCTCATCTACTTGTGTTTCATTTTTCCAGGGTTACTTTTCTTTATTTGTATATACTGTGTGGCCTCATTGATGGAATACTAATTTTATGATTAAGATATTTTTCCATGTTATCATATTATCTTTGATGATACAGTGTCCTTCACTAAACACATCTTTATTATTTCCCTATTTGAGTAATCTACTACCATATGCTCTCTGATAGACTTTGTTTTTCCTGGATGTTAACATTGTTTCTCTTGCCATGGTCATCCATTCGAATGATATAGGTATGACTTCTAGTCAAGTTTATTCTTTCATGTGGAAAACAAAGAAAAGATGGGGAACAAAACTGTACTTTTGCAGGCTCTATAAACTGTTAAATTATTGTCATATTATAACCTATGTGATGATATAGCAGAGAAGGATTTTTTTAATTTGTGGTGATTTATGCCATTGATGGGATTTTAACAAAGCTTGATTGTGATGTTCTATTGGAATTTGTAACCAAAAAGGTTTTTTTAAGCTAGAAATTTGATATTTACATTGGAAGAAGTAAATTTGTGGATGCTATATAATCTGACAGAATGGGTGGCGATGAGAGAAACTTGGTTTTTTTACTTTAGGAGGATGATTGGATATGAACACCATGGGAATATCGGCATGCAGGGCTGCAGTGTAACTAATTTATCCATGCATTAGTTTATCTTCAGATCATGTTTACTACAAATTTATTGGGTAAAATTATCAATATTTCCATGAATTGAATGCAACTATGATCCATAAAACCACTAATATCTCTGTCTTGGAAGAATGTTATCATGTGCTATACTGTTGTATTTGGACATGTTCATATTCATTTATGTTGGTACTACATGTTGACGTGCTAAAGGAATCTGCATGGAGGCATGGTGGGTGTTATGGATGAATGTTATTTTTTTGGTTTTCATGAAGCATTGAAGCTCTAAAGAGGATCCTTCTTCAATTTTAAGTTGTAATATTTTCTTGGAGAAATAGACATAGATAGACGTTCATTGTCTCTAGTAACTGACATATTTAATGTGTTTTATGTGAGGGCATGACAAGAGTATTCAAATTGGATGTGTTCATTGCTTTGGTTATTTTTACTTGAGGAAACCTCTATAAGCCTGAAAAACTATATAGGCACTGGTTGACACCTTGGATCTGTGATCTCTTTGTTCAATATTGGGGTATCATGGAGAAAATTTTATTGGAAAGACGTGTAAACAAAGATTGGAATTAACAATTTAGTTTGTGAGGTTTCATGACCTAGTTCTATGAAGTTGCTTTAATTACATTTTCCAAGTATTGATGCACTATGGCTCAACACTAGAAGCTTTGGAAAGCATAATGACATTCCCATGCTCCTTGAGTTCATCATGGATAAAAACTAGGCACAAGTTGCAATAGGGTGGATGAGTTGCTACAGGACATCTATCCAATTTTCCTAGTAATACCAAAATCTTTACCAATCTAGAAGCTTGCTTTTTTAGGGCAGGTCCCTGAGTTAATGCAATAGCACTTTCCCTTACTTTGGCACTAACATTGCTGGTAGTGATTAGTGTTATGCCTTGTTGGCATACTACAGTGACACATTCAATTGACTTGGATACCATGAGGAGTATCTTGGAATGTTTTGGATTAGGAAGGGAAAATCCACGAATCTTCCAAATGTAGAACCTGTAGGGCTATTGCCTGTCTTTTAGAATTCTATCAATATGCTCAATTTTGATGGCATGTTTTGCTTTGATAAACACAATGTTTTTTTATGAAAATTTAGAATATTGTAGAGTACGATCTTATGATTCTGAATATGTAATTTTTTCCTTTAAATGTATGTTTTAATTATTTATTATTATTTTTCTATATGACATATGTTAGTTTTCGAAAATAGATTCATCGATTATTTTTTATATAACTTTTGATTTCCTTCACCATTTTCCAAGAAAACTATATGGTGCACTAGGAGAGAGTGAGGTCTATAATATTATGGTGCACTAGGAGAGAACCTTATTCGAAAATGTCCAAGAGGTAAGCCAAATACAAAATAATTTAACTATTAAAATGAGAAGTTATATGGCTCAATTATAGCATAACGACACTTCTATAGCTATCCCATTGGGACACATATTTCCTGATTGATCTTTTTTATGCATTTAATGTCATGGCTTCTTTGAACATAGTAGCTAAATAATTCCATTGTGTTACATAGGGAAGGTATTATACTATTGTTCAGTTCTAAACAATTTTATCCCTCCCCATAATTCGTCTTGTTGTGGTTGCAAATACCAAAATATGGGTTGGTCCCAATGATGGCCCTAATTCTATCATTTTCTACTGAAAGTTTTCATAATGTGGTTTCATATGCAAATCTTATTAGGGAGTTTTGTAATTGGCATGCTTATTTTTTTTAAATAGGGACACTTTATTTAGTTGAAGTAGATTTACCTACCTTTGCCTTTTTTTACATGAAAGTCTTCTGGAGTTAAACCAGGATCATTACTAACATGAATATTCTCTTTTTATGTTGAGCTTCTGCTATGCTATTTTAATGTTTACCATCAGAGTTACATAAAGAGATTATTACTTCAACAACTGAAAATTGACATAAAGTACCTATATGTTCTGTTTGAGTATTGTAATACTAACACATTGATTTTAACCATGTTGTGATATGTAAGAACATTTTGTTTCAAGGTGTTTTCCTGCTGATGCATCTATCTTAGCTTTGCCTTCTTGCAGCTTTTCACTATATTTATTTATATGCCTCAAAATGAAAGCTATTTAATATGTGATAAATGTTATGGAAAGGATGATCCTTACTTCCACTGCTAGAAATTTCCATCCTTTTCACAATCCATATATTCAGCTTCATTTATATATCATCTTCTCAGCAAATCTTTTTCTCAACTTACACTGAAATATGTGAGTCTAAAGTATCTACTTGAGCATTATCTATATTCTAGTTTTTCAGTTATTGTGGTTGGGGACCAGCGATCTGAATTAATAAAATCCGAAAGGGGATAGAACTGGAGATATAAATATTGTGCCCAAAAATAGAAAGCCACTTTTGTACTAAATTTTGATTTTGTGTCCAATTTTCATTTGCCAGGTTGGCCATGAAGTTTGTTGTTGTTGTATACTTTCTCAATATCTCAATAGTTAATTTTACAATTCTGTTTGAAGTAATGTTTCTTTGCAGATTCTCTCATTCAGGGTTAAAATGATTCTTCTAGAACCTGATGGGTCTGTATTTCCCTTTGATGCTCCATGAAACAGTTAACTGTTAATTTAAATCTCCTTCAACTACATATGCAATCCCATGCCATTGTTTTGATGGATAATTCTGATGGGGGAGAGTTTTGCTTGGTTGATCTCTTTCGGTATTTTCACCTTGATTTAGTAACTCAAAATATCAATATTTTACCATGAAGATGACCATTTCCTTTCTATTTGTGTGAGCTCCACTCCCATTTTAATTTAAATATATTAAGACATTACTTTTCTTATCAGATTGATAGGATATATTAAATGTTTTTTGGTCAGGTCTCTTATTTCTAAATATTTTTTTATATCTGGAAATCTATATTTTCTAGGATACCACCACCCTCAGAATCAGGGGTGCGATTGCTGTAATAATTGGGTTGACTTTGGGAAACAATTTTCCCTTGTACTTGGCCTAATTTCTACAGGAATTCCAGTATTTCCGAGGATAAGCTTCAAAACCAGTAAAGAAGTCTGGAACTCTAAGATGTAGAATGGAGACTCTTTCGTGTTGAGGTAAAGAGGGCATCTTGAGGGACCTTAAATTCCTCTTTTAATAGGGTTATTCTTAGTCAGGAGCTTGTTGTGGGAAAATAGTAAAAGAAAAGTAATTGTTTGGA
This sequence comes from Pseudotsuga menziesii, assembly GCA_001517045.1. Classification (NCBI taxonomy): domain Eukaryota; kingdom Viridiplantae; phylum Streptophyta; class Pinopsida; order Pinales; family Pinaceae; genus Pseudotsuga; species Pseudotsuga menziesii. The sequence goes on from LPNX011158072.1 coordinate 111,581, forward strand.
ATGAAAAATTCAGCCACATTTTCAGGCAAATGATGTCTTAAGATGGGAGTATTGATTGGAAACTGATTTCTCTTGTATTTGTCCTTAATGCTATGGGAAAACAACAAAAGAAAATGAATACTCATTTGGAATTGAAAATTTCAGCCAAATTTTCTTCCAAATGGTTTTTTGAGATGGGGAAGGTTGTCATCCTAGCAACTTATGATATAAGTATTTTCATTTTTTTGGGGGATTGTTGCTCTTTTACTAGACTTCAAATTAATATTTTTGAGTCATTATAGATGTGTCTTCAAATGCATTGTGCAATATATATGTCCACACCTTGATGTTAAATTGGTGAAGGCTACCTATCATGAGCAATGGTCAAGGGAATGTCCTCGATAAAAGTACGAAATGAAATCCACCCCTTGATTCCCAGTCTATCCAATTCTCAACATGGTAATGGGCGCCTTTAATGAAAATGCATGTATATCAGTTGTATGGTTGAGCATCCTACTAGCTTGTATAATTTTTACATAAACTCGGATATCCATTAATCTAGGTAAAAATGAATCATGTTCTATCCAATGCATCCATTCATATAGGTCTCAATGAATCTTCTTCGATACAGCTCACTAATATGTTAATACAACCAAGTTTAGAAGTTGATTGGTAAAGGGTTCCTATCATAAATATGCAATACACACCTTGATGGAATGATACCCAACCTAACCAATTTTCAACATGGTAAATGGTACCTATCATTGAAAGGGCATGTAGCTCGATGCTATAGTAGAGAATTCTACTAGCCAGTCCAATTTTTAATAGAAATTGGGATATCCATTAATCTAGGTGACAATGATTCCTCTTCTATATAATGCATCCATTAATATAGATCCCATTGAAGCTTTTTCTATGAAAAAACCATAAATGTGGTAAGCATTAGTCTACAATAAAAACAAATAAGAGGGACAAAAATTGTGTACTAGCCTATCTAATTTTCAACATGGTATTACAACCAAGTATTGTGGTTGATTAGTGGTGGCTAGAAACCCTAAGCCAAATTTTAGCTAGTGAAACACACTCTGCCATGATAAATCAAAAAATAATTTGGAAACTATATTTATCTAAATATCATAACGTTCCATCTCTATTGCCAATAAGATCTGAGAGTCACATGGGACTTCCACGAGGTTTCCTACTTTGCATATGTCAAACTATTTTGTTGTTCAAGTGAATTTAAGCATGAATGATGTATCTGTAAAAAGATCATTTGTTTCCATAGATACAACGCTTATTATGAACCTCATTCTTGTAATTTTTTATACTAATGTGCAATGTGTGTATTCATTTTTCCATATTTATTCTGCCACTAACTGTTGGCAATTTACTATTGCTTTGAGAATGGTTCTTGTCTTTGTTTATGCTTATTCTCAATTTGATCTCCCAACATTCAAAACTTCATTAATATATAAGGTTTGCAATTCAATAGTAGGCTTTCAAGTGAAGTCCCATGACTTGTGTGTTGGTATCCTCCTCCGTGATATGTACTTGGCCCAAAAATTTTACATGTTCAGCAAATTACTATAGGATATCCCATTTACTGTTGGAGAAATTCCTTTCACTAGTTTGAATTTTATAACTTTGAAGAGGGTTCCACTACTGGTTAGGGTATACTGCAACCTGTTTGAAGGTTTCCCACCGTAGTATTCACCTTTGAGGGACTGTAGTATGCATTTCTATGTCTCCTGTAGCAGATTTAGGAATAAATATTCTAGTAGCAGCAAGTCTGGGTGCATCCTTCAGTTTATTTGGAGTTATAACATATACAAACATTGTTATGGATCAGCAAGGTGAAGAAACATCTCAGTCAATTTGGAGCATTTTTTGTGACTGGAAAATTAAGTATCGTTCAGGTCTTTTGCGGCTCATTCTTGAATTAAGGTTAGGATTCTCTTTGTAAATTTATTTGAAGAGTCAAGTTTTATGCATTTAATTGATGGTAATGAAAAATTTATATGCTAACAAAGAGAATTGTCTCTTAGGTTTGTACATGTCACTGAGCACTGAATTTTTTTACGAAGAATATCTTTGAGGCTAAAAACCTTACCTATTGTGCATTGAGAGTTGCTGAAATTTTTCATATTGTTTTAAAGAATAGTCTTTACCAGGAAGTTAATACCCCATTTTTGAATGGTATGATTGCTAAAACAAGATTAAGGAGGATAAATCCATTTCAAGAATGCTTCCTTTTCTTTATAAATCATTACAAGACATGTCTTTCTTTGAATCCTTGAGTATTGAATACTAATGATACCCAATTTTCAATTTTTTGTTTGCAGTCCTCTTAGAAGCAAAGTGCTACCACATGGTTCACTAAGGCAGGCCTTGATGAAATCCTAATCCTCCTCCTGTTGCACATCTTCTAAGTGGAGACCTAATTTAAAAAAAATTCCTTTCACCCATGTAAGCAGACCAAATTTCCTATCAATTGTTTTTTTTCTTTTTGAGAAAATTGTGCTGGCAAAAGCCTTCAACTATATTGTTTGTCACATCATTAAAAAATGAAGTTTTTATGCTAATCACAAAGAGATGTTCATTTAGAAACCTTCCTTTGGATGTTCCTTGATCATTCAAGTTCAGAAAATAAGATAGATGTCTTATGCTAAGTAGTCTCTTCCTAGATTTCCTTTTATGGTCAAATCAAATTCTTGAAGAAGCATAAGACGATGAATAATTCTAACTTCATGGTTGATTTATTCATTAGGAATTTTATGTCAGAATGGTTTGGACTATGTAAGAACTAGGTGGTAGGGATTAGATGAGACTAGTTCCTACCAAGGGATGATGGGTTTAAAGTCAAGCTAAAATATGCATCCAAAGGAAACTAGAGGATAATGGTGAGGTTTCCAAAGTGAAATAATTTTTCCATAGGAGAAAAACATAAGCCAAACACTTGGGTTCAGTGCTGATGAAAACCTTTCCTAATAATTATTAGGATGCTAACGTGTGGATTTCTCACTGTACAAGTTGCTGAAACCTACAATAGTTCAGGAAGATCAGAGGTAAGGAGTTAGGACCTTCTAAATATGCAAACCGATCTTCACAATTTGAATGAAAAAAGGGTAAAAAATATGCTATTCAAATATCATGCATATGGAAAATAGGGAACACAACATGTGGATTGGGTCTAGCTTTACTCAATGTCAGTCTAGAATTACAATGGAAAAATGCGTGGGGATCCAACACCATTACAACCAAAACTGCCATATTTATAGGCATAAATTGACTTAGGCAAGTGTGCCCTAGGACTTTATTGATGAAAGAAAGTATACCCTAGGACTAAGAAGTTATGCACCCTATCTTGTCATGGCCAAATATGCTAGACCATTGACCCAATCACTAGATGAGGGTCCTTGTCACCCCCATTCGCCTAGCTACTCTAAAAAATCTGCGTGTATAACTCTACAGATAATTTAGAGTATATCTTTGGTTGAACTGCATGCAAACAGGACTTGGACTCCTATGAGAACTCCTGTAAAATACTAAAAGATGATCTTGAACTTCTTTTTATAGCATGCCAAGTCACCCTCTTGAACTGTTGTTTTATCATTTTACCACTCAATTGGGACCGGTGTCTTGTCCTCCATGCAAACTCAACCTTTTAAACTAGAGTTTGAGAAGCATGCATATCTATTACTATAGTACATACTACAGATTACCCTCAGACAGATTTTTCTTAAGGTCAGTGAATGTACTGATTAAGTATTCCTTACAGCACGGGTCTCTAAGCATGGTTTAGGGATGACATGCAAATTTCCAAACTTTTCTGGTTGAAAAGGCATGCACAGTTATATCGCATACAACTGCATTTAAACTAATGCTCTTAAAACAACATGAAACTTGACCCCAAGTATTTATTACCCCTTTAAGGACAACATAAACACCAGTCTGCTTAATGTTACAATGTGACGGTATAATTACTAAAGGAAATGGTTGTATTATGGTACCCCAGTCCATTATACTCATTATTTTTGTTGGTAGTATTAGTATCCCAGTGGGAGAGTGACTATTTCTCTTCATCATCTTACAAGTAGACTCATCAGCAAATCTCAAGCTAGCTGTATCAACTTCTTGAATTTTACTTTCTACAGGTGTCAATTTTCTGAATTTACTTCTTTTATCATATCTATGTCTTCTTGAGAAAGCTCATGAAGGTGTTTATCATGTCCATTTTCTGTTGGAGTTGGCTTATATGGAGTTGTCACTGAGAGATTTGCAGTATTTTTTACTAGAAAATGAACATGTGATTTACTTGGAGCCTTGTTTCCATTGGGTTTTTTTGGCCTAACTCTCAAGATAATGAAGCCACACAATCAGTTAAAAAACATACCAATATGTTTTATGTTTCTCTGCATAGTGAAAAGTTTGAACGAGTGTCAACTCGTTGTGTCTATGTAACCTTTGATCTAAGGTAGATTAGTATCCAGTGTAATATTCTGATCCCTTATCTCAATGAGAATATATTTAGATTCTTGGAACTATCTTGCATTGCCAAAGACATTGAGCATTGTGTTATATAAAATCATATCAAGATATAGGTTTACAACCTTTAACTTCAAGAAAAGTGAGATTGCTTTTGAGTATTCCTTCAAATTTCTAGCCAATTCAATAAGGGTACTATATGTGATAAGATCAGCAGTGATTCTTTCTTGCTCCATTTGTTGTAACCACTTTAAGGAAGAATCAAAGTTACCCGATCTAGTAAAATTGTTGATCAAAGCGAGGTATTTCGAACTTGTCCAGTTAAACATGCCTCTCTTTTGTTGAAGATTATAGCTTGGACATGTGCTTCTCCATAGGATAAGTGTCTAGCATGTAGAAGTTGTCCAATTACTTCTCTAGGTACTTGCTTGATTAAGCAAGAGACCTCTATGTATCACTTTTACTGTATCACTTTAACTCCCACCACCTTGTCGCCTTGGTAGGGAAAAATAAACAGTCAAGATTTATTGATACTCAAAAGTCTGTAGTATCTAATAGCTCCTTTTTAAGGGCTTTGAGATGACATAGCTTACCTTGTAGCACAATTGGATGCTGACAGGAACAGTTCTTATACTGCCAAAGACTCACCTTATCACTGTAGTAGAGATATTTATTATTCCCTTATGATAGAGATTTCCCTCAAATGATAGGATAGGTATTTCATCTATGTCAACTACCTCTTTGCACTTCCATGACACTCTTCCAACTTCTTTGTTATTGTGTCATCTATTCAAATGACACTAGTTGACATATTCTAGGAGTTCATAGTGGTTGGTAATGAGGTGTAGACCTTTCATTGGTGGAAACATCTCTTTTTGATTTATATTTACTTTGCATCTTTGTTAGATATGAGAAGAATTTGAAAAAGGTTGTACATACATTTGAAAAACACAAGAAGAAAAATACATGCATGTCTACCATAGAAACATAAGTTAGAGGATTGGAAAGTCCATTTGAAGGAAATTTTATCTAAAGGGAATTATAAAGAAACAACTAATAAGGCAATTGGGGCATTCTGTAAACAATGTTAATGCCATAATGGATATGAAAAATGCTGCAATATTTAGTGTCCTTCTAACTTCTAAATTAGTTTATAGGTAGTTACAAGCCATATATAGTTACAATACTCCCATTTACAAGCCCTAAATTAGTTTATAGGAAGTTATGATACTGCAAGGCATCACACCTCCCCTCCAATGACAACTAGAAGTCTCACGGAAATGCAATTAGAGTATTTCACATCCTCATCAACATGAGATGCACTTAGAGTATCTACAATTGATGTTGTACTTGTTCAACATTTGCTTTGGTTTGAATTCATATTTTTCAGGGTCCTTGAGGGTGAGAGTTTTCTGTTGAGGGGCCACCATTTGTGAAAATAAATAGTTGAACATATTAGCTACCCTTTCAACCATTTTTGGAAGGAGAAATGGTGCTGTAATTACGGAATATGTGTAATCTAACATCCTGGCATCCTCATTTTCCATTGTCATGTCAATACAAACAGTATTCTAGTGCTGTTGAAAAAGCTGAGTTTTTTCCTTCCTCGCTTGCGTTGGTTGGTATTATCTCCTATACAGCTGAGTATTATGTCATAGTATTCATCCCAACTATACTTTGTCAAGGATTGTTTTCTTAAAGCACTTGTGAAAAATCCTTGGAAATTTTTTGGCAATGCAGAAATGTATTTTTCTTCCAAACTTCACTATCGCCATTTTCTACTACTGCTCAATGAAATCCATCACACTCGATTTTTCATGTACTATTGGTATTGTTTTGAAAGAAGTCACACTCGATGTCTCATCTATCAGTTTTGTTTCCCTTTTGACAATGTTCAAGTTAATGAAATGAATGTAAGTACACAATTTAATTAGATTTTGGCTTTCATTAATAAATATTGGTTTTCCATTGTATTTTTGAACTCTTGAAATGTATTTTTTTTGTATTGTATTTTTGAACTCATTGATTTGTAATTACTATTGCTATTATTGATTGTCCTTGGATGCTTCAAATTTAACACAAGGACCTCTGGGAGTGTTAAGTTGAAAGAAAAGACCTTCCTTATATGATGATGATAAAACTTAGAATTATTGTACATAACACATATGGACTATACCTTGAGAGAGAAGATAAAAATTTTACCCTTCGTCTTGTGGGTAAAATGGTTGTTTCCCCACCTTGATTGTACACATCGGTCTTGTCGGTATTTTTATGTGGGTATTATATGTGGGTCTTGTGGGTCTTGTCTATCAAACATGATTTCTTATCCCTTGGCTTTAGGCATGTCTATAGGGAGCACAATATGAGTGCAGACCACTTATCCAAGGAAGCACTTGATATGAAGGCTGGTATTCTCTCCTTCTCATAACTATGGGAAGGATAAATTACTGATGAAGGCTTGATGCAGCTCTTTTAAGAGTTTTTTTCAGTATTTGTGGCATAATCATGTTTTTCCCTTTTCAAGTATGGGACTCTTTATCATGTCCTCTTGTATTAGCTAGGGATATATTCTTTTTTTGATTCCCTTGGAGTGTGTTTGCTCCACCCAAGAGGCCTCCTGGATAAGCTATCTGGGCTCATTCTATTCTTCCTATGGTAATGCTTTTTCTGTCTTTGTTTGAGATTTTTAGTTTTGTGGGTGGAGAGCTGTTGGGTCGAGAGTTGGGTTGACAGCTACTACAAATTAAAATAGATTATATATATATATA
>LPNX011158072.1:119051-161462 GCA_001517045.1 Pseudotsuga menziesii
GTTTTTCTTAGTTGTAAAATGAATTATGGGACATCCATGCCACTTGTGGACAATGAAAGGAAATGAACAGCTCATGTACCTCATATCTGGGTAGTTTTGGGCCCTATAACAACAAGTTACAACAATAATTAAGACAATATGGGTATTGTTTTGAAAATTATTGGGTGTGTTTCACCTTCTAGCAGCCTCGGCATTCAATTTGGGCCTTTTTTTGGATGTGAGGCAGTTATGGGCACAAGTTAGGACTATCCATGATGTCCTCCTAGAGTAGATAATGACAATATCTGAGTTATGGAAAAGCTAACAGAAGAAATCCTAGCTGCGCTGAGTGGAGTTTGGACCTCAAGCCCCAAGCCATGAGGCAATAAGTGTAACTATTAAAAATTTAGTCCAGTTAGGTGCAGTTGTTTGTGGCCAAAAAGGCCTAAAAAAATTAACTAAATCTAGTTTGAATCTCATCAAGCTGGGTGTAGACCCTCAATTAGGGATTTTGAGTTTTGTGGGTGGACAACTGTTGGGTCGACAGCTGCTGTAAATGAAAATAGTTTTTTTTGTTTTTTATATATGTTTTGAGGTTGACAGTATTTATCCATGACCTTGTGGTCTATATTTTTCTCACTCTGCCCTACAACTACCTATCTCTCTCTCTCTTAGGTATGTCCAATCATCATGGAAGCTATTTCAGATCCTGTACATCTTAACACATAGCTGATATATATTTTGTTATACCTAATAGTTTGCAAGTTTTTCAAGTTTAATTCATGCTTAACTAGTTGTCCTACCTTTAAAATCACTAGTATCATCACCTAGAAGCCAAATATACAACCCTTTAAAGGTTTCTCTAAAGATGTGATGTTGTATGAGCAAGGTATTTCTCTTTATATTTGCAACATGGCTCTTTAATTATTAAATCCACTACTAGGTGCCCTTATAGCCAAGGAATAATGATTCACAAAGCATAACTCCTCCATACAAAATGGTACCTTTGAAACAGTAAATGATTCAATGCTAAATACTTGCAATACTTGCAATTCCCCAAGTCAAAATACTTGCAATTCTTTGAATTCTATGTATAGAGATAATTTTTGCAAGACATTACTGTGTGTAGGGAGTCAAGTCTCTAATTTTGCAAATGATAATCATTGATTATCCATTAGCAATAGGTTTCTGAATCTGCCTAGCTATTGGAATGTTTATCACTTGATTTAAACCTAAAATAGGCTTCACAATAAAAGAAGAAACCTTTTGTAGTTTGATCACAACCATAGATCTGCTTATTATGGAACCTTCTCAAAAAAAAGGTGAATATATTTTGTATAATTTTAAGTTTATTAATTAGCAAAGCAACATGTTGTGTTTTAATTTTGATAGCCCATGATGAGGAACATCTGAAACACCTTGAAGCTCATGGATTCTTAATATTGGAGTAGACAAGAGGGAGAGTTTTGTTTCTGACTCTTTGTTTTTTATGTAGTGATGCCATTGGGCTTCGAAATCCTTTCAGGAAGGACTCTTCTTTGGACTATGAGAATGATAGTGATGAAGAATGGGAAGAGGGACTAATCACTAAATCTCTTTGGTAAGAGTATTTGTAGTATTTTTATTAACTTTCTTACTTTGTAAAAAATTTCAGGAAGATCCTAGGGAAATATTTTCTGACTATGGCAAGGATGATGAGGAAGAAAAGAATGAGGTTAACACTGATAAGTTTAAATCTAAGGAAGATGATGACATTGATGGGTTGTTTTACCTGATGGATATCTTTTTCAAGATGAGGTAAATTCTATAGAAACAAGTTGTTTGATGGGGTTCTTTATGGAGTACATAAAAAGCATTTGATGTTATTTTAGTGTTTCCTGTTGTAATGTCCAAGTTTTATTTGGGGTAATTGAAGATTCCTCCCCTTGTTTTAGTGTTTCTTGTTGCAATGTCCTAGTTTTATTGGGTGTAATTGAAGGTCCATTCCCTTGTATTGTTGCTATAATTTACCTCAAAAGTAGGGTTATTATAGAAGTATATAAGTTGAAAGCAATCATGTAATTACTGAGGGCACTAGTGGAAAATTATAGATTAGTGACTAGGAGACCAAAATATTTGGTCACCATAGTTTTTTTCAAGGGATAAATGACCAAAATTGATAAATTTAAGTGAGCTAACTAAAAAAGACCAAGATAAATGACCACTTTTGGTCACAGGATAAAAGCCAACTAAAAATGACCAAGATAAATGACCAAATTTGGTCATGGGGTATCTAGACTAAAAATGATCACATACCAATTGGTCATTTATTTGGTCATTTTTAGTTGGCACTCCGGCAATGAAAAAAATTGCAAATTTGACAATGAATTTGTACACTTTACCAAATTATAACACTGTAGATGGATCCAGAGACTGAGGGCCTTTGAATCCATCTGCAGTGTTAGAATTTAGTAAATTATAACATATATATAATATATATTTACACGTCCCTATATTAACAAAAATGAATTAATGCAACTGAGCTATAAATTAATTTGGACATGACTTTCACGTATAAAAAAACCCAATAAAGCCACTAAACCTTGGCATATAATGTTAATTATAAGGCTAATTTGCATGACCTTGGCATATAATTATAGTTTTTATAGGCTAATTTAGACATGACCTTGGCACCTTGGCTAATTAAATCGGTAGGATATTCCATGTCAGTTGAAACCAGTGACACGTTCAAGAATCTCATCGCACTAAACTGACATATGACATAATATCCTTCCTTCATCATCTTCTTCTTCCTCCATTGGATTCTCTCTCTACGTCCCTTTCCGATAGCGTAGTCTTTGTTCACTAGTGCAAAATGACAAATTTGTGACTACACGGCCAAAAACGTTATTCATGTAATTTTAAGATAAAAACTACCAAATTTGAGCAATTTTAAGTGATGTGGCTATAAATGATCAATCTAAACTTTTAATACAACTAAATAATGACTATTCTAATATAAATTAGTTTTAGTTCTTACTTATATGTAATTGAGTTTTGGTAGTGTAATCATTTTAATGTGCTTTATCATCTTGATCATGATTAGGATTTTTCATGTTGAATTCATTTTTGAAGTATCCATGGACATTGTATTGGTTATATATGATTTGTAACACCACACCCAATCACATGTACAATATAATTATTTTATATCATGAATTCATACTTGATCCTAAACCACTTTTTACCAACTAGCTTAATCTCAGTCATGGTTGGAAACATATAATATATAATAGTGTTTCTCAATTAATGTTTATATATTAATTTTGATCCAAATTCAAATAAATTCACTAAATATTATTGCAATATTAAGTTGTTGAGCACGTTGTCCAAGAGTAGGTATAGAATCTACATCATGGCATGTTATAAGAGCTTGTAATCATGTGGTTGTGGAGGAGGCTCCTAATAAGCTTCATAATCTTTGTCTTATATTATTTGATGCTTTTTTATATATGATTTCCTCAACCAAGGTGTTCAAGTTAGTTGAACTTCTTTCTAAATGTCTATGGTCTTCATAACAATCCCCTTGTCAACATTATTTAAAGATCAATCCACATAATCAATTAAACATATGAACATGTATATCTTGATAATTCGACATTTGTGAATAATATTATATAAAAAATCTATGTAAGATAAGTTATATATTATTATATACCATATAAATATGATATATAATGTATATTTTATATTAAATATAAGTATATATTATATATAAATAATATAAAACAAAAAATAATTATAATTACAAAACAGAGACATGACAGGCATCCCATATACACAAAACCCACAGTTGAATACACACACAACCATAGCAACCATGAACCCGTGACTAGAGTGACCATGAAGCTATGATGAAACGTGAAAGGAGGTGTATTTTGCGCCAAATCTGTGGCTTTGGTGGGAAGGGGACCTTTTGTGTGGTTTCAAGAGGAAATTAGGGAGGAGACATAAAGCCATAAAAACTATGAAGCCCACTGAAACCTGTAGGAAAAAGGTGTATTTGGTGCCAAATTATCTTTTGCTTTGGCCGGAAGGGGGCACCATATTTGGAAATTGGGAGAAGGGGTTTGAGAATTGGGTTTTGAGAGGGGTTCGAGGGAAATTATTGGGAATTTGAGGGAGGGGATTAATATTTTGGTAACTCAAGTTTCCATGGAGAGAAGGAGAAGAATTGTAAAGGAAAACAAGGACTCTAGAGTTAGTACTCCTGCAAATAATTTGGAGTCGAAATCCCCTTCAACATCTGCTATAGAATTGTAGGTATGTATCATTATCAAATTTTTTTCTTGGGTCACTCTACAAGTGATAGGGTTTTTCATTCTAGGTTTCAATGCACTATGCAATCACCATGGATTTTTCCCATTTCATATTTTCCCCATTTTGTATATACTTCTCCTATTGTTAATGTATGTTAGGGTTTTATATTAAGATTTTGTAATAGTCCAAGAATAAATTCCTTCGACACGTCTCTGCATGCCTCTACATTTCCTCTTTTTAGAAACTTGAATTCTCCTCAAATTAGAGGCTGGAGCAATGCAGGGAATGGAGTTCCACAAATTATTTCCTTGACCTCAACCCCTTTACCATATAGTCAGTCAAATGTGCAAGAAGGTTGCAATGATTTCATTAAACAATTGTTGGGGTTTTAATGTCAATGACATTCTCTCCATATCACTTGTTCCTTTGCATCTATAGATGGGATTCATGTCTTTCTCATCCATTCCTCAAAGAGTCTCAAGATGAATATTTTTTGGATCTCGATGCAAAGGAAATAAATGAATAAAAAGGTATATGCCATATATATTAATCCGATGTGTGAATGAAGATACCATGAAATGGAGTTATTAATTCATTAAAATAGGAATTTAAACTCATGTAACATTTGTCTACAACTTTCCTCAAAGTAGTGGCCACTACTTAAGAATGGCCGTCCTTGATACACTTAATTAAATTTTGTTGGTCGTGATGGGGATTTGACTTGTAAACATTATGGAGATCAAGATATAGTAAGTTCTCTTTCAAGAAGAGAAGATCCTAGGATAAAACAAATATGAAATGCACTTTCCATTGCACTTATCTTAGATTATATATTGGTAATGATTGCCCTATCGTGTTGGTTAGATGAAGTTTGGCTACCCACAAAGTATATCCGGTGAGATTTAGAAATTGTACATTGCACAAGAAGGGGTTTAGATTCCTTTCTCATTGAAACATCTATATAAACTTGTACCCAATGCTACAATACTGGTTACAAGTGTTGTTGGTTGGCGGCATTAGGGCCTAGTTTACATAAAGAATGAGGTTTTTCTTCATGTTGTGGATAATGAAGATAAGAATTTATTACGAAGAATTATGCATACAATGGACATGCAAAGTTTAATTATTAGTATGAAGGAATAGTTACTTAATGAGATCATAACTTTGTCATTATAAATAAACCTTCAAGCTATTTTATTTGCTGAAATATTCATTGCAATTCATGATTTAAGTGTCCCTTACACTACTGTTGGGTAATTGAGATTATGCATGTTGAAGACTAGTCATTATGTTTAGTGTCCTATTGATTCTTACATACACAAGAGGTGACCTCTATTACATTATGATGAAGGCTACATCTTCGTAATGGATATATTAAAGAAGTTGATCAAATATAAAGGCTGCCAAGTTTATCTCCTTTAAATAGAAGGACTATTACTTTCTTACCCTCATATTTCTCAAAGACTCTAAAGAAAAGCCATACAATGTTTATTCCCTCAAAGAAATGTGTAATGTGGGAATGCCAAGATGGTACCTACAATGAAATTAATGTAGACTCTCCTAATCCAATTTGCAAATACGCTCTCCAAGAATTCAAATCCACAACTAAAACTTCAATATAAATTCCTTAAAATTAATTTTATGTGAAATACAATTTCAAGCTGATAAATTGAAGTTTGATTATGGACTAAAGTTCACATTGGAATTCCTCAAGTATTTAAATCAAAATGGGGTGCCAACAGATGTTGGACATCTTCAGATTTCAGATTGGTTGACCAAGTGGGAAGAAGGTCGACTCCATTTTTATCCCCGCGATCAAATTCCAGAAATTAAAATACAACAAACTGTAATAGCGGTAAAGCTGAAAATCAGTTCAGATAACTTGCTCGGGCTATTAGCAAAGCGGGATGGGGTTTGAATGGGTTTGCTGCAAAGAGGAGCACAGGCGAGGTAGAGGACCTTCCATGGTCCAACATTAGCAGAGTGGTGAAGGGGAAGCTGAGCCAACTAATGAAGGACAATCCTTCTTCCTCTTCCTCTCCCAGGGACATCGCCGTTCACAAGGAATCTCTCTTAGCTTGCTTTGAAAGTGCCCGCATCTTCATGCACTACCTCTCTGCCATGTAAGTCAACACACTTTTAACTTAACTCGGTCGGTCATGGCTTACTTCATAATAGTCGAAATTAGAGTTCTCTACATATTTTTAACAACTATTGGATCCAACAAATGCATAATTTTTTCTTCAAGTGGTGGCGCGGGGTTGATTTTTTATGGGATTGAGACTCCCTGACCATTTGCTGGATGGACAGGCTGAATTTGTCTCTCAGCTGTTGTTATCGGAGTCCCTATCCTCTGTTCCTCATTTTTGGTCTATCAGTTCAATTATTATGGAGTCCTAAAGAATGCCAAATAGAATCCGAACCCCAATTCATTAGTAGTCTAGTATCTTGTGTTTTTTCTTAGACTGTGTATTTCAATGAACTGTCGAGGTCACCCCTGCTTCAATTTATAGGGTATTCATTTATTATGATGGATGTGGGTAGAAACAGGAGATAACCTACTTGTTATGTTGATTTGAGATAAAAAATGCTAGAGTCTTGCCTATTCCAGTTTGCTGCATCAAGCCATAGATTTCACACTTCACAAGAAATCCATCCGTGCCGATAATTCCTCTACAAGGTCAACATAAAATTCAGTGTTTGACTGTTTCAGGTCACTTGCTTGCATTGTTTTAACGCCATATGCATCTAGTTTGGTGTCATGACCTTCCATAAATTTCTTCCATTTTCCACAGGTTCCTGTAGAAATGAGCCCGTCTGATCTAGACATGATGCTACTGCCATAATACCACTGCTCCTTTAATATCCATAAAATTCCATTGCTTAAATATTTCATCTTTTGCTTTATGTCAGCAGGGGTGTGTCTTCTTTTTTTTGTCTGCATCAAGTTTTTCATTGGTCTTTGTTATCTTGATTTCAACTTGAATTATCCACATTTAAAAAATGCTAGATCCAACAAGTGGTCAGCTTCATCCAGAATGAGCACTTTCAAGCCATTTTCACTACACATGTAATCTGGTGCTCCCGATGACTACCTGAAGCCAATATTAGAATGGTATCTCAACAATGTATTAGTCTCTGCAGCAGTTTGGCTGGCAAGTTCACAGGTTGGACAAACAACCAGCACAATAATGGGAGATCTCCTTTGATCTTGGGTCAGAGGAGGCATTTTTTACTTTTTACAACCACCTCAATTTGCTGGAAGCTGTAACGCATAACTGTAATTGATTACTTTCTAACATATAGAAATTGATAAAAAAATGCTAGAGTCTTGCTTGTTCTAGTTTACTGCATCAAGCCATAGATTTCACACTTCACAAGAAATCCATCCCTGCCGATGATTCCTCTACAAGGTCAACATAAATTTAATTGTTTGATTGTTTTAGGTCACTTGCTCGCATTGTTTCAACGGCATATGCATATGGTTTGGTGTCACGACCTTCCATAAATTTCTTCCATTTTCCATAGGTTCCTGTAGGAATGAGCCCGTCTGATCTAGACATGATGCTACTGCCATAATACCACTGCTCCTT
The DNA here is from genome assembly GCA_001517045.1 of Pseudotsuga menziesii. NCBI lineage: Eukaryota > Viridiplantae > Streptophyta > Pinopsida > Pinales > Pinaceae > Pseudotsuga > Pseudotsuga menziesii. Next base: position 126,923 of record LPNX011158072.1, read on the forward strand.
TAACATCCATAAAATTCCATTGCTTAAATATTTCATCTTTTGCTTTATGTCAACAGGGGTGTGTCTTCTTTTTTTTTGTCTACATCAAGTTTTTCATTGGTCTTTGTTAGCTTGATTTCAACTTGAATTATCCACATTTAAAAAATGCCAGATCCAACAAGTGGTCAGCTTCATCCAGAATGAGCACTTTCAAGCCATTTTCACTACACATGTAATCTGGTGCTCCCGATGACTACCTGAAGCCAATATTAGAATGGTATCTCAACAATGTATTAGTCTCTGTAGCAGTTTGGCTGGCAAGTTCACAGGTTGGACAAACAACCAGCACAATAATGGGAGATCTCCTTTGATCTTGGGTCATAGGAGGCATTTTTTACTTTTTACAACCACCTCAATTTGCTGGAAGCTGCAACGCATAACTGTAATTGATTAATTTCTAACATATAGAAATTGATAAAAAATGCTAGAGTCTTGCATGTTCCAGTTTGCTGCATCAAGCCATAGATTTCACACTTCACAAGAAATCCATCCCTGCCGATAATTCCTCTACAAGGTCAACATAAATTTCATTGTTTGACTATTTCAGGTCACTTGCTTGCATTGTTTCAACGCCATATGCATCTGGTTTGGTGTCACGACCTTCCATAAATTTATTCCATTTTCCACAGGTTCCTGTAGGAATGAGCCCGTCTGATTTAGACATGATGCTACTGCCATAATACCACTGCTCCTTTAACATCCATAAAATTCCATTGCTTAAATCTTTCATATTTTGCTTCAATACAACGAGGACTCATTTCAAGATGTTGTTTTAAGTGCCAGACAGATTTGAAATGATATTACAACATCCCAGAAATGAGGATATAAGCCACCACTGTGGGAAAATCTCATAGACTGTAAATAAATAAAAACCTCTTGCTGTCAAAGTGTTCTTCAATCCTGAAAACATCATTGGGTCCACCGACTGCTTCACTTATTGATATATGGCATTTGACTGCCTGACATTGGGACATGAACCAATGAAGAACACCTTACTCCATCCATTCTACAGCATTTGAAATGTCACCAGGTCTCGTTATGAACCCATAAGAGATGATTGTATGTGTCCTTTGTTTCTGAAGTTCTGAAGTGGTTTGAAGCTGCTGAAGACATATATTATCCGAACCACATCAATGTAGAGAAATCTTGATTCCATATAAACTAGGGGTGTCGTGGGATAATCACAATTTTCTCACTGGAAACATCTCATAGGACTGTTCAAACTTTTATTCAAGGCTCATTGCTGAGTGATGATATGCAAACAAGATGCAATGTTTTCTTCAAAGATTTGTAGTATTTGCTTAACAGGTTTGTCAGTAGAGATGAGAAGAACAAATATATAGAAGCTCTGTTTGGAAAATCTTTGGATGGGAATTTTTGGGGCAATATTTGTAGTATTTTTCCGGTCTAAGTATGCAAATAGAGGTACTATGAGAAAGCATTTATAAGCTTTGGAAAGAAAACCATTGAATGGAAATTTGGAAAGCTATGAGTTGTAAAGGGCAGTGAAATATCCTTACAATTAAAGTACTGCTCAGAAAAGCTTTGAATGGATTGTTTTCGTGACTTTGAGTTGTAAAGGCCGGTGAAATATCAATTTATTTAAAGCTTTGCACAGAAACCTTTGAATATAACTTTGTCCAAGTGTGAGTTGTAAAGGCCGGTGAAATCTTTATGCACTATTTTTTTTATTTGTTAATTTTTTAAAGTCATGGAGGTCCAGAAAGCCTATAAAGGATCGCAGGATGAGGAAATCAAAGGTGAATATGCAGTAGTTAATTTTTTACAGGAAGGGGGATCTGCAAATTGTAAGGATGGAAGACCTAGTGTTGGTTATCAGGGCATTGATTAAATTGAGATACCATTAGCATAAACTGCCATTGTCTGCAGCATTCCCACTACTTCAACTCATGGTGGTGCTGTCCTTAGATCATTGGAAGTTAGAGTATAAGTTCCTTGTGGCAAGAGGAAAGAAAATTTGATAGTAGAATTGTTTATTTTCTCATTTAGATAATTGGAAGTTAGAGTATAAGTTGCTTGTGGCAAGAGGAAATAAAATTAGATAGTATATTTGTTTTTTCCTGGTATGCTTAGGTTCAGCGAATCTTATGGTTCAATCTCAAGTTGAATTCAATGTTGATTTCTTACTATTTTATTTATTGATGTTGATTTCATTTTATTTTATGCTATATAATATATTTCATTTTAAAGTTTATGTATATATATATCTATATAAACTCATTGGAAAATTTAAATTCAAACTGAATCGAATGTTTGCCAAACTCGAACTTGAACCCAAACTGTGTGACTTAGGTTCTAACGTCCATTCTAGTCTTCAAATTTTTAGCAATAACCTTGTTGTCATGGTTGTCGCACCGTCAAGCTCCTAGTAGTCAAAGGACTATTGCTTTTTGACACTTGTAATCTAGATATTTAATCTGAGTTCCATTTATAGAACTCATACCTTGTTGGGCCTTGGATCCTTCATGATAATCCAAGAGATCAACCTTCAAATAATAATTTAAAATTCTGTTCTAAAGCTGATTTTGCCAATAGAACATGGCAGGTTTAATTAGGACAATTTTCAGATATGAAGTAGCAATTGGAAAACAATTTAAATTTGTCCATATTTTCTCTTGTTTTATCCTTGCTTATTCAATCATTTCATATTTAATCAAGGACTAAGATTTTCTTCTGTTGTAAACCTATCAATTAGTTTAAAAATGATACATTCTGGTAAATTTGTAACAGCTCTTTAATCGCTACTTCAGATCTGAAAATTATCCTGATTAAATGTCCTGTTCTATTGGGAAAATCAACTTTAGAACTAGGTTTTAAATTATAATTTGAAGGTTGATCCCTTGGATTAAAATTTCAAACCAGTATGCAATTGAATCTCTTGCTTTAAACTCTGTTTACACTCCATTTTCATATATGTTTATGGGTTTAAAGCATTTTGCTATTGTAAACTCTGTTTGCTGGTCATAAAGGATCAACAATCCAATTAGCATTCCAGATCTTAATTTTGAGAGTAATTGCACATTTATTGATCACCGTTCCAACTCTCATACTGCCATATTAATACTTTAACCAAATCAAATCTTATGCTTATAACCAAGTTTACATTTCATTCTCACATATCAATAAGGGTTTAGAGAACTCTCTTGTTATCAATTTGTTAGTTGTTTTAAAAGACATCGTTACAAGTTGGTAACAGTCATTTAATCATTATTTCAGATCTGGATTATAAGAAGAATTTCACACATATTGGTTAATGTTCATGCTCTTGTCTTGCACTTTTAAAGCACACTAAGTATAGATCTGAATTTGGCAATTTAATCTCTTGCTTAGATCTGGTTTATTGTTCCATTTCATATCGATCCAAAGGTTAAAGCAATTTGCTGTAATAAATCTGTTAGTGACTTAAGAGATATACTTTTTGCTAGTTATTACAGCAATCAATCATTTATTTCAAATCTGGAATTTATGGGCAATTTTTCACAAGTCAATTTGTATTCAAACTTTGAACTCTGCATTGCTAGAGCACTTTGACAATTGGTCTGAATTCTAGCATAATATCTCAACTCAATTCACATTTATAAACCATTCATAGTTGATATAGCATTCTAAGTAATTCTGGAATTTCATTGCATTACTTAGTTGGTCTTATGGAACACCCCCATTTGTTGGAATTTCCACCCTAATGTGAGGGAACCCCCCAATGTGTTGCAATTTCCACCCTAAGTGAGGGAAACAGCTCCGTAGGTGACAACTCTTCCAGGTTGCACTTGAGCTTAGGACCTAGTGAGGACTTTGCACACATCTCTGACCCTAGAGGGGGCAATAGTTTTTCAACAAGTCCTCTTCCAGCTCCCACCAGACAGTGCCTCTTGAAATGGGATTTTCTAGACTAATTGGCACATATGGCCATATTCATTGAAGTTGGATCTTTTATGCCTAGTTCTGTGGTATCAGGGCATAGTTGGACTACCTCCCATGAAACAAGAGAGTGTTTTCCTTTCTGAGTTCTTTCCTCCTTTCCATGTGAGGTTCCTTACAATCCTGGCAATTTCCGTCAGAACCCCTATTGTATTTGTTATTTTTTGAACTAAGGTAAAGGGGCATTGAGGATAACACATATTTAGTCAAAATCATTTTGGCATGAAAATTAAGCAATTTGGAACCCCAAATTGTTACTCTTCTTTTTAGTTTATCCATTGCAGGTTGCCATTCCTTGAGATCCAAACTTCCTGTAGCCAAAGGAATTCACACACATTGAATTAACTTCTAGTTTTGAACAATAAAGAAGTCCAAGTTCTTGGAAACTTGTGAGACGGGCTGCAATAGAGAATTCCATCCATAAATTTTGAATTTCTAGTTATTTATCTTTCCTCCTGAGGCCAAAAATAAATGTTTGATCCTTTTGAATATTTTAGCAATTACAGTTGAAGCCCCACCAATAAGGAGGGTATCATCTGTAGATTGTGAGCAGTTGAGGGATTCAATTCCTCAAACTATATCAACCAGTGTTACATTTTATGTATACCTGCACCTCAGATACACACTCTGGATAGGGACTTGGGGTACATCTTGGGTATAGCTCATCTCCTGAAATAGGCAGGTATCCATACCTGAAATAGGAAGGTATGCAGGGGATGCATGGGGGTATGTTACCATCCTATACATGTCCATGTGTACCCTATGCACATATAAACAAATAAAGAGTAAAACAAACTTAAACTACTCTCTCTATTCCTTTCCTAATTAGTCATGCCAACCCACTATCTATGAAACACATACAAGTCCTAAACTGATTCATTTGGTGTTGACTGTTGTTTTAGAATTGGAAACTCATTACGCAGCTGCTTTTCAGAGTGCTTCCCTTGGATTTGACACTGTAAGCTTTGGAGAGGCATACTATATCTTTATATGTTTGGAGCAGGGTCATATATGTTCTAAACCCCCACTGTACTTAATTTTTCTTGGGCCCTGGGGAGGGGGTTCTCCACACGTACTCGGTACATGTCTCTACGTATCCATGTCCTCACGAATCAGAAACTTGGTGTAACAGATATCAACCTCTGAAGGGATAAAATATCTTTTTGCTTCTAATTTGTGCCCCATTGATTAAACCACTAATATATATATATATCGACGAGGAAAAAGAGTCAAAGTTTTGAATCTGATTGGGAAAATATCGGTAAATATACAAAATTAAATATATACACATTTTGAATTAAAAAAATCATTTTTCATTTATATTCAAAATAGCCATGTCCATATAACTCTGCCGTGTCCATATACTACAAGATATCAATATATGTCCAAAAGATATCAATACATGTTCAAAATATATCAATTCTCATGCATTAGATGAGTCCACATAGATTTCCAAAATATATAGACTCTCATTGATAAGATGAGTCCAGGATCCAAATAAAAGTCTAAAACATAAAAGTTAGGATAGTAAAAAAACTAAGAAGTAGATGCCCCTATGTCTTGCCCTGCTGAGTAAATCCTGTGTGAAAGATGAAGAAAATGCTGAATAAGGAAGTCTGGCTAAGTTAAATCCTGCCCAGGTAGCCACTTTGTGGATGATTTGGTCACTGCCCCTTCACACCAGCTAGTAGTAAACACCTCTAGCAGAAAGAAACACCTCCGGCAAGGAAAAGAATGGCCAAAAACAGCCAAAATCGGGCTTAAAAACTTTTCCCAGGCACACAGTTAAAAAAATTGCTGATTTAAATCATGTATTAAGGTAAAAATCGTGAGTTTGACTCGTGCTGACTGAGTCAAAATTGGAAAATTTAAACTTGGATTGTTCTGATTCCGATTCCGATTCATGTGACTATAATATGTATATGTATATATATATGAAATAGATATGAACCTCAAACTATCTATCTGCTTCTGATTTGTGCCCCATTGATTCAACCACTAATATATATATGGTGAAAGTTGACTGCAATGCCTAGTTCCTCTTGACAACACAAATAAATTAGCCAGTAGATCACATACCATTGATTAGGGTGGCAACATAGGGATTCCCTATATATGCTTTTACCGAAGAGATCCTCTTATGAAAACCTAAATTTCCTCGTGACTTCGTAAAGGAAATTGAGATGGAATTTGTCAAAAGCATTTGCCATATTTAATTTGATTAACACGTCTCTCTTTTTTGTTCTTTGTACTGCTGTTGGCCTCAGAAAGTTAAAACCTAATACCTTTTTATTAAGATGCAAATTCAGTTCCAGAGGCAAGGCACATATCAAATGCGTTGGTTTAAATCTCATTATCAATTTAACCAGGTGCATATTGACCCCTAGATAGTTCATTATGTGTTTCTATTCAATTCTGTCCCAGAAATTCTCTTACTCTTCTAGTAGTGATCAAGAAAAGGCATGTTCTTCTTCTAACAATTATCCTTCTTTGTAATTTTTACTGAAGAGGTTGATCACCAAGTAACCTGCTTTGTAATTTTTACTGAGGAGGTTATTCACCAAGTAACCTGCTTTCTAATTTTTACTGAGGAGGTTGATCACCAAGAGCTGTATGCTATATGTTGATAATTTGCACCAAAGGAATTTGTTGCATGGCGAGGGGATTAAACATTAAAAGCTGTAGTTTATGCCATTATGGAAGCATTTGTTACATTATGATGAACAGGAGAATGGTTAACTGGAGTTCAATATACAAAATTAATTATCATTAAAGGAAAGGTATTTGCATACTTTCAGGGCTAAACAAAATTCAGACTTATTTCTTCCAATTAAAACTTTGCAAAATTTAAGCTTTTGTGAAATGTTCAATATTTGTTTACTTTTTTTTGGGCGGGGGGGGAGGGGGGGGGAAGAAAATACACTTATATTATACAAAAAATCAAATATGTATAAAGTAAAAGGACAGTTACCTTAGTGGTGACAATGCTGCAATAAGGTTTGAATATGCACTGATAGATACATTTTAGGCATCTTGTACAAGCAAAAAACCTTTAGCTTTTATTTGGGCATTTACCTCATCAGACACCATCTTTTGAAAAGTAGAGACACTTACAATGAAATTTCTAGAATGAATAAAGAGCTAAGATCTAGATGCAATGCCTATGAAGGCTAGAAATGAGAGAGTTATGATATACAAGCAGCAAAGATGAAATTTTTTAAGTTTCTGCTCAACCATTGTCCAACATTGATGAGCAAATTGTCATTGGTAGACCCACCCTTAGAAAGGCTTGGACTTTGTAGGTAATCCTTGATAAAGCATGACCATGAGAAAAGTATGAGCTTGTAAGACATCTCGTAGGACCAAACATTGCTCATTCAAGTGATCCTTTGAAATTCAGCATCTGAAGAAGACCATCTTGCATTCAAGCCTGGGGCTAGTGGGGTATTTTTATGCATGAGGAGGTATTACATTTTGCTATTATAATCAAAGATGTGGTTATTGTACACCCACTGCTAATATCTCCAATGTACCTCTACATAATGTTTTTCATTTTAGGGAGGTCATTATCTTAATGAGTTTATGCAGCACAGGTCAATGCTAATATCTCCAAATGTACCTATGCATAATGTTTTTCATTTTAGGGGTCATTATCTTAATGAGTTTTTATAGCACAGCCCACTTCTAATATCTCCAAATGCAGCCCTGCATAATGTTTTCATTTTAGGGAGATTATTATCTTTAATGAGTTTTTGCAGTGCCTGGATAGTCTCTTTGTTGGATCACAACAATCCCTTAGCTAGGGCCAAAGTTTTCCAGTCCATCCAAGAGTCCAAGACCTGTGCTCTGCATACCAAATATCCCACAATAGAAAGATTTCATTTTTAAGCTTCCTTGATTGAAACCCTTGGGAGTTCTGCAATGCATTGCTGTTGAGTTTTCAACTCCAAATATGGCAGAAGAGAACGTTTGCCAAAAACTCGACTAAAAAACATATTTTGTCACTCAATAACAAATACAAAACAAAAGAAAGTCAAACTATATTATATTTTATACCTTTACATAAAATAAGAACAAAACATCTCACCTTGTGAAATATTCACCATGTGTATGTAGTACTGATTTTCATGTTGAAGAGATTAGTGAGACATAGAAAGTTTTATAGCCATTCAAATTTGTACTATTATTGCAAAGTCTCTAACTTCATGAGTAGTAATTTTGGTTTCCTGTTTCTTTCTTCAAATTGGAAGAAGGGTTATTTATAACGAATTTATCCTCATTTTTCTTTGACTTTGTCTCCAAGTCTTTTAAATCAGTATCTATTATTGGAAAGTCTCTCACTTAATGAGTAGCAAATTAGCAATTTAAGATTCCTATATCCTTCCTCAAATTGCAAGGAGGATTACCTATAATGTATTTGTCCTCATTTTGCTATGGTTTTGTCTTTAAAATGGCAGAGATACAAGATGGTACAGGAAATACATTTGGTACTTTATTTCGTGTTACAACTTTTGGAGAATCCCATGGTGGAGGTGTAGGGTGTGTAATTGATGGATGCTCGCCTCGAATTCCTCTATCTGAAGTTGATATGCAAGTGGAACTTGACAGGAGGTTTGGTTTTCATCCTTGCAGAAATTTTCTTTTAAAGAAAAGAAAGAGAGTTCATTTTGACATTAGTTTTTGACATCTAGAACAACTTGCTAGCCTGCTAAATATTCATTCATGCAATTTTTCTATCAGGACCTGCGTAAATTGCACACAATATGCAAATTCCTTTGGCACTAGTTGACCAATTTTATGCTCCATACATCTCTAAATATACAGTCTAATGATAAGCTGAAGATGTGTGGGTTTTTTATTATTTTAATGATTAATTTCACACTTGGATTGGTCATTTTATATAGGTATCTTTATCTTATCCTTCCTTTTTGGGTGTAAAGGTGTTAGATGTAAAGTTCTATAGAATGCTTTGTAGGGAAATATAAACAATGTTTGAAATTTTAGTGCCTCATTAGCTACATTGTTTAGAGTGGGAGATAGATGCAAAACACAAGTGTTGTTTGATAACCATTTCCCTAATCTGCTATAAGTTACATAAAACTAAGCAGCTATTCAGTACTGCATTATGAATTTTTCTGGAGCATATTCCTATTTTTCAATGGTCCTAAACCTGTATCATAATCATTGCCTACCACATAGACTCAATGTTTTGGAAATCAAGGTTATTGTTGTTAAGCTGTAGATGTCTTTCCAGAATACTGCTGATGTTGTACGTTTTGAAGACTTAACTTTAAAAGTTTAAAGTACTTGCAATTAATTAAAGTCTTCCCAATAAAGTATGTGAAGGTTTTAAATTATAACTTATAGTACACATATAAGTATATACTATAACTTATAGTACACATATAAGTATATACTATATTCATATTACAGGTCTTCGTTTTTTACTATTTAGGGACATGCGGCAAAACAAAAGTCTATACACATACATACCAAAGCAAGAATATTACTCATCCAAAGACTAGAGGCATCCAAGATTGCCACAATCTCTAGAGTATTCTTGGTAATGATCCTCATGGGCTTGTATGCATGTATACTTCCACAATGCCCAGGAAAATGCTCAGAGTTTCATTCAACTTCATTCAGTGTAAACATCATGTCATATGTAAGAGTGGCTGTTGGCACATGGTTATGTATCAGAACACCAAGGCACTTGTATACCTTTAGATACATTGCAACCTTGCCTATTTGTAATAAGCCTTCATCCCTTGGACCGGGCACTTTGGTGCTTTTCCTTCGCGCGCCTACCCTATGTATGTTGGGATAAATGCCGAAATGAGATTTCCTTTATGATATGAAATGTACTCCTTCGCTTCACCTGACCATGGAGGTGGTTTGAGTTCTATCCAAACAGTTTCACGCATACTTGAACAAATATTGTAGTAAGAAACTTGCACTTTATTGTTCTAACATACTTGTTTATGCTTTGAAACATTTGATGCTGCAAGAGCTCATAGATGAGCAATACACATACCAATGAATAAAGCATGTCATTCTCCCACTATGTTTAAATGCAGGCAGTTGCACATGGATTGCCTATGGTTGCCATAGAATGGAGGACATGTAGACATTAAACAGGTATATTGAAAATTCTACCTTCAAAACTAAAAGTCTGATTGGATCTAACGTCATCAATTGCTCTTTGATTTTTTCTTACAAATTGGTTCATTATTGTGCAGACGTTGAAGAATGGTTTGCTGGTAGATCCGCATAATGACAAGGAAATTGCAGCTGCTTTGTACAGACTAGTAGTTGATAAGAACCTCTGGGATGAATGCAGGAAAAGTGGTCTAAAGAACATTCATCTCTATTCTTGGCCACAACATTGTAAAATATATTTGTCAAGGATTTCCCAATGCAGAATTAGACACCCACAATGGCAGAGTGAAAATGACTTCAATGAAAATATGGATTCTGAATCAGACACTAGTTCATTCAAGGATGACCCAGATACATCACTTAGACTCTCATTATATGCATATAAACCTTCTTGCTCAAATTCACTTAATAACACTATTGAACTTGATAAGCTTCTTCAAAATGAAGATACTCAGGAGGGTATTTCTGATTGCATTAGGATGATCATAGAGAAGACTAAGAATAGTTAATCTAAAATACGAGAAGAAAATGATACAGGAAAAAACAAATATCGATCGAAATAATAGATTTAATTCTATGGGGAAACTACCTCTCAGGAGAAGAAAGCGTCTATTTGATATTGCAATGGATTACTATGATGCTAGTGGAGAACCCCTCGTTAGTAAAATAGCTATTATTATCCAAGATATTATGAATGCAGTTCACTCTGCTGGCAACTTCCCATCTCCTGGATTCATCTTATCAACTGCATTGACAGTTTCAGAAACTATTTTTGTGCTTTAGTCTATTGGAGTAAAATTGTCTGCATTTGATGCTCTAATTTGCAGCAATGGGAGCCAACTTCTATATATAGCTGGCGATAGTCTAGATTCACCCATATAACCAGATCCAGATTATGATTCTCATATCAATTATTGCTGGGTGCAGAGGGGCTGAGAAAAAAACATGAGAAAACTGAGAGGTCCACAGAATTCTCTATTCCTAATGGAGGATGCCGAAGCATTCAACCCCCATTGCTTAGCCAATACAGTCAATAATATATCCACTGTAAGCTTCAATTCTAGATGTCATTTTTAGTAACTAGTATATGTTCTATGTCACTACAAGAGTGGTATTTAACCTCCTGAAAATCTAGAAAAATATTGTTTGTTGATTAAGGCACCTGTTTACTAGCTCCAATTGCATGACATTAAAATGGCGTTGCTAACAATTTTTTAGAAAGGAGTACAAGAGCTAACTTTATTTATTCCAAATACTAGGGAGCCATGAAAACTCTCTATTAGTATAATAGAATCAGGATTCAGGACTATCATTGAATATTGATTAGTCCTATCATCTTTTTAAGATTTTACTTGGGTACTGTTTTGCCAGGCACCCAAAGCACATGAACTGAGACGACAATTGAGAATGAGAGATTTAAGATGCCATGTGATTTACTCTCAAAATTGTTCCCAGCTGTGTGTGTTGCCTCTTCATGCTTCAGGATCTCAAGCTTTAAGGTGATAAAATTCTAGATAGTTCTTTGCCTCTGAATTTAATTGTATGGATTTGGTCTTTGGCGAGTGCATGTTAAGCACTTCTGGCCATATTTTAAAGATTTTACTTGGGTACTGTTTTGCCAGGCACCCAAAGCACATGAGCTGAGACGACAATTGAGAATGAGAGGTTTAATATGCCATGTGCTTTACTCTCAAAATTGTTCTCGACTGTGTGTGCTGCCTCTTCATGCTTCAAGCTCTCAAGCTTTAAGGTGATAAAATTCTAGATAGTTCTTTGCCTCTAAATTTAATTGGATAGATTTGGTCTTTGGCAAGTGCATGTTGAGCACTTCTGGCTCAAATGGAGCCCATGCAATAAATTCTTGTTGAGCGATATCTGTATTACTAAAAGTTAGATTTGGTGATTTGCAGGTACCTATATGTTCAGTGGGGCTTGGATATAGCCAATATGTATGTGTTTCTGGGGAAAAAGGAGATACAATCTATGAAGAGATTATTGGAGGAATGCATAAGACACTGATATTTAGAGGGATCATCTATGATGGAAGTGAAAAGATGGGAAGGAGTCCTTCCAGCTATGGAAGAGAAGATGTTTTCCCTTCACAAAGTCCAAATATAGTGACAGTTACTGTAAGTGATGATAAAGAAGAATTCATCAGCCAAGAGATGATTACAGCTTTGAAAACATTTTCTTGAGATAAATAATTATGCATCCCATTGTATGTAACCAGACGCATTTTTACTAAAATAAAGGTTCCTAGTAAATTTTAGGGAGATGAAAAATACTAGTAATGTTTTAGAATATTTGTAAAAACCCAACAGGTTGTTAAGTATTGAACTTTTACGGAAGCCATCATATCCATGAAAGATCTACTAGGTAATACAATGGAGTTGGACTTCCTTCAGAGGTATTAAAAGTGTTTTTGTATTTGTTATAATAAGCGCATATATAACTGTTTGTTGGAATTGTTTCTTTTTGCCATGTTAAATCTTGTGAAATTACTATGTACATTTTTGAGTTATTTGTTTTTTATTTTTACTGAGCAACACAATTTATTGCTTAACATGTGTTGTTTGCAGGTAACCTTACTCGCAAGCTTTGTAAAAACATGAAGAGGGATGCTGCTGCAATGTGGATACAGAAGCACGTTCACAGATATAAAGCTCAGCAAGCTCAGAAGCAGAGGTATTAGAAGTGTTTTTGTATGTTATAATAAGCACATATATAACTGTTTGTTGGAATTGTTTTTTTTTGCCATGTTAAATCTTGTGAAATTACTATGTACATTTTTGAGTTATTTGTTTTTTATTTTTACTGAGCAACACAATTTATTGCTTAACATGTGTGGTTTGTAGGTAACCTTACTCGCAAGCTTTGTAAAAACATGAAGAGGGAGGCTGTTGCAATGTGGATACAGAAGCACGTGCGTAGATATAAAGCTCAAAAAGCTCAAAAGCACGTGCAGTGCGGATACAAAAGCACGTGCGTAGATAGAAAGTTCAAAAAGTGGGCCATTGAGTATAAATATTTTGTTGCTGATGCTTTTCCATTGAATATGAAGAGCCTGTTGCTGAGGGTTTCAAGATGCTAAGTATGGTTTTGAAGCTGTCGTGGGATCCAAGTATGGCTTACCAACAAAGTACAAGTGGGATGGTTTAGCCAATGTAATATTTTGAAAAGTCATTGGTGTACTAGATGATTTTCATGTAAAGTTATATGGAAATAGTTTTTGAGAAAACTCATTTATTGTAATACTTGACATTTCATATAATATAATTTGTGCTATTTAAAACTTATATGGTTGCACTTTATATTTGCATAATTCAAATATGTATTAGATGATGATAAATAATGTATGATTCTCTTTTTAATTTAAACATAATACCATATTAAAAATTTATATTGATTAATAATGGACACCATTAAAACTACTAAAATTAAATAACCACACATAAAACCACTAAAAATGACTAAATTAGTTACCAATAAATGAGATTAATGACCAAAATTCATGTATAAAAAAAATAAAAAATTGAGAGACATGTGACCAAACAATGAGATATAAATGACCAAAAAAAGGACCAAAATTCGCATATCAATGACCAAAAAATAGTTTTGGTGGCTAATTTGCGGTCTTTTAATACGCGACCAAATTTGGTCATATTCTAGTTTGCCATGTGGTCATTAATTTGGTCATAAATGTGGTCATATATTTGGTCATCGATTCAAATATGACCAAATTAATGACCAAATATATGACCAAATTAATGACCAATTGACAAGTTATAAATGTCCAAAATAAAAATGACCAATTTTGGTCGCGTAATAAAAGACCGTAAATTAGCCACCAGCGATCGCCAAACCAAAAGTGGTCATTGATATGCAGATTTTTGTCATTTTTTTGGTCACTAATCTTTCATTTTCTACTAGTGGGGGATGTATATAGTTGAAGATATTTATTGGCCCTGATGACTATTAATAATCCGTCAAACTGCACATCTAATGGAGTTACAGGAAGGGATCCTAACGGAGCAATTGATATAAATGGTTGTTATACTAACATCTATTTTTTATATTCTACAACCTCCCTATGGGATATAACCTCTTCCTCTTTTACCACACTTACATCATTTCCCTCTCCTTCCAAACTTTCTTTAAAATCTATAGCAATCTTAATGTTGTTCTCCTTTTACTTATAGCCTCAATGGGGTTGCTTCTTCCTTCCCCTAATCCACACATTCATAAACAAGAAAAGTGTTCATTAAAATCTTGTCCTCATTGGTATGTTGTTACGGAAAGAAATTCCTATGGCTTGGGGTACCACAACAGACAACTTGACTCTAGAAATCAATCCTTTCCAATATGCAATAGAAATCAAATATCCAACATTAAAGGATCAGACCTTGTACCTTATTCTGAATGGTTGAAGTAGATCCCCGTTGAGCTTTCCAACTTCAGCCTGAATTGATAAATCACTTCCTCAACAACAAGTAAAGAAAACAAGCATACTATATATATGAGTGTTAGATCTATTCTAGCATATATAATCAACAATGTATAAGCATTTGAAATCATCCATGGATAAAATATTCATTCAAACATACATTATTGGATAGGAAAAGATATTTCTTTTAATATAAAATTAGAGATTACAATGGATACAATGTCTGTTGTCACGTCTACGAATCGAAGAAACTGAATCCCCCACTTGGGCCTCCACCACCTCAATCCTCCACCTCTCGATAGCAAGCTCAGAAGCAAAAGGAAAGCTTGGGAAGAACACAAAAGTGCTCCAAGTCACAAAGGGATGTAGACTCAAGCACAAGTTCTAGCAACAATGGACTATAGCTTCTTTGCTCTCAATTCTCTTATATCTTCAATGTATCCAAAGAGTTCCTTATATATCTTTCCAAAGGGGTAATGAAAGGTCGAATTCGAGTGATCTCAAGGCATATGGAAGGCCAGGATTCAAGTGAGTCGGATCCATGTCAAGGAAAACTCCAAAAGGATTTGGATTTTTCACACATCCTGATGTACGCGGTTTTAGGGGTCAAACCTGCGTATATACACGATTAAGGGTTTAAAAGTTGTGTGTATTAATTTTCACATGTTTATAGGGATGGTCAAGGAAACATCAAAGGACAAAAATGGTCCAAGGGGTCTAAGGACTCTGCAGAGGGATGGGGGAAGGCCATACAAGTGTGATTCACCTGGAGTGGTAAAATCATCTATAACAGATTCCTCCTAATGTGTGAGATCAGAGGGGTCATACGATTGGAGAAATACATTATAAGTCCATCCTAGATGTGGAGTGATGAAGGATCCCAAATGGAATAACAACCACCCAATCAACATAGTACAATGATATAACTCTGCACATAACTACAAATACATATAGCAGTCCCAGATAGATAAGAGTACAATGGCCATGATTATGTATGATACAAAATATCACATAAGTGGTCATCGCCACGAACAATATACATATATCAGAATCTCCATGATGAATATATACAAAGGACCATGATCTCCATAATGGATGAATATATATAATGGATAAAGATCTCCATAATCGCTGGAAATGTCTAACATATACTGGAATCAAGTCACGAGATCTGAAATCTCATGAACACTGGCACGATCAAGGAGGTAGCATATAAGAGATGCCACCAATCTAGAAGGCCTTCTACACAAACCTCTACGAGTACATGTCCTACTATATGAATAGAGGTGTTAAGGTCGAACATAGTAGTCCATCATCTGATTACTGGTCATTGATGTATAGCATTAAAAGACGCAAGATCACCCACTGATAATGAAAATGGGAATCAAGGTACTAGAGTGCGAAATAACAAGTGTGAATAAATGTGTTGAGTTTGAACACTTGAGAGGATCCATCGATCAGGGGACATTAATGTATTCCCAAAAACTGTCGATGGCGAGAGAACCTACCACTGATGACTGCAAGTCTGAAGGCACCGAAAAATGACTCTAGATTCCAATCCCAGAATAAATGATCTGGAGTTGATGGGATGAAATCCACTGGAAGGAGGGCATTAAGGCATCCCCCATCATCCAACACGAAGTACTTAGCAAAGCTATATAATGTGGAAGGACTTGATCATAAGGTGCACAAACTAGTAACTATAACAGGAATGACCGACATGCAAAGTCAAGATAACTGAGGAATGGTCGACTCAAGTTTCAAATTCCTTCGAACAAGAGCATAATGATGAATTGTGACTAAATGAAGGCAGCATAGACTCGATATACAAAACTAGGACATCTCTGCGACATAGGAGGCATTGAAAGAGGCTCCATGGGGACTGGAAGCTTAACCAGTCGGTGGAGATAAACTCAGATAAACAAGTACAGCTCCTAAATTCAAAATATAAACCCAACCAACGGATGTGATATACAGTTCTCTGTTCGAAGGAGACACAACTTGACAACTACCAAAATATAACATCTTTCCTTGTCCAGCTTTTTGGTTTTTTGATTTTTTTTTGGACTTTTTCAAATATTTAAAAGTCTTGAAAAAGAATAAAACTGCTTTATGGTTACAAACTAGGATGAGACGAGTGTCATATAGGCAAACAAACTAGTTCCAAGCAGTGGAACATACCTATGCTCAATGCAAGGATACATGTGTAGGATAGTGACACTCGGGGGAAAATCCCCTCCCAGTAAAAATAGGGAATCAAGCTACAAATGATATATCAAATGGCTCTGCATGGCTAGACATGAGACAAGCTCAAGCTATATGGCTAAAACTCAATGTCAGGGAAGCTGGCATAAGGCTCAATAAGGTAGGAAAAGCTCATGATAATGCAATTACAACTTGACATAAGGGAGTCTTGAGGGAAATAGGCCAGCAAAAGATCAATAGGAGTATGAGGCTCTTGCAAAATGTCATGGAAATACTATACAACAAACTCCCACACCCTAAGGGACAAAATGTCAGCATGAGCACCAAATGCAAATAAATTTCTAACTAGGGTACCCATGTAAGGTCAAGCTCTACCACTTTTATCATGCCACTTCTAAAACAGCAAGAAGGTTCTGTGACATAATAGAGTGGGTTCGTACCTAAGGCTATAATGAAACGGTCATAAGATCATGCAAAATGAAAATGGTGATGAAACCTAACCTATATGCCAGTTTAGACATGATACCTGAAACCGGCATGAATGGGTCAATCCAACGGCTGAAATGGCACTCAAAAAGGTATCCTACATCATAAATTAGTCCAAAAATGTTCCAAAAGGATTAGAAACAGTCCAAACTATAGGAAAGGGGGCAAAAATTTTCAAAAATTTGAAAAATTTCTATAAATAGTAAAAATTTCAAAACATTATAAAACATTTGAAATTTTTACCTATTTGAGCTTAGAACTTCAACAGCGAATTCTAGGAGATCCAGCCGGCAGAATCCACTACCATTTTTTCCAGGTACTTACCCATGCTCTACTCTTCCATTTTGATGCAAATTTTGTCAAATTCCATTGTGTATTTGATTTTCTAGGCCATTCTAAAATAGGCACTATGACCCATGTGAAAATCCAGGCTTTTTTCGCGTATAGGGATGGATATACATGAAAAATTCCCTCACAGTCATGTACATACGTGGCTGTTTGGAAAACAGTCACGTATGCAGCCGCGCTTAAGGTTTTTCAAGTATTTTAATGGAAAAACTTCAAATTTTTTGTGCAGGATGGTCCTAGAATGGAGAGAATGTGAACATGGTGATGTAGAAGAGGCAGTAAGGGCCGATCTAATTGCTCAACAAGCGTTACGTGCATGTGGGATTTACAAATTTTGGTATCTTGGTGGCTTAAGGGCCAAACCAGGACTATTACAGATGTTAGTGGACTACTGGGATCCAGACTCAGAGTCGTTCTAGATAGATGGGATGTCCCTCACCATAGAAGTGGAGGACATATACTTTATTAGTAGACTTTCCTGACGGGGGGAAGTAGTGAACCTACATTCTCGTGGGCCTAGAGTTGGCCTGACTATAGATGAGTACATTGCAGTGTATTGCTATCCAGACATGGAGAAGGTGGGGATTCATATTCCAACTAACTCCATATAGGTGCTGGGACTAAAGGCCATCCTAGTGACATTGGGCAGGATAGCAGGATTGGCTTCACTCTACCAAGCCTCGGAGCCTCTAATGTTATATGCAGTGGAGTGCATGAGACCCACTGTATATGATTGGAGCACTACACTAATGGGCAACATGAAACACCAGCTTAGTGAGCGTAATATGGACAAAGTGCAAAACTTCAATTTCAACAGCATACTGAACACATTTTTCTTTGAGTGTGTTCTAGGATTGAGCCCTAGAGTTGACGTTCCTCTACATGGGGTTCAAGATCCGACCTAACGACGTTGGGTGGATGCGATGCACAGACTGGGTGGAGGTAGGGTGTCCAACCCCTATCCATCTGATTTCTTTCCATGGTGGCGACGACAGATAGTTGCCATCGATGACTACCCCAATGCGGGGATAGATTTCTGGGGAGACCCGGACATGCCGCTAACACGAGGATCAGCATGCGGTGACATAGGTAACGAATCTTGACCCTCTCTTTAAAATTTTTGAGTTATTTAATTTTTTGTGTTTTCTGATTATATGGAATAAAAAAGACATGTTTTTGGGTGACAATACATAGTGATATCTACCATATGCATGCATATGTGGGACCACGGTGGCCTGAAGGCTTCCCTTGTCATAGACGGAGGGGAAGAGGAGATGATATCATGGGTGTGGATGCAGACCGGATGCTCCAAAACATTCATACCAACTTTGTGAAGCTGACACACAAAGTACCCATGGCGCAAGTCGAGGAATTTCCTGAGGCCATGCAGCGCCGGGTGGTGGGTGTACCATGAGCATGGGTGCAGCTATTTTGATGGCTAGCTAGAGCCGTGGTGACATTGCATGATCACAACCCCCCTCCTCCTCCATAGGCTTAGATACCTGGGAGTGATACATTTTGTATTACCATGTATTATATTTTGGTGGCTCGACAGCCCCATTTTTGTATTATGACACTATGTATTACCACATTTTGGGTGTTTATAAATTTTTTTATGATGATCGGTTTATTTATTCACATGTGTAAAAATTTGTGTTTGTGATGATTTTATTGTGTATGAAACAAATGCCAATCTAACACGTAGTTAGCATATGAGTCAGCAACTTGATTATTAATTCTTGGAATATGTATGTATGTTATATTGTCAAATTTTCATTCTAATAATCTCACATGTAAGAATCTTCTTAATAATGTCGGATCTCTAACATGGTACAAACCATTAATATGTGACACTACTAACTCCAAATAAAGATGTACCTCAAGAGAGAATTCCATGTAAAATGGCATCCAGTAGAAGCTCAATAACGACACTATATTTAGCAACATTGTTTGAAGATGGCCGTAAACATATGCCTCCTGAAGAGTATAAATCACACAAGAAGCAGAGGATGAGTGTTGAGTGTGACGGCTTGCACCATCCACGAATCCTATGAAGGTGAAAGATTCCATTGACATCTACCAAAAGAAACAGAAACTAATCACAAAACCGATCACTATAAGAAAAAAGACCTGCCTATGCAAAACTGTACAATAATATACAATAACCAACCTTGGCTGAAAATCATGCATAGTAATTTTTGAGATAGAGCCCATTTCTAGGCTCTTCCAAGGCCATTCCCTCATAATCCACTAACTTATAAGTGCCCTTCTCCAACACATGTTTGATGACGTAAGGACCACACCACATGGGGTTAAACTTTCCTGCCCCCAAGGGTTCTTTCGATTGATCCAAAAAAAAGACCAAGTCTCCCTCACTAAATCTCCTTGAATGGACAGAATTATCATACTGGACCTTTATGCAATGCTTATTTACTTCTAGAGCCACCAAGGCATCTCGACGCTGCTCATCAAGTTGCTCAGGGTGGACCAAACGCTCCGCCAACGGGGAAGTGTCTGGTAAGAGCTCTATGGTTAGTTTCAAAGAAGGAATCTCACACTCAACCGACAATACCGAATCCACTCCTTGTACAAGTTGATATGGAGAAAAACCCGTGGCAGTCTCAACAACGGTTCTATAAGCCCACAAAGCAGGATATAACATAATGTGCCAATTATTCTTGCTTTGTGTGATGGTTCATTGGAGAATGGATTTGAGTGATTTTTTCACTAATTCTACCTATCCATTCGCTTGAGGGTAGTAATATGAGGAATTCTCTTGTTTGTACCATAACTTTGATGCCAACTCTTCCATCATATGATTTCAAAAGTGCGAGCCATGGTCAGTGACAAGCTCTTTCAGAATCCTAGACCGAGTAATAATATGGTTGAATACGAAGTGCACGGCTGTCTCACCGTCAGATTTAACTGTAGGCATAGCCTCAGTACATTTTGTGAAGTAATGAAAAGCCACTATGATGGTGATATAGCCACTATAACAGGGCAGGTTTTGTGCGCATATTACATGCAAACACCTGGCAAGGATGGCAGCTCTTGACCGCATCTACACAATCCTTAAAGATCGACGACCAGAAATAACCTGCTCTTAAGATTTTTTGGGTTATAGAAAGCCCAGATAGATGACCACCACATGCCCCTCCATGGTAGTCATTCAGCACTACCTCAGCCTCTTCATGAGTTAAACAACGACGTAAAATGGAATCTACCCCACGGCGGTACAAAGTGTTATTCACTATGAGGTAATTCTTAGACACGTGACATAACCGTCATCGTTCATCCAGTGAGAGGTGAGTAGGGACCTTCAATGTTTGTAAATATATAATGATATCCCCATACCATGGGTCTAAAGTTGATATTAAGATGATGTGCTGATCGATAAACGTATCTTCCCAAACCAACTCCTTAGCCTCGCTTGGGAAATCCGATATAAGCTCTGCAAAAATTAACTATTTCTTTGATTTTACTGAAACAAACTTGAGATCGAATTCATGTAGGTTGACAATCCATTTATTATATTTTCCCCCAATCATCCGTCGAGTGAAGACAAATTGAAATGGATTGACATGGGCTACAACCAAGGTCTGGCGAAGGAGAATATAATGTCTCAACCGTTGAACCGCATGTATGGTAGCTAAGGAAAGCTTCTCAACATGAGAATAATGGATCTCTGTGTCAATAATATTTTGGCTCAGATAGTATATGACATGCTCTTGGAGCTCCTCATCCTCTTGAACCAAAACCATACCAATTATCTCCATGGGCGTGGCCACATAAAGTAGAAAATCACGGCAATAGTCTGGGGGACTATCATCGAGGCCAATGCTAGGCCTCGCTTGAGTGCATCAAAGGACTCCTAGGCTCGTTCATCCCAACAAAAAGTGGTGTCCTTCTTCAAAAGATGCATGAATCCTCTAGTCAAATTGGCAAAATTGATAGCGAATCTCCGCAAGAAGTTTTCCATGCCTTGCAAACATTGAAGATGATGAATTTTTTTGGGGGGAGACAACTGAATTATTGCCTCAACCTTCAAAGGATCGACTCTTATACCCTCTTTAGAAACAATGAATCCTAACAAGCGGCCAGAATTCACACAAAAGATGCACTTGTGAGGATTTAACCTGACCAAATAATGGCGGCACCTTTCGAATACCAATCTCAAATTATAGGAATGATGCATTTCCATACGACAATGAGCAGCAAGGTCATCCAAAAACACTTCAATAATCAATTTGAGATCGTGTAAGATCAAGGTCATATCCCACTGAAAAGTAGCTCCGGTGTTCTTAAGGCCAAAAGGCATTTTCTGATATGCAAAAATTCCCCAAGGACAAATAAATGCAGTCTTATGTTGGTCCTCAAGTTTAATTTGTATCTGATTGTATTTGGAAAAGCCGTCCATAAAGGGAAAAACCTCACTACCCGCACACTCATCGAAAATTTGATCAATAAATGGTGTGGGGAAATTGTCCTTATTACAGGCATGATTCAAATCACGGA
Source organism: Pseudotsuga menziesii (assembly GCA_001517045.1). Lineage (NCBI taxonomy): Eukaryota > Viridiplantae > Streptophyta > Pinopsida > Pinales > Pinaceae > Pseudotsuga > Pseudotsuga menziesii. Next base: position 149,058 of record LPNX011158072.1, read on the forward strand.
AATCAATACATATGTGGATTGCCCCCTGCTTCTTGTCCACTGGAATGGGGTTTGAATCCAACTCCATCAAGGGAACAGGATAGATAAAACCAACTTTCAATAGTTTCTCTATCTCTGCCTTAATCGCAGGTGCTTTCCTAGGATTCACAGCATGAAAGCATTGTCGAACAGGCTTAGCGTTGGCATAAGTCTTAATTTCATGTTCAACAATGCTAGGGTCGATACCTAGCATTTCATCGTAAGACCAAGTAAATATATCATGAAATTATTTAAACAGCTCTGTGTTTTATTGAATCTCAGCATGCGAACATTTTTCCCCAATACAGACATTCTCTATCCTTCCAGGATCACAAGAGATATTGATAGGAATCGTTGGAGATATATTTGCCATGTTTCCATCAGCCATCGGACCAGGAGAGCTTAATGGAGCCATAAGACTACCAATTCTCTCACCAAGAACCTCCCTAAAGTCCTCATGCTCCAAGTAGTCAAGCTCTAGAAGAAAGTAAGATCTATGATGGAGCTCTTCCCATGGTGGCTCAACTCCCAACATGGCCTCAACAATCGCTTCGTTTGAAGGAAAAACACTATCAAGGCAGTTGTGCATGTGAGAAGACTGTACTGCCCATGTAGGAAACACATAAGGGTCCTCCTCCTCCCTGTGAAGAGGAAGGACTAGGCTCTGCAACACACCCTACATTAGCTTCATAACCTACCATAGTTGCAGGCAAAGGCACGTCCATCACGATGGTCTCACTTGAAGTACTTGGTGTAGGAAGAATCCAAGCATCTACCATATGACTCGTGCGAAAAGACACCGATCTCATAGATGTCGAAGCCTCACCGAAACTAGACCCTATCATAAGGATAGGTGCAGGAAGACTGAAAATTCCCATGAAGGATGGATACATGCCCACACCCACACTCCCGGTTGCCAGCTGAGAGTGCTCTACAATCAGGATCAAAGCTCCCAAAGATGTGGTAACATACGGATTCTTGAATGACGTTTGATCAATCATAACTATCTTCCCATTAAATGGAAAGCATACAACTCGAAATAGTGAAGAAGCTATGGCTTGCATACTATACATCCAATTCTTACCCAGCAAGAGATTCTAGTCAAGGGGTGCATCAACCACCTTAACCTCTATCGCAACAGTCTTCCCTCCCAAACGTGTTGATGTATTTGTAACTTCGGAATGTATTCATCTATGTATCTTATGTCTTGTAACCCCATGCTTATTCCGGAATGTATCTATTATGTAATTGAGTCATGTTTTCATGCCCCGATGTTCCGATCGGGAGGATCTTTTATGTAAACAAGTCATGTTAAGTCATAGTGGGTAACCCTACGATTTTCTAAGGGTTAAAGTCCCCACAGTTTTGGGGCACTAGGGTTATTAAACTCTCCTAGTAGAGGTCAGCCCTAGTAGGGTTTTAGTCATGCTGGGATTAGTATAAATAGAGAACAGGAGTCTCTATTTATCACACAACTCATCCACACTCAAGTGTAGTACATAGTTGAGGAAGGATAAGACACTGGTGCTAGACAAGAAGAAGATTACTGCTGTCAGGATATCACTTACTGTTTTGGGATTTTCTATTTTGGTGTTGATTCTATATTTGAGGAAGTTGTGGGGTTTTCTCCTTTATGGTTTCCCAAGAAAAAACATTGTGTTCATTTTCTCTTGTGTTTGATTGTTGTGCTTGTTATTCTCTCAGTTAAAGATCCTAGTAATGCTATATTAATGCTAAGACACTAACATGGTATAAAAGCTAACCTGAGAAGAAGACACTGTGCAGCTATAGAAACTAGTGTTTCCTTGTTTGTGGATCTTTTTCCACATATTTTCAGCAAAAGTAAGGTGGAATAACTCTCCTCCCTAGGGCGCATCTTTTTGTTGAAGCAGAATCCAATTCTGAGGTTTTTCAGTTTTGGAGCTATCACTACTATAAGAAATTAGGGATTTTCATAGAAGAGGAATTTTTTAGTGAGCCCAGGCCTGGATTGATCTTCTCCCTAAAATCGAAGTTAGGGACAAATTTCAAGGCATTTGGGTGAACAAAACTCTGGAAAAGTAAAACCCTAATTTTCTCCTAATCTAGTACTACAGGATTTCAGCTCAAGTTTCAGATCCGACATCTTGAACCTGGAAAGATCTAAAATATTTTGCATTTCCATTTGAGGTTCTCAGTTAAGATGTCTCATCATACCAAGCTTGATGAAAAGCTTGAGGGAGCTGATAACTTCCGAGCCTAGAAGTATAGGATCTCCCTGGTCCTAGAATAAAATGAGTTAGACTCTTACATCCATGAGGAGGTTCCAGTTCCAGAGGGAGATGAGGAAAAGGCCTTACATAATAAGAATATGGTTATGAAAAAGAGGATAATTGTTGATTCTATCAAGGACCACCTTATCCCACAGGTGTCCTCTCTCAAGACACCTAAAGCTATGTTTGATGCCCTAACCAAATTGTTTGAAGGGAAGAACATAAACTGGAAGATGACTCTGAGAAATCAACTGAAGAATGTGAAGATCCAGAATGCAGAGACCATCCAGTCTTACTTAACAAGGGTTTATCATATCAAGGAATAATTAGAAGCAGTAGATGAAGAAGTGGAGAATGCAGAAATTGTGATGAACACCTTGAATGGTCTCCCTAGGACATGGGACTCTTTCATTCAAGGGATATGTGCTAGAAAGAAGTTGGTAAAGTTCAGTAGACTGTGGGAAGAATTATCTCAAGAAGAAGCTTGGATAACAGCTTGAGAAGAGAATATGGGAAGTGAAGATCAAGCCCTCACAGTACAATCCAAGAAATCTAGATCCAGCCATCACAGAAGTAAGTACTCTCATCACAAGAATAAATCTATAAAGCCTATAGATAAGTCTAAATTAATTTGCTATACATGTGATGAAAAAGGACACTTTTCTAGAGATTGTCCTAAGAACAAAAGTAGTCCCCCCAAGAAGAAGGGAAGCAAAATAATACATCATGCTCATGCTGTAGAGGATCATGAACCATCCAAGAAGAGATCCAGATATGAAAGTGAAGATTCTTCAAGCAAGGATGAATATGTTTTGATCTCCGCTCTCACGGGAAACATTACTTATAGAAGTGGTGATTGGCTTATTGATAGTGGGGCCTCCAAACATATGACTGGATTCAAGGAATCCTTTGTGAATCTCTCAGAACGTGAATCGCCTCACAAGGTGAAGCTAGGAGATGACTACCAATATCCAATAAAAGGTAGTGGGGAATCTTCCTATAAACTGGACTCTGGTAAGTCTCTTACAATGAAGGAAGTATTGTTTGTGCCAAGACTCAAGAAGAACCTTCTCTCCATATCAGCATTGGATGCAAAAGGAATGAGGTTTACATTCATAGATGGTCAAGTCATCATGGGGCCAAAAGGAAAGACTATTGATGATGCAATAGTGATTGGTGAACAAGAAGGAGGTTTGTACAAATTAAAGGGCCATCCAGAAAAAGCCTTGGTCCATGACACAGTAGAGCCAAGTGAGCTTTGGCATAGAAGGCTTGCACATGTGCATTATAGAGTACTACCTCTTACAAGCAAAGCTATTGAAGGTCTTCCAGAAATGCAAGCAAAACATGACAGGGTCTGCAGAGGATGTGCGAAAGGGAAGAACACAAAGAAGACATTTCCAAGTAGCGAAAGAAAGGAAAAAGGAATATTGGAAATCATCCACTCTGATGTATGCAGTCCTATGTCATCTAACTCTCTAAGCGGGTATGCATATTATGTTTCTTTTATTAATGATTTTTATAGGAAGACATGGGTTTACTTAATGAAGAAAAAAGATGAAGTATTCAACAAATTCAAGGAATTGAAAGCCTTGATCGAGAACCATACTGAAAAGAAGATCAAGACTTTATGATCAAGTAATGGCGAAGAATTCACTTCAAATGAATTCAAAGAGCTATGCAAAGAATCAAGGATTAAGAGGGAGTTGTCCACTCCTTACAATCCTCAACAGAATGGGATTGCGGAACGGAAGAACAGAACTATCATGGAAGCTGCTAAAGCAATGCTTCATGATCAAGATCTTCCTATGCATATTTGGAAAGAAGCTGCTAGAAAAATGGTGTATGTATAGAACCGTACTCCACATACAGTACTCAAGAACAAGACTCCTGAGGAATTCTTCTCTGGAAAGAAACCAGAAGTCAGCCATCTCAGAACATTTGGTTGTCATGTGTACATACACATTCCAAAAGAAAAGAGAACAAAATTAGATCCTTCAATAAAGAAGGGCATATTTGTGGGATACTCTGAAAGCTCAAAGGCTTACAGAATCTATTTCCCAAAATACAAGAAGATTGAAATCAGCAGGGATCTGACATTTGATGAAGACACAACTTACAACAAATCCAGAAAGAGACATGCTGAAGAACCTGAAGAAGCAGAAGCACCTAGAATCCATGACACAACCATGAATGAAGAAATTAAAGAATAAGATGGAGAAGTTTAAGAACCATAAAGACCTGTAGATCCACCTCTGGAGAATAATCCTCACAAGAGGAAACCTGCTTGGGTACAAGAAATTATCCAAGGTGCGGAAATATATGGGGCTCTAGAAGAGAATCACAGAGAAAGAAAGAGGACCAGATCCTGTTTTGGGTATGTAGCTTTGCTATGTTATTTCATTGATAAAGAACCTTCCAGTTATGAAGAAGCGGTAGAACAGAAAGAATGGGAGGATGCTATGATCAAAGAATATCAGTCGATCATGAAGAATGATGTTTGGGATGTTGACCCAAGACAAAAACAGAAGTCAGTTGTGACTTCCAAATGGATATACAAGATCAATCATGCTGCAGAGGTTAGCATTGAAAAATATAAGGAAAGATTTGTGGCTTGGGGTTTCTCTCAGAAAGAAGGAATAGACTATGAAGAAACCTTTGCACCTGTAGCTAGATACACTTCAATCAGATTAGTACTTTCTCTAGCTGCAGTAATGAAATGGAAGATACACCAAATGGATGTCAACACTACTTTCTTGAATGGTGTAGTAGAAGAAGAAGTGTATGTAGAGTAGCCACTCGATTTTGAGACACATGACGGGGAGTCTCATGTATGCAGATTGAAGAAAGCCCTGTATAGTTTGAAATAGGAACCCAGGACCTGGTACGGCAGAATTGACATCTTTCTATCTAGTTTGGGCTTTACCAAGAGTAAAGCGGATTCCAACCTTTACTACAAGGTTGAGAATGGCAACCCAGTGATGCTTCTACTATATGTAGATGATCTATTTGTGACAGGTACAGATGGGTTGATTACTGATATGAAGAGAAAGCTTGCTGTTGAGTTTGAGATGAAGGACTTGGGTATGATGCATTACTTTCTAGGTATGGAGGTGTGGCAGAGCTCAGATGGAATCTTCCTTGGACAAGGGAAGTATGCAATAGAGATCCTAAAGAGATTTAGGATGATGGACTGCAAGAATATGGCCACACCTATGGCATCGAACTTGAAGCTATTGAGTGATGCTTCATCAGAGACGGTTGATGCCACGATGTATCATCATATGATTGGGTCATTGATGTACCTAATGAACATGAGACCAGAAATTTGCTTTGCTGTGAACACCTTGAGCCAGTTCTTGACAAATCCAAGAAATGTTCACTTGATTGCGGCAAAGCATATTCTGAGGTACTTGAGGGGTACAGTTGATTATGGGCTCAAGTATGATGTAAATTAGAAGATTAACCTAGAAGGTTATGTTGATTAAGATTGGGCAGGTAGTGCCATTGATAGGAAGAGCACTTCAGGATGTTTCTTTAGTATGGGATCAGGTGTGATCTCTTGGTTTAGCAAAAAGAAATCCTGTGTGGCACTGAGTACAGTTGAAGTAGAGTACGTTGCAGCTTGTTCAGCTAGTTGTGAGGTAGTATGGCTGCAGAATCTACTGTCTAATATATTTTATCTCAAGTTGGATGCTACTTGTATACATTGTGACAACCAGAGGTGCATGAAGTTGTCAGAGAATCTAGTGTTCCATGATAAGTCTAAGCATATCGAGACCAAGTATCACTATATCAGGGATATGGTATAGAAGGGAGCAGTGAAGCTCCAGTGAATAGATAGCTGATGTATTAACGAAGCCATTGGCTAGGATGAAGTTTGAGTACTTCAAGGAGAAGCTTGGTGTTCTCTAGATCGAGGTTTCCTCCAAGAGAAAGTGATGAGACCCATAGCCATTCTGACATGGTGAGAGGATTGGTTCCTTCCATGGTCAGATGTAAGGGTTGAGCCATTCTATCATGGTGAGAGGATTGCTTCCTTCCATGCCAGATATGAGTGCTGGCCATTCTGTCAAGTAGGACAGATGTAAGGGAAATTGCCATTATTTGAATGGAGCTGCCTGGTGAGGTACCAGGAACACTCAGTCTAGGATCGAGTAGCCATTCTGATGTGATAGAGGGATGTGTTCCCACTTGATCAGATGTAAGGGCTGAACCATTCTGTCATGGCTAAAGGATTAGGTTCCTTCCATGTCAGATGTGAGTGTTGTCCATTCCGATGAGCAGGTCGGATGTAAGGGAAACTTCCATTCTGGGAATGGAGGCACCTGGTCAGTTACCAGGTAGCTCAGTCTGGGACTGGGGACCATTATGATGCAATGGTAGGATTAGTTCCTCCATGATCAGATGTGAGTGCATGCCCCTTCTGATGCGATGCTTTGTGCATGGTCAGAATGTAAGTGCAGATCCTTTCCGACAAGATGAGGTTGGATATAAGTGCTGAGCCATTCTGGTGTGATGTGTTTACACATGGTCAAATGTGAGTGCTGTGCCTTTCCGACAAGATGAGGTTGAATGTAAGTGCAGAGCCTTTTCGATGCGATGTGCTTGCACATGATTGAATATAAGTGCTGAGCCTTTCTGACAAGATGAGGTCAGATGTGAGTGCTGGGCCTTTCTAACAAGATGAGGTCAGATGTGAGTGTTGGGTGTGCCTTTCAGACAAGATGTGGTCAGATGTAAGAGCTGGGTAGGACATTCTGACTTAAGTGTCAGATATAAGGGCTGATGAAGACCTACATGAAAGGTAGGCCTATAGGATTGACTCTGTAGAACTTCTTGTGACAAGAAGAATCAAGATAGCACCATTATGAGATCAAGATCAAGTGATCCAGATCCAGATCAAGTGATCCAGATGAGATGATCCAGATCAAGTGATCTAGATGAGATGATCCAGACTTGATGATGATCCAGATCAATTGACGATCCAGTTGTGATGATGATCTTGACTCGATGATCCAGATCAAGTGATCCAGATGAGATGATCCAGACTTGATGATGATGCAAATCAAGTGATGATCCAATAGTGATGAGCCAGTAGTCATGATTATGCAGATCCCGTGATGAAGAGAAATAACATGACTTGAAAACTTGAAGACAAAGAAGACTTGAAGAGAAAGAAGATGATTTGAAAACTTGAAGATGAAGAAGACTTGAAGAGAAAGAAGATGACTTGAAGAATCTAAGATGAAGAAGAATTGAAGATGACGAGATGATCCAGTTGATGTAGAGAAGAAGACTAGTGCTAAAAATTGTGTCAAAATAATACCTTCCTAGTTAAGAGGGAGTGTTGATGTATTTGTAACTTCAGAATGTATTCATCTATGTATCTTATGTCTTGTAACCCGATGCTTATTCCAGGATGTATCTATTATGTAATTGAGTCATGTTATCATGCCTCGATGTTTCGATCGGAAGGATCTATTATGTAAACAAGTCATGTCAAGTCATAGTGGGTAACTGTCCAATTTTCTAAGGGTTAAAGTCCCCGCAATTTCGGGGCACCAGGGTTATTAGACTCTCCTAGTAGAGGTCGGCCCTAGTAGGGATTTAGTCATGCCGAGACTAGTATAAATAGAGAACAAGAGTCTCTATTTATCACACAACTCATCCACACTCAAGTGTAGCACATAGTTGAGGAAGGAGAAGACACTGGGGCTAGACAAGAACAAGATTACTGCTGTCAGGATATCACTTACTATTTTGGGCTTTTCTATTTTGGTGTGGATTCTATCTTTGAGGAATTTGCAGGGTTTTCTCCTTTATGGTTTCCACAAGGAAAAACACTTTGTTCTTTACCTCTTGTGTTTGATTGTTGTGCTTGTTATTCTCTAATTTAAAGATCCTAATAATGCTATATTAATGCTGGAACACTAACAAAACAGACCTTAAGGGAAGGAAGGATACCGTGCGGTCTAAATGATCTCCCATCAAATGCAGTTAACATGGTCACCGATTTAGACAAATTAGGGGAACCTAAACCCTTCCAACATGATAAAGACATCATAGAAGGAGAAGCACCTTCATCAATCATAGTGCACTTGACGGTCATGTTAAGACATTCTACATGAATCTAAAGAGACACATAGTAAGGAAAGCGAGGCTGAAGTCCTAAGGTTTCAAATTTAATCACATAGGAAGAATTATGATCATTCACACTAAGGGAAGAAATAAAATCCTTCCTTTGCGAAGGACAACTTTGAATTACTTCTAGTGTAGACATCGCACAAGGAGTGTGGCCCAAATCCTTGATAACAGAATAGTTCTAGGCGGCTTGGGCATTAGGATTGTGCCCTGAATGCTTAAGGACTCCCTTAGGAATGTGACGTGCAACTTTAGGTTTATCCATAGGTTTTTCAATATGCAAAGGAGTCCTTGGTGTATCAGGTTCCTTTCCTAGGTTGGGTTGTGATAAACCATAGTCCTTCACATGGGTCACAACTTTTGTAGCATGTACCATGTTAATGCAGCCACATCCACTACCCTCCGGCGGATCTTGATCACCACCAAACTAATCATGGGTCATCGAGTTCATATTTTGATTATGAGGTAAAGGGTTAGTCAACATAGTTGGGCCTTGTACTGAGAATCCCAAAGCTTCATCGATACGAGGGCACAAGTAAGTGAGGTGATCTTCCTTACACAACTTGCAAGTAATTTTAACCTTACATTTAGCTTGCTTGTCCCGCCCAGCATTATGAGCATTCTTGTCATTATTATTAGCATTTTAATTCCTCTTCCCACCCTTATAATTATTCTTACCCTTTTTTTTATCCCATCCGGGCTGCTGGTAACCCTTTTGGTCTGACGATTGCACCGAAAGCACACTCACCATTTGGGCCAGTTGAGACGAAGCCGTGGCTTGTCCCAAAGTAGATTGGTTGATTGACAATTGGCTAACTTATTTTGAAACCAAATCCACAGTTTTAGCACTCGCACAACCAACAATGCCATTGGCATGTGCTCTAGGTTTAACTTTGGGGTCGAAACTAGAATGTGGAGCATTAGCAAATATCTCATATAACAAATCGGACGGTGCACAAATCAAATCTAGTTTCTGCGCCCTAAAAATGGCTTGTTCCTCATTTTTCACTCTGGATGTAGAAACATCCTTCACTATATACGGCAATAACAACTTGAGGAACCATTTAAGGACAAATTCTTGCAGTATAAAGGATTTAATTAACCTCTTTCATCTACGCCACTCTTTGATATGATCCAAGATATGTGTGGCTTTATCCTGCTGAAATGTTGAAAAGAGTTCTGTATCAACATCATAACACACTAGTAGCTGGAAGTGGTTAAGAAAAGTCATCTCTAGGTCATCGAACAAAGCGAATGCCCCCCTAGGTAGCTCTATATACCATTTTGTGGCAGGCCTTGTAAGGGTGTGTTGAAATAGCCTTAAACGGATTGAGTCCTAGTGTAAGGAATTCGAAGAGCACCATAGGTGAAAGGTAGTAACATGTTTTCTCAGATCCTCTCCCGGTTTGCCCTCGAATTTTGGTATGTCCGATGGAATCTTAGTAGGGACAGCCGGCCAAGCCGGTTCATGAGCTATAGGATCGTTCATTAATCTCAACAAGTCAGGAAGATTTAGCGTTGTGAGGAAAGGGGTCCTAGGATGATTAGTTCAATGGAATGCTCCCTGATAGTTCTGATTCACATAGGTCTGATTACCATAACCACCATGGCCTTGGCCATAGTTCCCTCCTCTTGTTTGACCCATATAGGATGTCATGGAAGTACCACAGTGTGGTGTACCTTGACTATTCAGAGCTACAAATCCGTAATTTGGAGAGTAAGAGGGTTTTTGATACCTGCACCCATAAGGTGAAGAAACCTTTCCATACTACATCCCATAATAAGGTACATACGTCATTGCATGAGATGTCCCATGAGACACTCTGTAAGTAGGAATATATGCTCCGAAAGTAGGAATATACACTCCGAAAGTAGGAATATATGCTGTGGAAGTAGTAATATGACCTCTAGAAGTATGAACATGACCTCCCGAAACAACGGGCGGTACTTGAACCTGAGACACAACTGGTCGAGTAACCGCAATACAGACATGACTCATAGCAACGTTTCAACCCGAAGGACCACGTGAATGAGGTGGAGGTTGAACATTCAAAGAACTAGGGATAGAGGACAAAGGGAATTATGTAATTATGTATGTGTTATTCTCTATAGTCAGTCATCTCAGATCTGGTATACTAATATGATCACTAACCCTAGACCTAGGAGGAATATGTGATGTAGCTTCCACCGTTGGGATGGAAGGTGCAATGTGACTTGTTCTCCCAAACCTCTCTGTATGGTAAGGATTGAGAGTGCCCCTAGGAATAGTGTTAGGCTCAAACTTAGACTCGACATAGAATGCTAAAATAATGTGTGGGAAAACCAGACATACCATAACTACCATAACTAGTGCTCGCAGGTTCAAAATGAGTCTCACCATCTTCTGGCATTCCATATCGGTGATGCATCAATGGGGGATCAACACTAGAGTAAGTAGGTGTATCATGAAAAGTACCTATCTAAAAAATGATCAGACCTAACTCAGTCAAATCAGGTGAAGGATCATAGTTAGGAGTAAACTCCCCATCTTCCACTTGAATGGGAGAAGGTGGTTCAGGAATACCTTTTACATGGTCTCCCATTGTGTTTGAATCATTGTGCAAAGTAGTCCACCTGGACTGTCTATTTCTCTCTCCCAAAGGAGGAGGATATGTATAAGGTGGAAGCCGTGCTAAATGACGAGAATGGAGAGGAGCCGCACCCAAATCCACAATGACTCAAAAAATATAAAAGACTCTCTATCTACGCAAACAGTATGCAAGCTAAAGTGCACAAAGCAATCACCAAGAAAATATAAAGCCAAACATAAGCAATCAAGGGTAGGATAAGTGAGCTCCTGAATGAAGCAGGTATGTCTCACCTAGGAGAGGCTTGAGACTCCCACACACAACAAGCAGAGGTATGTAACCAATTATAGTGTCCCTGAGCTTCAACGCATAAAGTGGTTGTGCTATCTTACCTCTACCTGGCTGGGACACGTGCAGAATAACCCCTACAAAGTACCCCCTCGATAACCTAGGTAAGGAAACTAAGGTCACCCCAATATAATCAATGCTCAGGCAGATAGTCGCAGGTGGGATTAACCGTATGAGTAGGGTAGCAAGGCCCAAAACTCTGGAAAGAGCCCCCAGATATGAATATGATCTTGGAAATATCTCTAGTGCTACTCAATTATGACTAGGGGTCATCCCAATCATTAAGCACTCACACCACCTCGTTCTTAACTCCCTTTTGAGAGGAGGATCCTGAGAAACACCAATTATACGAAGGAATTTCACACTCTCACCTAGACAAACACATACATGTTTTTGTTTAGTGGTCTTGGAGAATTTACTCACAATGAGATATTCCAAGACCCTAAAACCTAATCTTGTTAGTGCACCCTATAAAAGAAAAGAGTGTAATTCATTTTATTATGCATTGATTTTAATTGGTTGTAATTACTCAAAGGGAAATAGCTGTGCAACTAGTGATATGAAGACCTAGCAGTGAAATACAAGTGCACACCATAACAAACAATGCTAAGTGCAATCTTTGTCAAATTAAAAATAGGGTATGCCACTACATGAGATTCATAAATATATATTCCTTTCCGAATTCCAATGCAATCCTTCCTATATGAAAGCCTAAACACAACTCTCATCCAAGCAATCCAATGAAACTACCTCCTGAAATCCATATCTAAGATGCAACTAAGAGTGCAACTACTTTGTAATTTTTAATATAAAAGAATGAAAAATGTAATAAAAGTCATCTAAAACTCTCTGTCTCTGTAGCAAGTATAAAATACAAGCCCAACAAGACACCGAGACAAAAAATAGTAATGCACTAATGGAAAAAAAAGGATAAATTACTAAAACTACTTTCAAAGAAAAATCAATGAAAAAGTGGTCTCTAGTCATAAAAGAAGCATCCAACAGACAACATCAGACCCAAGGAAGACCCAACCACACTCACAACCCACCCAACAACTTCCCACAACATCAAACTC